>JADRCH010000036.1:4252724-4271209 GCA_019843965.1 Rhynchomys soricoides | reverse complement strand
TAGAATTCCCCTTCTCTGAGGCATCAAGTCTCCACAGGACCAAGCACTTCCCCTCACACTGATGCCAGATAAGGCTGTCCTCTGCTACATATATAACACGAGCACGGACTGGCTCATGTATGCTCTTTCATTGGTGGCTTAGCTCCCTGGGAGCTGGCCCATGTATGCTCTTTCATTGGTGGCTTAGTCCCTGGGAGCTCTGAAGGGTCTGGTTAGTTGATACTTTTGTTATTCCTATGGGGTTGCAATCTCCTTCAGCTCCTTCAGTCCTTCCCCTAACTCTTCCATTGGGGTCCCCGAGCTCAATCCAATGGTTGGCTGTGAGTATCTGCATCTGTCTTATGTGCTGGCAGAGCCTCTGGAGGACAACCATGCCAGGCTCCTGTCTGCTAGCACATCTTGGCATCAGCAATAATGTTGGAATTTGGTGTCTGTGGATGGGATGGATCCCAAGTTGGAGCAACCTCTGGATGGCCTTTTCTTCAGTCTCTGCTCCATTTTTTTTCCCCTACATTTCCTCTAGACGGGAACAATTCTGGGTTGAAATTTTTGAGATGGGTGGGTGGACCCAGCCCTCCATTAGGGGCCATGTCTATCTACTGGAGGTGGTCTCTTTAGGTTCTATCTCCTTGCTGTTGGGTATTTTGGCTGATGTCATCCCAATTGGGTCCTGGGAGCTCCTTCAGCCATTCGAGATTCCTCGGTTGAGAATTCTCTGTTTAGCTCTGTACCCCATTTTTAATTGGATGATTTGGTTTTAAAAATCACATGATCATCTCATTAGATGCTGAAAAAGCCTTTGACAAAATACAACACCATTTCATGTTAAAAATCTTAGAACAGGAATTCAAGGCACATTCCTAAACATAATAAAAGCGATATACAACAAACCAACAGCCAACATAAAATTAAATGGAGAGAAACTTGAAGCAACCCCACTAAAATCAGGGACAAGACAAGGCTGCGTGCTCTCTTTCTCTCTCTCTCTCTCTCTCTCTCTCTCTCTCTCTCTCTCTCTCTCTGTTTATTCAATATAGTACTTGAAGTTATAGCTAGAGCAATTAGACAACAAAAGGAGGTCAAAGGACTACAACCTGGAAAGGAAGAAGTCAAAGTACCACTATTTGCAGATGATATGATAGTATACATTAGCGACCCCAAAAGTTCTACCAGAGAACTCCTACACCTGATAAACAATTTCAGCAAAGTGGCTAGATATAAAATTAACTCAAACAAATCAGTAGCCTTCCTCTACACAAAGAATGAATGGACTGAGAAAGAAATTAGGGAATCAACATCCTTCACAATAGTCACAAATAATATAAAATATCATGGTGTAACTCTAACCAAGCAAGTGAAAGATCTGTATGACAAGACCTTCAAGTCCCTGAAGAAAGAAATCGAAGAAGACCCAGAAGATGGAAATATCTCCCATGCACATGGATCAGTAGGATTAACATAGTAAAAATGGCCATCTTACCAAAAGCAAGATTCAATGCAATCAATCCCCATCTAAATTCCAACTCAGTTCTTCACAGAGATAGAACGAGCAATTCTCAACTTTATATGGAATAACATACATACACACACACACACACAAACAGAATAATGAAAACAATTCTCAACAATAAAAGAACTTCTAGAGGAATCACCATTCCTGACCTCAAGCTGTACTGCAGAGCAATAGTGATAAAAACCGCATGTTATTGGTACAGAGACAGGTAGATCAGTGAAATAGAATTGAAGACCTAGAAGTAAATCACACACCTATGGTCACTTGATCTTTGACAAAGAAGCCAAAACCATAAGGTGGGAAAAAGAAAGCATCTTCAGCAAATGGTGCTGGTCTGACCGTCTTCATGTAGAAGAATGCAAATTGATCCATTTTTATCTCCTTGTAGAAAGCTCAAGTCCTAGTGGATCAAGGACCTCCACATAAAACCAGATACACTGATTCTGATAGAAGAGAATGTGGGAAATAGCCTTGAACAAATTGGCACAGGGAAAAATGTCCTGAACAGAACACCAGTGGCTCAGGCTCTTAAGATCAACAATTGACAAATGGGATCTCATGAAACTGAAAAGCTTCTGTAAGGCAAAGGACACTGTCAATAGGACAAAATGGCAACCTACAAATTGGGAAAAGATCTTTACCAATCCTACATCCAATAAAGGGCTAGTATCCAAAATAATGCAAAGAGCCGAGAAGTTAGACTCCAAAGATCCAAATAACCCTATGAAAAAGTGGTGTGCAGAACTGTTCAGGTTTTTTACAACAACCCATCTATCTCATTTCTCAGCTTCTCTTTAGTCTTAAATTGATTAGTTTACAGTTTACTGCAATTGTAATTTGCATGCAGTCTTGATAATACTTGCAAAAAGCAAGATACTTACAATAATTTTTGACCACTTCTTTTCCTCATCCCATCCCATCTTCCCCAAGGGAAAGCCCTTTACACTGGACAAGCTCTAGATCAAGTTAAATATAGACAGCCATCTAGGTGGTCAAGCATGGTAATTATTTATATGCACAATAACTTAACTCTGCTTTAAATAACTTTCATTAATTTCCAAACGAGCAGTCCTTTAGGTATACTGATCATTTTATAGTTACTTCAAATAAATCCAGTGAATTTCAAGAGTAATTGATTGTAATTTGATCTCTGCTTAATGATAACTAACAGCTCTCACCTCCTCAAGGCCTAACCTAAAAGACTCTATAACACAACCCTGGGAATCAATACACTTGTTGACAGCTGCCATCACCTATCCTATACTGTGCTCTCTGATGTTCTTGGGTATCTTCAACAAACACCAGAACCACCAGTGTACATGGCCATGCCATAGTTGTGTGTCATTGTTCTGCTGTAGATAGGGAGCAGTATGAAAAAGGATAATTATTTACAGGTAAATATCAGATACTTTCAGAGTTTTTTCTACAGTCTCAATGTATTGTTTCTTTAAAATGTTGGGGGGTTTCAGCAGTCAATTTTCTTTTACCAAATTTATCTTCCAGATTACCTCACAGATGTAGTACTTTAAAAAGAATATTATCCAGCCACATCTTTGGCTTCCCTACATTTTTTTTCAGACAGGGTCTAACTATGTAGTTTTGTGTCTTGGAGTTCACTATGTATACCAGACTGACATAGAACCACCTGCCTCCTCTGACTCCTATGTGCTGGACTTAAAGGCATGTACTACTATGCTGTATAGCTTCCCTAATTTTTAATTTGTTGTCATCCGTAATGCATGAATGGTAAGACCCACTAAACTAGCAGTGTGGACTGGGTTAAGAACATTGTAAAGATTCAATTAGAAAATGATCATCTAAACAAATTATTCTGTACAAGTGTAGAAAAAATGATAAAATTTTGGTTGTTTCCAAGTGTACTTAAAGCTTTTAATTACCAGTATGAATATCTGATCCGTAAGATATATGAATTAGGTTGGGTTAGACTAAACTTCTTTGTACAAATTCCTATATATAAATTTTCTAATAAACTTTAAAGGACTTGAGAAAAATGAATTAATACTTTTTATAAAGCACTCAGTGATGTAAGATATGGTCAGTTATTCTCTGACTACTTGTATCAATCTTCTCTACCATGTTTTAGCTTATTTTTGTAGAATTAAATATTTACTTTTACATTGTATAATTATAAATGACATAACAAAGTAATAAAGTGTGAATTCCATGTATTTTGAGTGACTTTTCAGTTGTATTAAACATTAATTGTATTCCTAGTCTTTAAAGCATAATTTTAAATACGTTTTTAAGAGAAAAAAAAAAAACAAATGGTCTCATTTTAAGAATGTTTGACTTAGTAATTCTCCAAACAGAACATTCTTTGTTCTTTACCTTTTTATAACTTGTATAAATATAACCAAATGCTGAGTTAGGTGTTAATTGACACCATATTTTGCTTAATGAACCCTGCAGTTAAAACAGGAAAATGAGATGTAAGCTAACCCGCATCTTCATTTGTCCTAGCATGCCCTATGGCTTGTAATATAGCCCTTGTTTCTAAATCAAGACTGCAGTACTCTGTTATAAATTCCCTGTAAGTTAGGATCATTGACTATTTAGAATTTCCCAATAGGTAATAATAAAATTCTTTTTCTTTAAAAAATTAAAACTACTGAAATCTAGATCGGCCACCTCATAGCAGAGCTTCCTTATTAGGGAGGTACTCCCATGAAGTAACCCACTGTTTAAAACTAGGACGGTTTCTACGCATGACAGGGAGTTGAGCTATACAAACTGAATTCATTTCTAATTCTAAGCTTTCATGAAACTAAAAGGATACAAAGGGAAAGAGTGACTCTGGACCTTTGAGACTTCTGATTGCCCTTGGTGTCAGCCCTACCAATGGAATACAAATGTTAATGCAGATGATCCCTAAGGTCTCTTTTAGTTCATATACCATGTTTTGAAGTTTTAACAGGCTTATTTCACTTTATTTTTCTTGTATAAAATCCCTTATGTGGTAGCCATAGCTGGAGCCTGGGTTCTTGAACAAAGACTCCAGTGTGGGTTTTGACAAGATTATCAGTGAATCGCTGATAAAGAAACTTGGTGAACACAGTCTCTTTCCAGAGGTCAGGGAGTTAGGTAGCTGTAGGTCTTGGAGATGGCATCAAAGGTGGTCTTGGCAAAGTTGCCCAGAGTGGCAGTGCAGCCTCTGGCTGATGTGTAGCAGTCATCAATACCAGCCATCATCAGTAGCTTCTTGGGGACAGGAGCAGAGACAGTCCCAGTGTTTCTAGGGGCAGGGATGAGGCGCACCAACACAGAGCTATAGCAGCCTGTCACCTTGCATGAAACAGTGTGAGGCTTGCTAGTCTTGTTCCCCCAGTAGCCTCTCTGCAAAGGGATGAGGAAAGCTTGGCCAAGATGATGGCTCCTCAGATGGTAGTGGCTACATCCTTGGAGCACTTAACATGAAGATCAATCTGACCATGGTAGTCCCCAATAGCGACAAAAGCCTTTAACCTGGTCCTCTAGCCAGCCCAAGTCTGCTTCTACACTGGCAGGATCTTTAGAACCTCGTCCTTGTAGGGATGTACCCAGGAAAAAGCCAATAATCTCGTATTCCTTACTGGTCATGGAGAATAGGTAGATAGATCTCCAAGGACTTGATCTGTAGGTCCTTATCCAGGCAACCCAGCTTGGTGACAGGGATCTACTATTCAGCTTTACCTCCATGAGCCTGGACCTTGACTCCTCCCCCTAGAAATCTCTGTAGAAGCCCTGAGACCTCCTAATTCTGGAGACTGTTTTGAAGTTTTAAACCATCTCGTGGTATTAACTGTGATGTCTAACATTAATGATGTGAGATTGGAAGTTATCTCTTCTCTGTGTGTGTACCTGTATGTATGTACAAATTACAGCCCTGCAAGATGGGCTTATATGTACTCATTTCAGACCTAGGTTTTGACCAGAGCTGGAAACTTTTTAGCAACATAGTGTCTATGTACAAATTTCATACAAATTTCCCAGATGCCATTGAAATCAGTGTTGTATATCCTTAGAGGGAGTCAAGCAAATTTAAACTGAATTTAACATGTAGCTCCCCAGAGTATGGGTTTATAAATTGTCCTGAGTTACTGGGATATCCATTGCTTCACTTTACCAAAAGTGTATTGAACTAACACCATGCTGTGTGATGCTGAATTCTGTCACTATTTGAATTGGTTTCCTTCCTTTGCAGGAGCTATTGTGACAATCTTGGCTACCATCCATTAAGTGCTGCTGACTTTGGAAAAATCATGAAAAACGTCTTTCCAAACATGAAGGCACGCCGTTTGGGCACTAGAGGCAAATCTAAATATCCTTTATCAGAATGCTGTCAGGAATCTCTTTTGGCTCATCTGCTAATGTAGTTCATCTGGCCACAACATTTAGAAATAAGTGTAAATCAACAAATAAACAGCTAAAAGTCCCTCATAGAATAACTAAAAATGCTCCCCCCCCCGCTGTTTCCAAACTACATAAGAAATAGCAAATGGTTTGTAAGTTAAGATTCTGATAGATTTTATCTTTTTATCATTTAAGTTTTTATATTTTATTTATTTTTTATTCATATTTATGTGTGTGTTCCTGTGTGCCCATGCGTGTACCACATATGTTTGCATGTGCCCTCAGAGACCAGAAGGTGTTGAATTCTCTGGAACTATAGTTACAGGTGACTGTAAGCCTCAAAGTGTGGGTGCCAGTAACCAAATCCAGGTACTCTCTAAGAGTTGCAAGTGCTTTTAAGCACTGAGCCATCTTTCCAACCCCTTTTATCACCTTGTTATTATCCAATCATCTTTGCTTTAACAATAAAAATTAAGAAATGATGTATTTAGCAACTATAAATTATCAGAAAAGTGGAGAAAGATGTTAGCTTATCTTCTTTCCGTCCTGTAATTCAGAAACATGGGAATCTCCCTGGTTAAAAAAATTCATTATAATGTTAATAATACACTAAAAAATGTTCTTGTCTTGTAATGAAAAATTAGTGTTAACTTTTTTTTTTTTTTTTTTTTTTTTTTGCAACCATTAAAGCAGGACATAGAAAAGGCCCTTTTTGTGTCAGAGAAATAATATATAAGCAAACAGAAGGGAATGAAAATTAAGAATTTATTACAGATTGACCCAAGTGCCACCACAGTCTGGCCCATCGTGGCTGGAAGAAAGACACCCAAGCACCTGCCCTGGACACAATGACCTGGGATGGCCAGAAGAAAGACACCCAGAACCTGCCTCTGGCACCACTGCAGTAGAAGAATGTGTGATGAAGAGATGGAAGAGAAAGTGAGACCAAGGGGTTCGTACATTGTGGGGAAAGTGGAACTAGAGACTTGAAGGTGGTGAAGAATAGGCAGATGTATGGAGGCCAAGGTGAGGTCCTTACTTGGGCTGCCACCTATGGCCATGGTCTTGCTGTAGCTGGGGTCTGTGTTAAAAATCTGTGGTCCAGGTTACCACTAAAGCAGATGTCCATGGATTGGGTTGCCACTGGGGCAGTGGGACATGCTGATCTGAGTGATCTGTGCTCCTGTGGGGAGGGAGCATGTCTCAGTCTGTGATTCTATGGCAGCCAGAGCCTGTGTTGATATGCCAGGCCAGTGTTACCACCAAAGCCCATGCAGGTGTCTCTGGTTTAGATTGCTAACTGAGGCACTGTGCTGAGCTGGCCCCACCCCTCACCAGCAGCCCCTAAGCTGATCCAAAGCTGCAGAAATCTCTGTGACACAGGATATCTGAAAGGAGTCCCAATGAGGATTCAGTATTGATGATGTAGCAGAAGCCTCAAACCAGACCAATAATTCGTTGCAGTGAACATTTGCAAGTAAAGATGTGTGGACAAAAGAGTATATATATGGGACATAGTGTGACACACTACAGCTTCCACAACAAGATTTTCCTGGTTTTCTTTTCAGGGGAGGTTGCAGAGGTGGAGGGTGGATACAAAGGAACAGGAAGATGAGTGGATTGGGGTGCATGTTGTTAAACTCACAAAGGATCAATAAAAAGTTAAAAAAGAACTTAATAAAGGTTTTGCTGCTCCTAGATTATAAAATAGAGACCACCTTTTATTAGAAATGCATTCATCTCCTTCTTGCTTAGCTCATGGCCTTTTTAAAGCCTTAAATTAGCTACTGTGGCAATGAGAGAAGGGAGTAGTAAGGAGGAAGGCTGCTTTTCTAAAGGAGTCACAGGTGCACCACTCTAGCCTTGTTTCCTGAATACAGACAGAAAAGGTCTTGATGTGTCTTTGGCATGTTACAAGTGATAATCCTGTATGTTTCAGTGGAAAAAGAAATGTAAAGGTTAAAGCCCTTGTGATACTCTTAAGAGTTGTTTTTGTCCCTGTGCCCCAACTCAAGTTTCCTATCCCTTTGCCAGGTTTCCATCTGGTCACTCCTTCCCTCTGACCTGCTTGTTACTGGTGGCTAGCACTGCATAGTGGGAACATTTGTTCATAATGTTATAACAGATGAGATTCCTTTCATTTAAGACAGTTATGTTGAACAGTCTACAAGAAATGTTTAGTTTTGAAAGCATTGAAATATTCTGAATTTCTGCTAGTACATTGTGTTTTTATTGACAAATTCCCAAAGTATATGTTGTCTCCTGGTGATTTTATTCTCATTTTATGGACAATTCCTTCTCAAGTGCTATCTATATAGGCAGCCCACTTAAAGTAGTTTCAACCTTAACTGTTTATCACATATTGCTACAGTGGACTAAGGAAAAAAGCTTTTGTTCATATGCCAACACTGCCCAACCTTGACTTTCATAAAACTGGAGATGGGGTAAGAATCCTACTATTTCTTTTTAATAAAGAGAAATGTGCCTTTAGTTGAATGCATTCTGTACAATATGTTGGTTAAAACAGGGAACTGAGAACTGTTCCTTCCACAAATAAAAAGAAGAGAGAGGGGGGAAAAACACCCACAGTGGCCAAAGATGTTAGTGAAAATGACCATATCACCATAAAATCCAGGAGAATAAAGACCTAAGATTACTAATTTGTGGGTATGTCCATAATATATATTGATAATACCTGTATACATAAGGAAGGAAAATTTGTAGAATAGCTATACTTTGACCTCTCTAGAAAGAAAACTGAGCTACTGAGCAATGTAGTTTTTACTGATACTAGAGAAAGCTTTAGAAATGCCAAAAACATCTATTTGTGTCTAGTTGTTATCTTTTTGTTTTATTTTTGAGACAGCAGCTCTCTATATGGGCCTGTCTGACCTAGAAGTCACTATGTGGACCACAGTGGCCTTGAACTCAGAGATCCACCTGCCTCTGCCTCCCAAATGCTGAAATTAAAGGTGTAGGACACTGCACCTTGATTTAGCTGCCATTTAAAGTGCTATATTCACCCTACTCTTGACTTACTGTTCTTTACAGATTCACTCTCATGTGCAAAGCTGTTACATGTCTGCCAATAGCTCCTTCTTGCTGTTTTGATCCAAGAGATGTATTTTGCATCTCCCAATAAGAATACATATCTTCAATGTACTTCATCTTAATTGCTTTGAACAGTAGTAGTAGTACTAGTAGTAGTAGTAGTAGTAGTAGTAGTAGTAGTAGTAGTAGTAGTATTTTGTAAAGTTAACTTTTCCTCTTTCCTTTGTGTAGTTGGAAGGAGTTGAACCATCTGGGCAGCTTCAAAATATTGATGAGGAAGTTATCTCTTCTGCTTGCCGTCTTGTGTGTGAGTGGGCCCAGAAAGTGTTAAGCCAGCCATTTGACACAGTCTTGGAATTAGCCCACTTCCTTGTAAAGAGTCATTATATAGGCACCAAGTCAATGGCAGCTCTAACTGTGATGGCGGCAGCACCGGCAGGTATGGAAACTGACCACATTGCATAGTTAGAGCTGGTAGCAAATGGAGAGCTGGGGGACCAGTGAGATGGCACAGTAGATAAGAACACTTGCTGCCAAGCCTTGTGACCTGAATTCAAGCCTCAGAAACAGAATGATGAAGGGAGAGAACTGACTCCCCTCCTGTAAGTTGTCCTGTGACCTCTAGATGCACTCCCTGGCACATGTGCACCATAAATAAATGAATCAAGTTTAAAGAATTCATTAATGAAGTCTGTGATCAAAGAGCTTCATCATTTTAGTATATGTATGAGTTCATTCTTACTTCAGTTCGCACTAAATGCAGGTGTTTTCTTAAGCTAATAAAGTTAAAGCTATATTGTTAAGCTATAGAGCTTAATCTTATATTTTATTTGTTTATTGCTCTGCTAGAATAAACTGTTTGGAATTCTACTACCATACCTTTTTTATGGCTGTTTTTAAATGTAAAGAATATATGTATTTTAGTCTATGTGTCTAAATTAGTTAAATGTTAAAAGTAAAATAAGATCACATTTTAAAATTATGTGCTAGGCTCCTGTCCCAGAAATTAATCTTGTAAATAAAATGATCTTTGAGCACCATTGACTGATTACCTGGTTTTACAAAATAATAATAATAATAATAATAATAATAATAATAATAATAATAATAATAATAAAATAATAAACTTTATAAAATGGTATTATAAAATAAAAAGAGCTTTGTTTTTGGTTGGTTGGTTGGTTCATTCGTGGTTTTTGTTTTGTTTTTCTTAAAGATTTATTTATTTTATTTATGTGAGTATACTGTCGCTGTCTTCAGACACACCAGAAGAGGGCATCAGATCTCATGACAGATGGTTGTGAACCACCATGTGGTTGCTGGGAGTTGAACTCAGGACCTCTGAAAGAGCAGTCAGTGCTCTTAACCACTGAGCCATTTCTCCAGCCCCTTGTTTTGTTTTGTTGAGATGGGGCTCCTCTAGTACTAGAACCCAGGCTGTCCTGAGACTAAGCATAGAAATCCTCCTGCCTCTATCTCTAAGGTTTTTACCACCACACCTGGCTGTAAGAGAATTTCTTTTCTTTTTCTTTTTTTTTTTTTTCTTTTTTTTTTTTTTTGGTTTTTCGAGACAGGGTTTCTCTGTGTAGCCCTGGCTGTCCTGGAACTCACTCTGTAGACAAGGCTGGCCTTGAACTCAGAAATCCGCCTATCTCTGCCTCCCTAGTGCTGGGATTAAAGGCGTGTGCCACCACTGCCGGGTGAGAATTTCTTTAATGGCAGTTTAAGTGATAATTTTAATTCAAAGAGAAGTTTTTGGAATTGACAACTTTAGCAGTTAATATTATTATTGGAATATCTGATGCATTCCTAAATGAACAGCTGTGTGTAAGGCATCAATTCTAATGGAAAATTTTAAATTCCTTAAATCACTTATACCTGATAGATTGTAGAGTGAATACATTATATTACCCTAGAAAATTATTTCTGTGAAGAGTGTTAACATGAAACTTGTTCTCCAAGATAAGTCTTCTAAGTTAAATCTAAATATTTTAAATCTGTAGTAAATCTGAAGAGAATTACTGACCCTGTTGTGCGTGAGTGCATGTAATCTCTCCTTTTCATCTTATGGCCAGCTGAGAACCAATATCAGCAAAACAGCCTCTCACAACTTTTCCTTCCTGAATATAAACTGTATATGACCAAATCTGACTTTTCACTTAATTAGACCCAAGCATGGTATTGCCTAGTAATACCAATGTGTGTCACTAAGAAGCTCACATATATGTTAGCTCCCTTAATTCCCTCAGCAGGCCTATGAAAAAGGTGGTGTTCATTCTAGGAAACAGACTCTGGGAGGTAAAATAGATTGTCCTTGGCCAGATGAGTAATGCAACTAGGATTTGAATACTGTTTCCCTGTCTCCAAAGACCAGGTTATCTCAGTTATTCTTACTACCTTCTTCTTGCAAAATAAGACTTTGAAGAGTGTGGAGCCTTCAGAACACTCTGTAATCTCTCTTTACTATCTAGCCCCACTGACAGTTGGAATCATACCTCTGTAGATGGGGGCTTGGATTTTTTTTACAACGGAGGCAGTACCATCTGTTTCCCATTATTTGCGAGATTGACCAAAAGAGAATGAAGGAATTTTTGAGGTGTGAGTCTAGTAAAGTGGAAAGAAGGCTCAGCAGTTGAGAGCACATGTTGCTCTTTGAGATAACATGGGTTCTATTCCAAGGATCCATATGGCAGCTCACAACCAACCATCTGTATGTAACTCCTGTCCCAGGGGATCCACAGACCTTTTCTGACCTTTGCAAGCACCAGGCATAATACACATATGTACATACATGAAGGCAAAACATTCATACACATAAGATAATAAATCTTTAAAATGTACTGAAAATTACATGTGTGAACAGGTGATTTCTATTTTTAGAAGCAACATATGAGAACACAGAACTTTTTACCAATTATATTACCGAAAATACTTTCAGTCTTGTAATTTTGTTCTCAACTGTTAATAAAATTTTAAAAGAATATTCATGATAAATTAATTTCCATCCTTTGAAGGAAAAATTTTTTTATATATATAAATACAGTGTCCATCTTGAGGACAGGTTGTGTTACAAATGTCCTTTTTATAAGTCAGCTGCTTGGAAATCATTCCTGTCCAGAAACCCTGGCAAGAGGACAAGACAGAAAGCTGTGAGCCATTGGCAGAGGCTTTCCTGGGTGCAGATGCTGGGAGGAATGCTGAGACCAGAGCCAAAGGAAGCAACAAGGCTGAGTGCAAAGAGAAAATCAATAATTACAGGATTTAATAGAAAAGGAAAAGATCAAAAAGCGAAGGATTACTGGCCAGAGTTTGCAGAAGAGAATTCCTGTGTCTTTCTCTTCTTCCTAGCCTGCCTCCCCACCCACACCAAGTTGTGGGTTAAAAGAGCGATGAGGAGCAGAGCCTGGCTAGGGACAGAAGGCAAAGTGCGTGAGCAGGCTATCCTGATCCTCCACAGCACACTGGGACGTCCTAACTACTTTAGTGCCACTTCCTGAGCATGAAATGAGCTTTGTAAAAAGTATTTTTATTACGTACTTAGTTTTCTTAAAATTTATATCTTTCTTCTTTTTTTTTTAATCCTACTACTCTTAAGTTTTCTCAGTGACATTTTTCAAAATGCCTTAACCTTAGTCTTACTAAGAAATTCTGCTTCTTAATTTCTCTAGGTCACACTGGAATAATCATAAAGTAACAATTAAAATAATGGTTCATATTTTTATGAATTTCTGGTAAAATTAAAAACTTGCTTTCCCCACATAAATTAGGCTATGGAGTGGTTTTAGCAAATATTTATTAGGTTATCCTTATGGGCTAAATACTAAAATTATGAAAATGTATCAATTTCATTCTCATTACAGAAAGGGTAGGAAAATTTGCTGGCATCTAATACAATGTAAAAATGCTCTGTTGGCATGTATTTTTCTTAGTGTTCCCACATTTATGGTACAGATAATCTTTTAAAATTGTCTGCCATTGTTTACTTAACTGAAATTGGCCTGGTTAAACCATATTTTAAGATGTCAAACTCTTGTTGACAGATGTTTATAAATGGAAGTCTGTTACTTTGCTTTGTAAATAAGTTGTTAGAATGTGCTGGCTTAGTCGCCTTGTCCAGCAGATGGCTACATAGTCAAAGAAACTCAGTAATGCCGCCTTCCACAAAAGACAGTATTTAGTTTTAGCTTTCCTTTGTGTTTATTTTCAGGACTTAAAGGAATTCCCCAGCCTTCTGCTTTTATACCTACAGCTGAAAGTAATTCCTTTCAACCTCAAGTAAAGACTTTGCCATCTCCAATTGATGCTAAGCAGCAGTTGCAACGGAAAATTCAAAAAAAGCAGCAAGAACAGAAACTACAATCCCCATTGCCAGGAGAATCCTCAGCAAAAAAGACAGAAGGCACAACAGCTAATGGAGTAGCTAATCTACCCAATGGGAACCCTGCGATCCTTTCTCCCCAGCCCATTGGGATCGTGGTGGCAGCTGTCCCTAGTCCCATTCCGGTAATATTATCACTAGAGTTTGGCCTTACTGAGATGGTAGGAAGTCATTTATTTTATTAGAAGTAGCAGATGAGAAGATGGCAAGGATCATAAACTGGTTTTATGACCAAACTACCCTTGGTCATTCATCTTTCATTCTGAATGTTTATTGCTAATGAAGAGCAAACTCTAAACTCTAAACTTTACAAAACTGAAGATACAAAGGATTAAGATTTGTAAAGTGATATAACCATTCAGAACTTTAGTAAGAATAAATTCATTAAAAAGTTTTTTCATCCGTGACTGGGTCAAGAAACTTTTGGGAGCCTAAGTGTTTTTCTTAATATTGAACTAGATCAAATTATAATATAATATTAATGAATTTATACTTTAATGTGGACCTGCTTATTTGGTTAGCTGGGTAGATATAGGAGTAGAATATTGTTCAGGTCACTACCACACAACTAACATAGTGAAAAGACTTTTCAAATGCAAGTATATCCTACACTTAAAGTAAAAGTAAAGTGATAACCTTACATTATTATTGGTATTATTATTAAGGAGATATTTTCTCTTAATTTTTCTTGTTATCAGTATCTTCATCATTGCTATTCCATTAAAATTTTCAATATCTGATGGCCATACTATTCGCCTAAGATCAGATTTCAGGAGACCTTAGTTAGTCTAGGACCTCCTTATCCACAGTAGCTAGTTGCTAAAGTTGTATCTCTTCTCTCTATAACCTCTTTAACCCACTCATTAGACAAGTATTTGTCATAGGTATGAAGTATCTTGTTAACTGGGAAGTAGACCTAACTTTTTTGTTACTGTATTTCATAAGTATATTGCTTTGGTTATATTGGTTAAAGTATACTATACACATGTACTACTGTTGTATCCTAGACCTATAAAATGGATTTTTGATTTTCTACCTTTTTGTAGGTCCAGCGGACAAGGCAGTTAGTAACTTCACCAAGTCCGATGAATTCTCCTGATGGCAAGGTTCTTCCCCTCAATGTGCAGGTGGTCACTCAGCATATGCAGTCTGTGAAACAGACACCAAAGACTCCTCAGAACGTTCCAGCCAGTCCTGGTGGGGACCGTTCTGCCCGGCACCGCTACCCTCAGATCTTACCGAAGCCAGCAAACACCAGTGCGCTCACCATCCGCTCTCCTACAACTGTGCTCTTTACTAGCAGTCCCATCAAAACTGCTGTGGTACCTGCATCACACATGAGTTCTCTAAATGTGGTGAAAATGACAACAATATCCCTCACACCCAGTAACAGTAATGCGCCTCTTAAACATTCTGCCTCAGTCAGCAGTGCTACTGGAACAACAGAGGAATCAAGGAGCATTCCTCAGATCAAGAATGGTTCTGTTGTTTCTCTTCAGTCTCCTGGGTCCAGGGCCAGCAGCACTGGGGGAACTTCTGCTGTGGAAGTCAAAATGGAACCAGAAGGTTCATCAGATGAGCATCCTCTACAGTGCCAAGAGAACTCTGAGGGGACTAAAACTCCCCTGACAACATCTAGTGCCCTTTGGGTGCAGAAAAGTAATACAGATGGAACAGTACCAAAACCTTCTAATGAAGGTGTCACTGACATGAAAACAACAAAGGTCTGTGACCAGAGGACCAAATGTAAAAGTCGCTGTAATGAAATTCTGCCAGGCATCTCAGCAGGCAATAATCAAAGCACTGTTACTCTCTCGGTTGCTACTCAGAACTTACCTTTCACCAGCACCAGCTCACCATCTAATGGTGACTCAGTAAATAAAGACCCTAATAAAATATGCACTAAAAGTCCAAGAAAACGACTGTCTGCCACACTGCAAGAGTCTCAGGTGCCTCCTGTAAAGAAACCAATTGTGGAACAGCTTTCTGCAGCTACTATAGAAGGTCAGAAACCAGGCACTGTTAAAAAGGACCAAAAGGTTCCACATTCAGGGAAAACAGAAAGTACAACAGCAGGTGCTCAGATTCCTAACAAGGCGTCAATCAGTGTCAGTTCACACATTATAGAGGATCAGCCCTTGAACCCTACTCTTGTCGCCAGTGAATCAGTTCTGGAGCAACAGACAACACCATCATCATCATCATCTCCAGATGTAAAAGTAAAACTTGAAGGGAGTGTCTTTCTCTTGGACCGTGAGTCAAAATCAGATGACAGCTTTAATCGTAATGAATGGCAACAAGTTACTAAGGATTCTGACTTCATTGCTGCCAGCTGTGAGCAACAGCAAGATATTAGTGTTATGACAATTCCTGAGCATCCTGACATCCATGATTTAGAGAAATCTGTTTGGGAATTAGAAGGGATGCCACAGGACACATACAGCCAGCAGCTACATAGCCAGATATCAGAATCTTCTCTGAATGAAATACAAGCACAGTCTTCAGATCAGTTGCCATTGCAATCTGAACTGAAAGAGTTTGATTCTTCTGTTTCCCAGACAAATGAAAGCTACTTTCCTTTTGATGATGAACTTACACAAGATAGTATTGTGGAAGAGCTGGTGCTTATGGAGCAGCAGATGTCAATGAATAATTCACATTCTTATGGTAACTGCTTGGGAATGACCCTTCAGAGTCAGTCAGTAACTCCAGGAGCTCCAATGTCATCTCATGCTTCCAGCACTCACTTCTATCATCCAATCCATAGCAATGGCACTCCAATTCACACACCTACACCCACACCCACTCCTACACCAACTCCAACCCCAACTCCAACCCCAACATCTGAAATGATTGCTGGGTCTCAAGGCCTGTCACGGGAGAGCCCTTGTTCCAGACTTGCCCAGACAACACCTGTGGATAGTGCTTTAGGAAGTAGCCGACACACACCAATTGGTACTCCTCATTCTAATTGCAGCAGTAGTGTCCCTCCAAGCCCTGTTGAATGCAGGAATCCATTTGCATTCACCCCAATAAGCTCCAGTATGTCGTATCACGATGCCAGCATTATCTCAAGCAGTCCTGTGAAACCAATGCAAAGACCCATGGCCACTCACCCTGATAAAACGAAGCTTGAATGGATGAATAATGGGTATGGTGGAGTTGGTAATTCATCAGTTTCTGGTCATGGCATTCTCCCAAGCTATCAGGAACTAGTAGAAGATCGTTTCAGGAAACCTCATGCTTTTGCTGTGCCCGGACAGTCATATCAGTCTCAGTCCAGACACCATGACACTCATTTTGGTCGTTTGACTCCCGTCTCTCCTGTGCAGCATCAAGGTGCCACTGTAAACAACAAGCAAGAAGGGTTTGCAGTCCCTGCTCCTCTTGATAATAAAGGAACTAATTCATCTGCCAGCAGCAACTTCAGGTGCCGGAGTGTGAGCCCTGCTGTTCATCGCCAACGGAATCTTAGTGGAAGCACCCTCTATCCTGTGTCTAATATCCCACGGTCTAATGTAACCCCCTTTGGAAGTCCAGTTACCCCAGAAGTTCATGTTTTCACAAATGTTCACACAGATGCATGTGCCAACAACATAGCTCAAAGAAGTCAGTCAGTTCCATTGACAGTCATGATGCAGACAGCCTTCCCAAATGCTCTGCAGAAGCAAACAAACAGTAAAAAAATCACTAATGTTTTGTTGAGTAAACTCGATTCTGACAATGATGATTCAGTGAGAGGTTTGGGAATGAACAACGTGCCCTCCAATTACACAGCCCGGATGAATCTCACTCAGATTTTGGAAACTTCCCCTGTTTTTCCTAGTGCCAATTCACAAAATATGATCGATTCCAGCACTTCTGTTTATGAATTCCAAACACCATCTTACCTCACCAAAAGTAATAGCACGGATCAGATCAGTTTTTCTCCTGGAGATAATCAAGCACAATCTGAAATTGGAGAACAGCAGTTAGATTTCAATAGCACTGTTAAAGACCTGTTGAGTGGAGACAATCTGCAAACCAGCCAGCAGCTGGGAGGTCAGGTAGCATCTGATCTCACCAACACTGCATCTGATTTCCCTAGCGACATCAGGTTGTCTTCTGACCTCTCAGGCAGCATCAATGATTTGAACACCTTAGACCCAAATCTACTGTTTGATCCAGGTCGTCAGCAGGGACAGGATGATGAAGCCACACTGGAAGAATTAAAGAATGACCCACTGTTTCAACAGATTTGCAGTGAGTCAATGAGCTCTGTGACTTCATCAGGTTTTGAATGGATAGAAAGCAAGGACCATCCTACTGTTGAAATGTTGGGATAAATTGTGTTTTATAATATGTAGCACACTGTATCTAAAGACATATGTATTGTATTTGTCTTAATGGAAGTGCCTCCCGCAGCAGAAACACTATTGTGACATTTTAAAAGCGTTTGCTGCAGAAGTGGTTTCTTCTTCAGTAGGAAATGGTTAGACTTGCCTCAGTTCTGGACACGTTTCTAAAGACAGTAGGCTGTAGAGCAAGTATTAGGTTTTAAATTTTATAATGTTCCCCATTTAATCACATTTGCTAGTAAAGAATCCAGCTTTTTACGAGAGCAGTCTGGGTCTTTATTTTGTATAAGTTCATTTTAACTCATCAGTTGATCTACACAGAAATTAAAAGACCATCCATTTTTAGTTGTAGGCTGTTTTGTTGTTGGCATTATCTTTTAGGTATGAAATCATAGCTAAGGTAAACTGTAGGCAAGAGAGTCTTCCTTAAAACAGGGATAATATTCAGGTTATTATAAATATTTAAGCTTGAAACATAAAGCTACTGTAGGATGAGAAATCTCTGTAGGACTTTCTGGGGCTTCGGTGCCGTTTACTCCACAGTGAAGGGCTCATGGAGGAGAGGGTGATGGGAAATAAACGTTGGTTTAAGGAAAGTAAAGGCTGCACTAAAATTTTTAAGAGGAAAACTAGTAGCCATTTATTTGTGACACTGCATGAGCCCAATTTTAGAAGGTGGCTTTTAAAATGGAGCTCTCCAGCTCGTGCACTCTGGCTCTCCCTCTCTCCCTCACCCTATTTTTCCCCCTCTCCTTCCCCCTCCTATCTTCCCTCTTTCTCTCTTCTTCCCTCCCCGCCCCATCTCTTTTACACACACACACACACACACACACACACACACACACACACACACACA
>JADRCH010000036.1:4227449-4252714 GCA_019843965.1 Rhynchomys soricoides | reverse complement strand
CACACACACACACACACACACACACACACACACACACACACACACACGACATTACGATTTAATAGAAGAAATACAAGCGTGTTAGAAAACTGTCTCATGTTTGATTTGCTGAGATTGGAGTGTTAGACGGAAAAGAGAGGATTTTCTTTTCTTGGTTTCTTCCCCACAGCTCCATGTACATACTGAAATTCTACTGAAAAATTAATTATTTTTTATGTTTTTCACCATGGTATCCTTTAGTAATCAGCTTTCCTCCTCCTCAGTTTGCTGACTAACTCCTTCGCTTCTCTGAATGTAGTAATACAGTTTTATCATGGATCAAAACACCATGCAGGAAAGAGATAACGTTAAAAGCCCAGCAAAAAGCATTTCTTCACTTGAGGTCTGCAGCCCTGGATCTTAATGTCTGATAAAACAAAGGGGTGATAATAGTACTTGAAGAGAGGAGCGATTTATTACATGCTTAACTTATTTATTGTGGTGGACACCGTTGCAAAAGAAGCAAAGCACTCAGGATTTGTTTCAAAGTGTTTCTCTGTGGCTCCCATTTTGTTTTATGAATAGTATTTATGAATTTCACGTTAACACAAAACTAGTAGGCAGCTCCATTTAAATGAGTTTCAAGATAATTTTCAAAGAGATATTAATGTTAACCTTAAGTTCTTAAAAGATTACATGAAAACATTCATTGTACTCTCTTGACTAGCCAAGCTTTTCTTTTACCTTAATTCAAAAATAAATCAGAAGACTACAATCTGAATATTTAACAAATATGATAGAAGGGTTAATTTAAGAAGGGTCCGTTCACCAGATTTGAAAGTAGGGTATTAACATATTCTAATAAATCAATGGTGCTAGAGTTGGCTCAGAGGTTTATCTATGGATATGTCCTAGTTACTGGCATATGTGTGTGTTTGCTGTTAATTTGATTTAATGATTTGTTAGATTTTTTTCTTGATAATAGTTATTTCTTCACTGTACATTGAGATACAGCACTACTGCACACCAAAGTATGTAATACCCAAAGGAAACTGTGTGATTTCTTCTAACAAATGATGGGAGCCTTTCTCAGTGAGATACTCTGAAAAGGAGACTTTGAGGCCATTCTAATCCCTTGTTTACATTGTTAGCTTCCTACTAATATAAAAATAATGGAAATCTTTTTTTGATAAAAAAAAAAAAAAAAAAAGTATAGAGACTGGAGGATTTTTACCCCCTTTCCCCTGTACAGTATTGCAGCAAACTCGTTAAATTTGGCTGAATTCGTCCAGCAAACTTTTGGGGGTTCATATATTGCACTAAATTTGTTGAACCTGTGGTAGGCACATCTCTTAGGATAAATGCAACCAGTACAGTCCACAGATTAAAATTTTTAAATGTGTTTCATTATGAAAAGACAAAATATCATCAAAGTGACAGATGAAATTGTCTTATGTAGCAATGTGCACTGATCTCAATGAGATATTTCTATTTCTTATTCTCTTACACGAGAATATTACAGCAGGAAGAATTAAGTTTAGTTTGCTTCACCATGTTAATACATGATCACAAAATGTGCATGAGTGTTCTTGACTTATCTTGTACAGTACTAGGTAATCCTGTAACCACTTTTTTTCCCCTCTTGGCTGTATTGAAACTGGCTCTGTGTTAACCAGGTGAGCATAGTTATTCACAGGTTATTTTGCTTTTTTAATGTTTACTAATTCTGCTTAGTTGTTGAATATGTTCTTTTCTTGGGATTTTTTTTTCATTGTTTTTGACGTTTAAAACATTTTTGCATACTGTTTTATCATGATAAGACTTCATGAAGTAAATAATTTTGCATATAATTGCAATAAGCACTGACTTTTGAACTGAGAAAGAAGGAGCGTGTTTTGTGCAGTGCATCTGAGGTTCAGATAACAGTCTTGTACTACAGTGTGCTTACTACACCAGAGGTGACAAAAGCAAGCCCTGTTGTGTGTTTCCTTTAGTGCAGAGTCAGACCCTGGTGCTTTGTTGTCTGTTGTACCTGCTGAGATTACAGTAGTTGAGCATCGCACAGTAGCATTTCTGTTCTCTTTTTTTATTAAAAGTGCTCAAATTGTTTTTTAAATGTTTTCAAAAACAATTAAAAACATTTTATATTATTCTGACTGGATGTTAAGATGATTTATGGGATGTATTTTTATAGACAATTTGCCATTTTATAAATATGTACATGATGCTGTATTTTCCTTGAACTGGTGAAATGGGGGAGGGGCATAAAAATGATACAAGGCAAAATGTGCCTACATCTCTGCTGGTCCAAAAGAAATGATGGCTCTATCTCTCCATTCTCTGGAACTCTGTTGCTCACTTGAATTTTGTAGCAAATGGTACATGACATAGAGTTTATGTCATCCAAAAGGCCATCTTTTTTTGTTGTTTCACATGGTATTTGCTTTTAGATATCAGATTGAGGACTATCTAGGTTGCTGTATCCCAGGAACATTGAATACAAAAATGAAAATATCAAGTCCCAGATATGTTCACATGTACAGAAATTGTAAGCCAGGACATAGGCCATGGGTCTACAGGCAAGCAGAAGATACCAGAAACTTCATCTACTAAAAGTCTTGGAACCAGGGTCTACGATGGAATTTGGTCACTTTTAATACAGAATCAACAATAACCAGTATCTGAGACATGTCCTCAGTCAATCAGACAACGTACCTGTATATACAGATCTTTGTATATCTTTGACAGCCCAGCTATCACCCCAGCTTGAACCCCAAGTTTAGACAGGTACAAAGCAGTCACAAAGAGATTGAGGAAAGATATGAGTGAGTTACAAGAAGACTCCTACATAGATTGAACATACAAACCAAAACTCCAAAGCACTTTGAAAGTAACTCTGAAAAAGATAAATCTCAAGACAAAACCACCTGGATGTTACTTTAAGTATGATAGTTTAAAATTGCCTCAAGCTATAAGGAGCTTCCCTATTAGCTTAATAACAATTTTAGCGTCAAAAGCAGTAGCATGTGCTTGTAGTCCCAGCTTCTGGGAGGCTGAGGTAGGAAGATTTCTTCAGCCTAGGGTGTTGAAACCAGTTTGAGCAATACACTGAAACTTCATCCCTAGAAAATGAAACTAGACAGGTTCAGAGTTCATGCAATAGTTGTTCACAAGGATGGATTCTGGCTTTCTGTGTGTAAGGGTTTATCCCCAGCTTTGCTTTCATGTTACCTCAGGGTCTCTGGCTTCTGTGGCTTAAGTCTATCCTTCACCCCAAGTTGGGTAATAAAAGAAAAATCTTTTTCCAACATCTCACATCCTCATCTCGCTGGACAGACAAAACCTAAAATGCCAATTTGTTAGATTCTTGGTTCATCATTTATGGTTGGAAGAGGAACCTGCTTTCTGGGGCATGTGGTCATCTATTTGGAGCAATTGAGAAGGCTCAACAGGTAAAGGTACCAACCCCAAGTTGAAGTTCAGTCACCAGGACCCATATGATGAAAAGAATGATTTCCGCAGTTGTCTCTGCCCTCCATGGGCACAATATGATGAACATACACACACACACAAAAAATCATAACTTTTAAGTTTCATAACCTAAAAATTTTAAGGACTTTATCTTTGGAAGGAGATCATTAGTGGTCAAAAAGAAAACAGCTGAGTAAAATCAATGAATTTTAAAAAGACGTTTTTCTCTGTATGTGTGTGTGTGTGTGTGTGTGTGTGTGTGTGCGCGCGCGCGCGCGTGTGCATACGTACGTATGTACACTATCTGCTGATGCCCACAGAGCCAAAAGAGAGTGTTTGATCTGGAGCTGGAGTTAGGCAATATATGCTCTTCATTGCTGAGCCATCTCTCCAGCCTTTTAAGATATTGAGCCCACCTTTGAGAAGCTCAGAGTCTAGTAAAGAAGTTACAAAGTAGGATATATAAAATTGCAGTATGTAGAAGAAAAGGAGAGAAGGTAAAAAGGCTAGAGGTTCTTAAGGCTTCATTTAGAAGTTCACTGATTCAGCCATGGGGTGGTGGCACATGCCTTTAATCCCAGCACTCAGGAGGCACAGACAGATGGATCTCTGCGTCTGAGTTCAGCCTAGTCAACAGAGCAAGTTCCAGCTCAACCAGGGACACAGAAAAACCCTGTCTTAGGAAAAAAAGTTCACTGATACAAACTGTTAACCAGTATCCACTCTTTCTATAAGCCTACAAATTGTCTCAGTTCCTATTACTAAAGTAGACCACATTTTATAATTAAATGTGTCTAGTACATGTTAATGTTCTGCTATTAGTGAACTTTTAAATAACATTACAAGTTTGTTCATTAATATATAAAGTTGTTAAATGTATGCCTGTTCTGGGGTAAATAATCTTACAGGAGAAGGAAGTGAAAACAGACTCACTTTTCAAGAAAGACTATCCCTTAGAAGTACTTTTTCTTGGAGAGACGGGAAAACAGTTTTATAGATAAAAATATTATGAGATGGTCTTACTGCCATGTGTAGAGCATTCCTTTGCATTAGTTCCTATGCTAGATAGTTAGCATATGTTCTCGCTTCCTGATTATAACAATCCTGAAAGAATATTATTTTCAGATGAGAAAATTGTATTCCAGAGATGAAGGTGGAAGCACCAGAAGGGGCAGTACTAGGTAGAGCCCAGTGCTGTACCCTATGCTGTACATAAGGTGCTCGCTCACACTGCCCACTACAGTAATTTGAGCTGGCAGCTCCTTTGAAGTTTTTCATTCTAGTTTTAAAATTAGGATTGAATTGACTTTTATGAAGGGATATTTCTCTACAGTCTTCTGCCTTTCAACTTTTGTTTTTCATTGTTGACTTTAGATTTTACCTGTGATTCATTTTTCTGGTTGTTCAGTTTTGTTTTGTTTTTAAATGTATGTGTATGAGCCTTGCCTGAATGTGAATGTGGACCACATTAGTGCAGTGTCCACAGAGATGAGGAGAACACAGAGATGAAGAGAATATGATTGGGTACCCCTAGAACTAGAGTTCAAGTGATTGTGAGCTGCCATGTGGGTGCTAGGAACCAAACCTAGGTCCTTTACAAGAATAGCAAGGACACTTAACTGCCAAGCCACCCCTCAAAAATAAGTCAATAATAATATCTCCTAAGAAAAATTATTACTTTCAATCCAGCTCTAGAGAGGCAGCAGAACCTGTGAGTTCCAGTCCAGCCAAAGCTATACAGTGAGGCCCTGTTTTACAAACAAGACAACTGAATAATTGAGGAAATTTTAATAAAGGCTGGTTACTCAAAGATACTGAGTAATTATTGGGTGTGCTAAGGGCATTTTGTTTGTAAGATAATACCCATCTGTTCGTCGTAGTGGCGCTTGCCTTTAATAACAGCATTCTGAGTTTGTGGCCAAACTGATCTACAAAGTGAGTTCCAGGACAGCCAAGGCTACATAGGGAAACCCTGCCTCAAAAAAAAATCTATCCTTTTTGTAGATGTACACTTAAATATATGTGGTGAATACAAGATACCCTAGTATGTTCTGAAGTGCTCTAGGGAGGATTACGTGATGGAGACAGGTGGGAAACTGGAAGAATATTGCTTCAAATCACAACAATTTTTTAATCTGCAAATGAATTTTGTAGGTTCATCATGGTTCAAATTTGAGTTTTCCTGTATATTTGAGTATGTTTCCATTAAAAATAGTTTTTAATAATCTTCCATTTTCCAGATTTAAAACCCAAGCTCCTTTGGGGGATGCTGAGGGTGTGCTGGGCAGTCTGCTCCTTCAAATCTTTTCAAAGGTCTGAGTGCTGCAGAAATCCATGGACAGTTTGCACTCACGACTATTCCCATCTTTATCTCTCAAAATGTGTCCTGACAAACAGAAACACTCGCTATTTCATGAATAAAGCACACGCTTGCCTCTAATCTTACTCAGACTATGCTCTTTAAAAAAGGGGGGGGGGGGGGGATGTAACAGCATGTGTTGGAGCCAAACTTTATGATGCTACACACCTATACTTCCAGCACTTAAAAAGTAGAGGCACGAATATCAGAAGTTCAAGATACTTGACTAGGTAGCCTGGGATGTGTAAGACCCTGCCTTACTTTTTTTAAAAAAATTTCTGTAAAGAAAAAATATTTTTTCTTTAAAATCACATCAACTGCCATCTGGGGGGAAAGCCTTGGCCAATCTCTACTTCTGCCATTAAGAAGGCTCCAGTAGTATCAAATTCAGGTGCTTATAACAATATTTTGCCCTGTATGGGCAATATATCTTCATTTATCCCTTTCCTCACTGAACTGAAAGTTTTTGGTTTTTGAGACAAAATGTGTGTGTGTGTGTCTTCTTTTGTAAACCAGACTGGCCTCAAATTCACAGAAATCCCCCTGCCTCTGCCTCCCAAGTACTGGGGTTAAAGGCATGTGCCACATCAAAACACAGACCTAAAAACTAATAACTGCTGTAACAAGGGCACAAAGGAGACTGGAGAGATGACTCAGTGGTTGCGACTGACTAATGCTTTTACAGACCACCTGGATATAGGTCCCAGCACCTACAAGATGGCTTACAAATATCTGCAACCCCAGTTTCAGAGGATCCAACATAGCTTTCTAGCCTCTGAACAAATGCCTGAATGCAAGTGATGCACATAAACTTGCAAAGACACAAGGGGGGGGGGGTTTTTATTTTTCCCCCCCTCCCTCCCTCCTTCCTCCTTCCTCCTCCCTCCCCCTTGTGCTTGTGGATCAGATGATGTAACCTCTCAGGGATTTTTCCAGCACCATGCCTGCCTGCTGCCATGCTCCATGACATGATGGTCATGACAGTTAAACCCCAAATTAAATGCTTTCTTTTATAAGTCCCTTGGTCCTGGTGTCTTGTCACAACAGTAGAAAAATAACTAAGACTGTGGAGTTGGTGGAAAGAGTATTAAACTAAAAAAAAATTGTTCTCTGTAATAGCAAGTAAGTAGAATGAGCATTGTCTAAGATCTACAGCCTAGCTACTTAATCCAAATCATCCACAGCCAAGATGCCTGCTTACAGATCCGCAGGGGGAAGTTTGCATTTTGAAATATGTTACTTTCTTTGCCAGCCTCAGCAGATGGTCACCCTTACTGCTTTTAACAGAATTTTTAACTGATATGACAATAACCATATGGTCTTTGTGGGGGGAGGCTAAATATTTGCATTAAACTAATCTTTGATTAAGCTACCATTTTACCATATAAATCTGAGAATATTTTCTTTTTTCTTTTAAGATTTAGTTATTATGTATACAGCAATCTTCCTGCATGTATTCCTGAAGATCAGAAGAGGGCACCAGATCTCATTAAAGATGATTATGAGCCACCATGTTGTTGCTGGGAATTGAACTCAGGACCTCTGGAAGAGCAGTCAGTGCTCTTAACCTCTGAGCCATCTCTCCAGCCCAGTCTGAGAACATTTTCAAACTGAAAGAAATTTGAGTGTTTTATTTTGTGTTTTTAATTTGATGGCAGAGTCCACATCGTGCAGTCCCAACTGTGAATTTGTCCTATCTAAATATATCGTTAATTTTTTTTTTATAAGGGCTGTAATTTCTCCAGGAAGACTCAATGTAGGCCTGTGTTTGACTTTAACAGTCAGGTTAGCTCCTACCTTCTATCTTCTCTGGATAGATGGTCTTGAGGATGGAAAGTCAGAGGAAATGAGACTAACAGTTTCTGAGCACTGTGTAGAATCCAGTTAACTCACTCCAAGTTTGAGGCTTTAGATGGACTCACAAAGTAAGAAACTATTTCCTTCCGATTCTTAGTAACCCCTTTCCCACCTCAGGGAGCCCAGGTTCTCCTGAGGCTCTGACTACAAAACTCCTTCTAAGTTTGACTCTCTCTGAAATGTTCTACAAGTGCTTAGCTTAGTACTTGGTGGTTCCTAATGTTTTGAAATCTAGTAATGTCTCAAAGAATGGACTAGTACTAGTCTTTCGTGGAGAAGTGGTGTTTGGACAGGGGAGTAAATTGAGTAAAAGGCCAGAACATTAGTGATGAGGAGACAGTTGAAGACAGCTAGGAAGTTCTTTTATATTTTGCCATTCACTAGACGAAGATATCTGCTTACATCTCACATTTACTGTAACAGACATTACTTGAAATGTACCTGGAACTTTGGGTTTAAAGCAAGCCATTTCCTAATTGATTTCCATCTAGTTTTGAAAACATATTCTCTCTGTCTCCTGGTAATTTCTCTGACTGCTAATTATAGCTCGGGGCAGTGGATATGAAGTGCAGACAGGGCTGCAAGCACTGGCGTTTTGCCTAAATCCAGGCCTCTGGGAAGAGACGTGATGCAATGACCTGTCTCGTGTTTTCAGCTTTGAGCAAGAAGCTAAGGTCACCTTGGCCATGCAAGACATTTCTGTATTTCCTAATAGAAAAGGCGAAAAACAAGAAAAGAAAAAGAGGAAGAGCTGTTCATATATTGGCAGAAATTGTTAAAAATTAGTTAGCTGAGCATATGGCACATGTCCTTAATTATAACTCTGAAGGCAGAGGAAGTCAGATCTCTGAGTTTGACACCACCCTGTTTTATAAAGAGAGTTCCAGGACAGCCAGAGCTGCACAGAGAAACCCTGTCTTGAAAAAACAAAAAACAGCCGGGCAGTGGTGGCGCACGCCTTTAATCCCAGCACTTGGGAGGCAGAGGAAGGCGGATTCTAAGTTCGAGGCCAGCCTGGTCTACAGAGTGAGTTCCAGGACAGCCAGGGCTATACAGAGAAACCCTGTCTCGAAAAACCAAAAAAAAAAAAAGGTAAAAAACTAAAAAGCAAAAAAAAAAAAAAAAAAAGAACTACTTAGTTGATTAGTTAATTAACCATTATCCACCATTGTACAAGTCTTGTTTACTTTAATTTTGCTACTACTATAAGTTGTAATGTAAATATATGTATTCAGATGGTCTTAAGCAACTCATGTGAAAGGGTCATTTGATCCTAAGGGGTCCTGACCACAGTTTGAGAACCACTACTCTAAAATAACTAGGAGCTGTAAGGAATAATATATAAACTAACTCAGAGTTATAACAACATTACAGTTTTTAAATATTCTTCTGCCTCAATAATGTACAAGTACTTTTTAAACTTTATATGGAAAATTCAGATGAATATGAAAATTAAAAGAACAGAGAACTTTCATGTAGCCTTAAATCAGCTTAACAGCTCATAACCTCATTACACTTCCATTTTAACACATTTCACCATGTTCTCCAGATTATCGAAGCAAATTTCAGATACAGCCACAAGCTCTATTCAATGTTGGAGCCATTCTTCCAACACTTGAGTCATTTACTCTCAGCCTGTAGCAGTCAGCAGCTGTCTAAACAATGAGATAGTTACATAAAAATGTTTACTTTTAAAATTGTGTGTGTGGTATGTGCATTTGTGTGCACAAGCATGTGTGTGTGTATGTGTGTGTTCCTGTGTGTGTTCATGTGTGTATGATGTTCACCCCCTGATTATATGGTTGCTAGATCTGGATTCCGATCCTCATGCTTACATAGCAAGCACTTTAGCTTCTGATCCATCTCCACAGCTTCCATACATATGGATAAATTCACAGCTTGTGTGAGGTTCTGGGTGTACCTATTAATAAGTAACATAGGCAAACCTGAACTCATTTTTGTAAGAAAAGGAAAAATTAATTAGAAATTTGATTAGCATATTGTCATGGCAAAAAAAGAAAAAAGTAGGGCTGGAGAGATGGCTCAGCAGTTAAGAGCACTGACTGCTCTTCCAGAGGTCCTGAGTTCAATTCCCAGCAACCACATGGTGGCTCACAACCATCTATAATGGGCATCCGAGGCCACCTTCTGGTGTGTCTAAAGACAGCGACAGTGTACCCACATACATGCAATAAATAAATCTTTTTTAAAAAAGAAAGAGAGAAAGAAAAAAGTGAGCTGGGAATGTAGCTTACTTTGTAGTGCTTACTTCAGATGCACAATGCCATGGGTTCCATCCCTAGCACTGCATAACCCTTGCATGGTCCTGATGATGCACACCTTGGGGGTTGGAAGTAAAAGGATGAGAAATTCAAAGTCATCCTTGGCTACAAAGCTAGTGTAAGTCTAGTCTGTTACATAAGCCCCAGTTTTAAAACAAAACAACATCAAAACAACAATGTGGCAGTAACTGGGAAGTAGGGGAACATTTCATTTGATACCTAAAAAAAAAGAAAAATGTATATCTTTATACACCAGACCTCTAGATGTTTGCAGCTATTATTTCAATAACCCCACAAAACTCCAAAGATGACAATTCATCTTAGGTAGGTTTCTACATGTCAGTAGATTACTAATACTAAATTACTATCTGAAGTGGGGTGTGGTGGTTACAGGTGATTTGATACCAATGTGTGAGGGAGCCAGGAAGGAAATTGTTCTTGCAGACAGGGAAGATGTCCATCTATGCTTTAAGATAGTAGAATGAAAACCAGTTGTGGTGGCGCCCACTTTTCATCCTAGCACTCGGGAGGCAGAAGCAAACAGATCTCTGTGAGTTTGAGGTCAGCCTGGTCTACAGAGTGAGTTCCAGGAGAAATCCTGCCTTAAAAAACAAACAAACAACAACAAAGGTAATAGAGTGATGAATAAAGCTGAGGCCTACAGTAACATGATGAACTTGTGGATCTAGTCAAGGGAAATTTTCAAGTTGAATGATGACTAATTTGCTTCTTCTTAGCTGCCTATGATAATATATTTTATCAATATGAATCAAGGAAGGAGAAATGCAGTTTTCAAGAAGAATTTGGAGTAAATACTTTCAACATACAGCTTGTTGGACTGAAAAACAGAACTCTTTCTCATTCTATCACGTTCCTCAGTATATGACCTCACTGGCTGGCAAGATGACTGAGCAAGGAGAGGCACCTGCTACCAAGCCTAATGACCTGAGTTTGATTCTTCTGACCCACACAGTGAGAGTTCTGTAACTTCCACGTGTACGGTGTAGCACGGTTACATGCATTCATAAGCAATATGAACAATTTTAAAAAGAGAGCAAGCAATAAAGGATGTGACCTTAAACTCCAAGGTCAAGTTGAGAACTCCACTGTAGGATTTGCTTTAGGACCTCTTGTCCAAAGCAGAGAGGTCTTGCTCTAAGAGATTGCTTAGCTTCAAAGATGAACCATGTCTCATGAAGAGTCTGATACTGGATACTTAATTTTAGGCATATTTAAGCACTGTACAATTAGGGGAAAGTTTCCTGGTTTTAATTAACTCAATCCTGTATGCACAATGAAGTTTAAGACATGACTACATCAAAACTCTTGTGAAATACAAGTGACATCTTCCACAACAATAGGTTCTGTAGCTTAACTGAGGAAGCAAGCTCAAGATAAACAAGCACATGATAAGGGTCCTGGGGAGGAGAGCTATAGAAGAGACAAGCTCAAGATAAAAGTCTGGGAGAGCTGGTGTCGCCTGGCTCTACAGATAGTGCATAGGTCACCAGGCTTAACATCTATTTCCAGCTTTTTGGACAGAAGACAGATTCTACAGCTCTCTCTTTGAAGAGACAGCTGTGTGTGTTTGACATTCCTGGTTTTCCTGGTGCTTATCTGAGAGTACAAGGACCTGCATTCCTCCTACAAAAATTAACAGAGCTTGTAGGCAGATCTATCGAGGTGTTAGTGGTCAACAGAAAGAACAAAAGAGATTTAAAAGAAAGAAAAGAATGAGGAGAAAATGCAAGAGCTTTGAGATACCCTTTAAAAATTCAAATATTCAGATCATTGGCATACTTGAGGGAAAAGAAATACAGGTTGGGGGCATAGAAAACCTCTTCCATAAAATCACAGCAGGAAACTCCCCAAATCTTGGATAAGAAGTATTCTGAACTGCAAGTACACATGACCATAAAAGTACATCACCATGAGATATGACAGTTAAGTTGTTAAAAATACAGGACAAAGAATGTAATACAATATAAGATAAAAATGTCAAGTAACAAAGGCAAATACATCAGATTAACAGAAAGAACTCTTAAATGCCAGGAGGGCATGGAATAATATATCTTGGGTCCTAAAAGAAAATAACTACCAACCAAGATTATTGTACCTAGCAAGGCTATACTTCACAGTTGTAGGAGATGTGAAGAGCTTCCATTTTAAGAATAAATTAAGGGACCTCATGACCACTGGCCCAGAAATGCAACAAATCTTTAAAAGAATCCCAAAAGAGAAAGACTTTAGAAAACACTATCATTGAGAATGTGAATAAATTCCACAAGAAAAGAGATAATACCAATGAGGAATAAGAACTAGTACTAATATAGTAAAACTATCAGATTTACCACATAAATAGGAAGGATTAAGCAAACTATATTCAAAGTTACTTGAAGAAAATCATGATGTAAATTTGTATGTCAAATATTGGAACAGAACATAATTTTATAAGAAAACAAAATGCTAGCCAGGCAGTGGTGGCGCACGCCTTTAATCCCAGCACTTGAGAGGCAGAGGCAGGTGGATTTCTGAGTTCGAGGCCAGCCTGGTCTACAGAGTGAGTTCCAGGACAGCCAGGGCTACACAGAAAAACCCTGTCTTGAAAACAAAAAAAAAAAAAAAAAAAGAAAGAAAGAAAAGAAAAGAAAAGAAAACAAAATGCTGCCAGACATAATAAAAAAGAAGAAGAGGAGGAGGAGGAGGAGGAGGAGGAGGAGGAGGAGGAGGAGGAGGAGGAGGAGGTGGTTTAGGCCTCAGTGTAACAGTGGTGACTTAATTACCAAGAATACCTTGGCATAACTGAAGAAAACGTCCTGAAATACACATGAGAGCCCAAGACTTCAAGTAGCAAAAGGAAACCTGAACAAAACCACAATGGAGTTACAGCCGAAGTTTCTGCCGGTATCAAATCAGAGGATCTTTGCTCTGTCAAACTACAGAATGAAACAGCCTTGCTGATTGAATGATAATGGCCCCCATAGGCTCCTATAGTTGAGTGTTTGCTCCTAGTTGGTGGAACTGTTTGGGCAGGATTAGGAAGTGTGGCTCTATTGGAGGATGTTGGAAGAAGTTTGTAACAGGTCAGGGGGTTGAGGTTTCAAAAGGCTCCTGCCATTCCCAGTGTTTTCCTGTGGGTTTCCAAAGCAGATAAGGGACTGTAGAGCATTGCCCATAGCCCAGACAGTTCTCAGAGAGCACATCGGGAATGGGCCACTCCTTACCCAAATCAGGCTTGGGCCTACTCAGCTCCATAGAGACAAAGGCCATGTCATGATAAAACTGGTTAGGCTTCTGTTTCCTCAGCAGAGGACTGGCTTCTTGGGAATCATGTGACCTGTTGTCTGCTAATCTAGCTGACATGCTTGGAAGGTCCCTGCCTCCCTTGTCCTTTTTCCTTCCCTACTTGAAGGCTCGAGCTATATAAACTACCCCAGTATTTCAATAAACGAGCTGTCCTCTGACACAGTCTCTGGGGTCACCTATACCTGCCTTACTATATTTACTATACTGCCTGAGACCCTGCTCCCCAGCTCCTCTGCATTCTGAGACCACCTGTGCATGATGGCCCATCGGGGATGAGGGACCACAACTGCTTATGGGTGCCCGTAAGCCCAATTAAACGATTTCTTTTATTTAAAGAAAGAAAAAGAAAGGAAGGAGAGAAGGAAGAGAGGGAGGGAGGAAGGAAGGAAAGCAATGTAACTGCTAAACAGAACAAAACATTAAAATAAAATAGATAACTTTAAAAATTAGGTTCATTGTGAGCTGGAAATACAGCCCAGTGATAGAATTCCTGGCATATGAGGCCCTGTATTCATTTCCTAGCACTGGAAAGCAACTCATTTCACAAGAGCATCATAGTATCAATTTTTATTTTATATCAAAACTACCTCTTCCCTCCCTCAGTTCTCCTCTCTCCTCCTCCCTCCCTCTACCCTTCCTGCTTTCTCCTTTCTTCTCTTTCTTCCTCTGTCTCTCCCACCCCATATCTTTTGAAGCTAATTTGAGAAGAAAAACACCAAGCACCATAACAACTCCCCAATGTACTTCATGCTGTGCTGCACCTTTCCTCAACTCTGGCCTTTAGCCTCCGTGCTTCTCTGAGCAGAAAGGAAGCCACTGCTGGTAAGTCTAAAGACTTCTGTGCATTTCACAGCATTAGCCTTGACTTCCTGGGTTTGCCTTTGAATGCTTCATAGAGTAACATGGAAAATCGGGTATCACAGAGAAACCTTTAGTTCTCAAATTGCACAAAGGCTGATAGGGAGTCTGAAATCATCACAGATCAAAATCTAGTGACAGACACTTGTCTATACTTGATTTTTTTTCTTTAAGTAAACTAGGAGTTGGGGATGCTACTCAGTTGGTAGACTGCTTGTGTAGCATCCACCAAGCCCTAGAGTCAGCCACTGCATAAACTGGGAGGTAGAGGCAGCAGGATCAGAAGTTCAAGGATAGACCAGGAGTGAAGAAACCCGTGGTGTCAGATAGTTTTTGTCAAGTTTTGCTGCCACTTCCAGGTTTGTTTCACAATTGTGTTAGGTAAGCACAAAGCGGCATGCTGTTTTTCAGTGTGACCACTAGATGGAGATTCTATCATCTCACCAGCTCAAATCTTGAACAGTGTTTTGAGTGCAGCATTTGTGACCAAATACGAAATGCAGACAATGCAAGAGTGACCTTATAGTCTAGTAGAGAAAGGAATTCAAGAATCTGTATTTCAAAGCAACATAGGGATTTAAAATGCTAATTTTGTGTGTTTTGTTTTATTTGATTGATTTTGGTTTTTTTTCGGTTTTTTTGTTTTTTTGGTTGTTGTTTTTTTTGTTTTTTGGTTTTTTTTGGGTTTTTTTGGTTTTTGGTTTTGTTTTTTTTTTTTTGGCTGTTCTGGAACTTGCTATGTAGACCAGGCTGGCCTGAAATTCACAGAGAGCTACCTGCCTCTGCCTCCCCAGTGTTTAGATTAAACTTGTGCACCATACCACTTAGCAATGTTTCTATTTATATTTTATTTACATAATTTTTTTTTTCTTCAAGACAAGGTCTCACTGAATATCTCTGGTTGTCCTGGAACATACTATGTAGATCAGGCTGGCCTCAAACTCACAGTGATCCACATGCCTCTGACTCCTGAGTGTAATTAAAGGTATATGTTGCTACTCCTGGCTTATAGAAATCTATTTCTTAATTTAAAACATTGATATTTTTCTTCCTATACTGTCCAGGCAGATTTGGAACTGAACTCTAACAATCCTCCTGCTTCAGCTTCCTGGATAGCTGGTAGGATAGGTGTGTACCAGCACACTCAGCTTCAGTGTATGCTATAAATTCAAAATGTAAACAAGATATTCTATTGAGCAAAGAACAATTCCAGAATATTAAGAGACTTTTGGATGATATCATACCTGATTTTGACTGTCAAGTAGTATCCCAGTAGGTCGAAGTGAATATCATATACGAGGAGAAAATCAGGGTTCAGAATTGACAGAATGCATATACATATATACGTGTGTATAATCTATATGTGGGGGGTAAGGGGTGGGGGAGCTGCCTCTCAGAGGCAAGGGGGGATGGGGTGAATAATTCTGGGAGGGGAGACCAGGAAGGAGGGCAACATTTGGAATAAATAAATAATTTAATAAAAAAGAAATATGTATGTGTATATACATACACATATATATCAAAAGGGAATTATTAGAATTTTATTAAAGTGGCTTACAGGCTGTGGTCTGAGTAGAGCAACAATGGCTGTGTCTTGACAGAAAGGCTAAGAACCTGGTAGTTGTTCAGTCCACCAGGCTGGGTATCTCAGCTTCTATTCAGTCTGTGTGGAGATCCCAAAGAAGTAGGTCTTAAACCTACTGCAGGGACACCTCAGCAGCAGGATAGATGAACTTACCAGCCAGGGTAAGGGAAGGTAGGCAAAAACCAAAGCTTTCTTCTTCAGTATCCTTTATGTTGGCTGCCACAGGGAGGTATGACCCTGATACCCACAAGGGCGGGTCTTCCTACCTCAAAGGATACCACCAAGAAAATTCCTCACAGGAATGGCCAGCTACTTGGATTCTAGTTAATTCTCGATGTTGTAAATTGACAACCAAGATTAGCCATCAGAGAGATCATGAATATTGCTTTACATTTGGAGATGTGGAGAATTTAATTTAATTCACTTAGTCATGGAACTGCTAGTGGAGGTTTCTTTGAGGTACCAGTTGATTAATCAGACCCTGCTCCTTCATGTTCCATCCTTGGGATGACTAGGAGCCCCCTTCCCCACACAGCATCAGACACTCCCCACTGGAGTGACTAGGATGTGAATTTCCTGAGGGCAGAGAATCCTTAGCACTATGCTTGATGCATGGTAGTAGCATTTTGGGGTATCCACCCGAGAAGACAATTTGGCCATGGGTTTAAACCAATAGAAAGTTGTGGTTTTTTAAGATTTATTTATTTATTATATGTAAGTACACTGTAGCTGTCTTCAGACACTTCTTCCCTCTCCAGCTCCACCCTCTCCAGCCCCAGCAAGTTTATATTAACCTGCCAGCAACTACACTGGATGTTCAGGATTCCAGTGTAGCATGAGCCTGTCTCAGAGTGAGCTCTTAAGCACAAAAAACATATCTTGGTTTTGGCACACTTCAGTTAACAAGAACAGTTAGCCAGAAGTGAAACTACAAAAGCTAAAAAGCCAGGTTAGCACATTTAGAGACTTTCCCAGAACTGTGGGCTCTGACGAATTAGGTCTTTGTTCTCATTTTGGCAGGCAGTGTTGTCTGCATGCTGAATTTTACGGCACGGACGGTACTTCCATCATGAGGTCAGATGTGCTAAGGTCTAGGGGACTATTATAGTAACTGCCCCAAAGGAAGATGCAGAGCCTGGGAGCCCGGAGAAGAGAGAGCATTAGATCAGTTTAGTACAGGGTAACTTGTATCATTGAAGTAGGAAGGCGGTGAGGACGACGCGGAGACATTTTAGAGGCAGCCTGGATGTGCTACAATAAATGTGTATAAAATGGTGGGCAAAGGAAAGTGTCAACCCAAACTTGTTTTTCCTACCTTCTTTTCCACTACAAAAGTTGTTGATACTGTTAATTTGAGATGCTTAAAAATACCAAAGAGAGCCAGATGGTGGGGGCGCACGCCTTTAATCCCGGCACTCTCCAGCCTGGTCTATATAGCGAGTGCCAAGACAGCTGGGGCTACATGGAGAAACCCTATATTGAGAGAGAGAGAGAGAGAGAAAGAGAGAGAGAGAGAGAGAGAACCAGACATGGCACCATCTGCCTGTACTCTGGACACTCAGAAGAATGAGTTTGGGAGATCACAAATGCTGGGCTAGGCTTGGCTATATAGTGAGACCCTGTCTCAAAAGACCAAAATAGCTTGCTCCTCTCTTGCCTTCCTGCCCCTGCTCTGTCCTCTTGTCCCTCCCCCCTCTCTCTCCACGTGCTCATGGCAGCCTCTACTCCTCTATGCCTCCACCTCTCTCTCTCTCTTTCTCTTCCTTTCTCTGCCTCTACTACCCTCTTAAGTTCCCTCCCCATGCCCTGAATAAACTCTGTTCTATACTAAAAAACAAAACACAATAATTGTAGTTATAATTTAGTAGCAATAATGTAAATTGAACTGCTGTAAATGCGGGGTACAGGTTACATAAAGTGAGGATATTCAAATACTCTTATGAAGGTAACTCTAAACATCAGCCTCTGGGTTTATTAAGAGGCCGTTATTTGAGCATCTAATGTATACTGTTCCCATATAAAATGTCCAGTTAGGACAGGGCTTAAGAACTGGTTACTTGGGATCTGATGTAGCTGCACAGGACTAAAATAGTCACAAGGCTGTAACAGCTGAGAACTCTGCACATGAACAGACAGACCTGCAAAATGGCTGCCTGTAAGGCAATATGACAGACACACTATCTTTGGGGCTTTGGTAGTGAGAGGTTTTGAAATATGTTGATGTGCTTTTTATTTCTGTATTTCTTGCTCATGACTTTTCCTCTAGTTTAAACATCACTGCTTTCAAAAGTTCCAGGGTTTTTATGACAGGAATGCGAAGAATTGATCTTTTTTCTTGAACCTCTTTTCAGAAGTAAAGGTCTTCAAAGCCAGATCTCCCCGTTACATTCTTTCTTTCTTTCTTTTCTTTTCTTTTTTTTTTTTTCTTTTTTGTTTGTTTGTTTTTTCGAGACAGGGTTTCTCTGTATAGCCCTGGCTGTCCTGGAACTCACTCTGCAGACCAGGCTGGCCTCGAACTCAGAAATTCGCCTGCCTCTGCCTCCCAAGTGCTGGGATTAAAGACGTGCGCCACCACTGCCGGGCTTCTCCGTTATATTCTAACCAAGAAAACACTTCAAGAACCCTCAGTGAGCCAGGCAGTGGTGGCGCACGCCTTTAATCCCAGCACTCAGGTGGCAGAGGCAGGCAGATCTCTTGAGTTGGAGGCTAGCCTGGTCTACCGAGCAAGTTCCAGGATAGCCAGAGACATAGAGAAATTCTGCCTCGAAAAAAGAAAAGGAGAAGGAGAACGAGGAGGAGGAGGAGGAGGAGGAGGAGGAGGAGGAGGAGGAGGAGGAGGAGGAGGAGGAGGAGGAGGAGTTGTTTAGTTGTTAGAGTGCTTGCCTGGTATGCACAAAGCCCTGGGTTCAATCCCCAGTACCATATAAACCAGACATGGTGATGCACACCTGTAACCTCAGTACTCAGGAGCTAGAGGAGATCAGGAGCTCAAAGTCACCCTCTGCTACTAAGTGAATTTGAGGCCAACCTGAGATCCAGTAGATTGTCTCAAAACAGCAACAACAAAAACCTTCCGGGGGGGGGGGGGGGCGGCGGCAATACTGAACAGATAATTAGATGCACAAGGAAGAGAGCCAGCGAGAAAGCAGACTGGATGCTGAAGTTCTCTCAGAAACGGATCACAGAAAGACCAGAGAAGCTGGCAGATAATCTTAGGAGGAAGCTGGATCCGCAGTGGAGCGCGGCAGCGTCCCCCACTTTCCACTCTAGCTCAGAAAATACCAGATTTCTCCAGGCCCAGCTCACACTGGGTCTCAAGGGGCTGGACCTAGCTACGGTTTACAGATCATGTGACCTGCAAGCGGCAAGCTCCGGAGCTGAGAGGGGGATGGGGTGAGGGCAAGAATAACACGCTGCACAAACAGGCTCAGGGCCTACTTGTTGATAAGAAGGTCCCGCTTGTTCTGTCTCAAACTTACGAAAAATCCTCAAATATCTCGATCTGAGGCACAGTATATTATAGTTTTTAATATAAACCATACGACATGAGGTCATTGCAATTTCCTGTCACACAAAAAGGCAATAAAAGCCCTTCCTGGTTAGGGAGGAGGAGCCTAGGGAGAAAGCCAGGAGGGTGGAATTCTCCAGCTGGGTGAAAGGGAATCTTAGAGGAGAGGCTGCTCAGGCATTCTTTCTGTCTGGGGACTTGGAAAAAACACCCCACACCAAAGGAGGGTTGCAAACCGAACAGCAGGGCTGGAGGGGGTGGGCGAGCAGAAAGAAGTGAAGCTGGGGCTTGTGAGCGTCCAAGGGTCCTGAGTATGCTAGATAAATGTTACTAGATTTGAGGCCCCAGCTTGTGCCTCCACAAACTGTGTTTCAGCAACCGTTCTGAGCAAGTCAAAAAAAAAAAAAAAGGCAGCCCAATTCGTAATGAAAACAGAAAGAAGACATTTTTATTCAACCTGGTCACATTGAGAAGACAAAGAAATCTAGTGAGCTTCTCATATTTATCTTTGGGTCCTGACATAAGGTTCAGTTTTAAGTAGGGGCCAGGCTAAGCAAGCAGCCTGGGCAGGCTGTGGTCTCACTTAATGCTGTTCCTCCTCACCTCTGCCCGAACACAGTCTGACAAATTGTGAATCTCTTTCCTGAAACGTTTTTCTCTGGCTGGCCCAGACTTGGACTTTCTCTTCTCCCAGCATGAGGTTCTGGGGGGGAATTCCAGTTTATCAGGTCCCATTGTTTCAATAGTCTGAGGACCAAAGGGAAGCACACAGTGTTTCTTTAGAATACCAGCCATCTCTGCTTGGCTGGTTACAATAGGTTTCCTGCCTTTGGATGAGATCCACAACTACGGTGAAGACTTGTGGATCCCAAAGGATTGGACTTAGTCTGGGAAGGCCTATACCCCAAGCAAGAGGCCAAGGCAAGTATGGGAGGCATCCAGGAAAGAAGATAGCAATCTCAGCAGCAAATGGTACCCACAGTAGAAGCTGCAGAGGGTAGAAGGTGGACTGGACCTCCCTCCTCAGTGCAGAAGTAGATGGTGTAGCATACCCCCTGCTGCCTGTCACCAGAACTCAGCCTGGGGTATAAGGGAAGGAATGACTGAGGAGTGCCTAAATATAGACTCTGAATTAATCCAAAAGAAAAGGTCTAAACTAGAGGTGGCTATGTTTTCTTAAAGGGACAGAATGAAAATTTCAGCAACTTGTAGAATTGGGGGCTTTCTGTTTTTCACTGACATATTAACAGAGTTAAATATCATTGCCCTTGAGTCATTTTAACCATAAACTTCAAACCTGATACATGTGTACACTTTCAGGCAAGTGTGCCGGCCCTGAATTTAATTAAACACACACAGCTGTGTCAAGGTACACACATCTAGTACCAAATATTCGTGAGGTTCTTTTAAAGCCAGCCTGTTCAACACGGTGGGACACCATCTGAAACAAAAACCCTAGGGAGCATACACAAGCACACATAATAAATCTACACAGAGAGCTTCACACACACACACAGAGTTTAGACCTTCGATCTCCTTTTTTGTACTAGGTTAGACCAGCCTAATGAGTCAGCCAGCCATCATTTTGAGAAAGAAAACAAATCTTGGCTTCAAATTTTCAAGCATCAGTCCCAAATTGCAGATTCACTTCTCCTAATACATGGTATGAGCCCCACAAAAAAACATTTGATCTGGACCACTTCCCCAGAGGCCTCTGTATGGAATGCTTGAAGTCTCTTTTCTCCTTTCAGAAGCCCTGCAGGTCACCTAGGAACCCTTGGTTTCAAGTGAAATTTTCATACCACCTCCTTGGTGGCTCACTCTCCTTCTCTGGCTGTCACCAGCCCTTGGGAAGTTCAACTATAAAACAGAAAGACCTCCATTGTTTGGCGGGCAGGGGGAAACTCCGGATAACTTTCCGAAGACCCCAGGCAGATGTATGCTGGATGTGGATGCTGCCATAAGGTACCAGGGTCTTGCTTTGTTTTTGTTTGTTTTGTTTTTTGTTTGTTTGTTTGGTTTTTGGTTTTTCGAGACAGGGTTTCTCTGTGTAGTCCTGGCTGTCCTGGAACTCACTCTGTAGACCAGGCTGGCCTCGAACTCAGAAATCTGCCTGCCTCTGCCTCCCAAGTGCTGAGATTAAAGGCGTGCGCCACCACTGCCCAGCTTGTTTTTGTTTTTTAGAATTTACTTTTTTAAAAAAAAATATGAATATGCTGTTGCTGTCTTCAGACACACCAGAAGATGGCATTGGATCCCATTACAGATGGTTGCGAGCCACCATGTGGTTGCTGGGAATTGAACTCAGAACCTCTGGAAGAGCAACCTTAACCGCTCTTAACCACTGAGCCATCTCTTCAGCCCTTGCTTTGTTTCTTACTCCATTTATGTAGCATTCTTTCAAAGCCCGGCCCTGGTAAATGCAGTCCTCACTTTACATCAACAGGGATAAGCAGCTGTCTTTCCCTTGTGTAGCTGTTGCATATGTGTATAGGCACACACACCTGTGCATGTATGTGAAGGCCAGAGGTGGACACTGGTGTCCTCAATTGCTTCTCATCTTATTATTCTGAAGCAGTGTCTCTCACTGTAACTGGAATGCAGCCATCGGACTAGGTTGGCTGGCTGGCAAACTCCAGAAGTTTCCCTCCTAACTGCCCCCTCTTCCCATTGCTTCCTTTTTGTGATAGAATTACAGACTCATACTACCCCTGCTTGAATTTTTATGTGGATGCCGAGATCTAAACTCAGATCCACATGCTTTTAGGGAAAGCACTTTACCCACGAAGCCCCCAGCCCCTGATTTTCCTTAACAGCAACAGAAAGCACAGCTGATTCTTCAACTTGAATCTCCTTTCTTCTAAAGACAGAATCCTTGGCTGACTAGAAAAAGGATATGGGCAATTAAGCTCATTTCTCCCAGACCTGTGTGGCTGGTCTTCTTTCCTCAAAGGCCAAATCTCCCAAGCTGTGCTCCACTTCAACATCAACTATGAAGATGCTCCTTCAAGCCTCACTGTGCCATTATCTCTCCAAACTCAGTCTTTCTCGTTCCCTGAGTCTCTGCATTTGTGGCCCATGTTACTTCATGACTTCCCCATGACTTTCTCTGGAAAGATCCAACTCTTTCAACTCTTTGGAATCCAAGTTCTTCTGCAAGATTCCTGGTGTCTGTCTCCTCTTAGCACATCTGGTGTGTACATCCTTTGCTCTGTCCTACCCCAGGCTGCTCCAGGATCTCACAGGTCTCATTCATCTGGGTCACACAGACCAAAGACACTCAGTCAAGGCTCTCTGAATAGAAGACCCACCAGATGCCATTCCTAACCCTTTGAGACTGATCTGGGTGGCATGCTGTTCAGTCGACACAGGAGCAGGCAAAACACTCTTGCTCTGATGGCCGAACCTTCAGCTCATAGTCACTGAAGGTTTGACTAGCAAGGCCTTAGGAGTGGGCCCCTCTTGGGAGCTTCAGCTCTGTTTACTCTTCCTGTTCTCATTTCTCCCTCTCAGCCCAGAAAATATTGCTTTGGTTTTCCTGCCTGAGGGGGGGGAGGGGAGGTGTCTGTGAGTCACTTCATTGTCCTTACTATGGCAAAATTTCCTCAAACCTAAAACTTCAATCTCCAATATGATTTAAGCTTTGTAACCAAGCCTTCTTTGAATTATAAACAAAACCATTTCTTCTTTCAAAGGCTTGGCTCATACACATCCAAAGTCCTGTGGTTTCAGATTTTTTTGGCAGGTGTGAATATAAAAATCCACTCAGACCTTCTTTCCATTAATTGTTTCTTTGTAGACAGTGTCTGCTCTCACCAAACAATGAATGTCGTTATTGGATAGAGGGGAAAGTGCACAATGACTTTAGAAGAAACAAAACAAAACAAAAAGCCCTCTTTAAGGGGCCATGAAATGGCTTGGCTGATAGAGCACTTGCCAAGCAAGCCTGACTGCTTGAACGCAGTCCCAACAGTGGAAGGAGGGAACTTAGCCATGAGTTAGTCCCCTGGCCCTCACACACATGCTGTGGTGTGTGGACATACATACACACTAAAAAAATAAATTAAAAGTAAAAAAATAAATGTAAACTACTGACATCTCCAAATACTATCCCAGAATATCTTCAGAGACAGTGTGGGCTACTGCTTTGCTTTGAAATAATTGCTAATACTATGGTTTTGTTTTACTCTTTATTCTCCTTGAAGAGTGTAGCCAGGCCTTTGGAGATATTTGGTGAACCTCGCCCCAACTGCCCAAGTCCTACAAAACCACATTCCCTGGGAAAGTAGTAACCTTTTAAAGTATGAAACAATTATACATTTAACCTTTTTCTATAAACAGGCATAGACGTTTCTGACAGAATAGAAAGACAGAATATACGTGCTTGTTTAGCATGGGCGGCTGCATCTCTATCTGTCCTATCCCTTTCTTTCCCCAGCAAAGCAGTTTTGATGGGGTGAGGGAATGAGGGCTTTTCAGAGGAATGCAGGCACCTTGGAGAACATCCATCTAAAAAGTCTGGTTTGCTCATGGAAGAGACAGTGGTTTATAAATAATCTTCTTTGGAATACGGAATGAAACCAAAGCAGAAAAGTGAAAAGCTTGTGCTGGGAACTGACAGGCTTGTTTTTCTTTCTCTGCCCCACTTCTCTCCCTCCTTTATTTAAAATATGTGTGTACTATGTGTGTGTGGTGTCCCTGGAAGCCAGAAGAGCGTACCTGGCGATTGAGTTACAGGCACTTGGGAACCATGTGGGTGTTGGGAACTGAACCGGGTCCTTTGAAAGAACACTGTGGTACCTGCATCTACTTGGAAGTAACCTTATTTTGAGTCTCAAAAATGAATCCAGAGGGATAAGAATTCACATACAACAAATTGAAAAAGCAGATTGTGACGTGTTTATCTGTTCCTGTCTCTCTCACCAAATGTTAGACAAGTTTGAGCAAGTAGATGGGTCGTTCAGCTAAGTTTGTGGTCTCCTGTAAAACCCTAAAGCCATTCTATCACAAAGCACCTCTCAGGAACCAGACTGGAATGTTAATCTATATTTGGTAAAACTTGAAGAAGACAGTTTTCTAATGTTTTTAGATGTTCGAGGCTTTCATAACTCTTTTTTTTTTTTTTTTTTAAGATTTATTTACTTTATGTATGAGTACAGTGTTGTTGTCTTCAAACATACCAGAAGAGGGCATCGGATCCCATTTCAGGTGGTTGTGAGCCACCATGTGGTTGCTGGGAATTGAACTCAAGACCTCTGAAAGAGCAGTCAGTGCTCTTAACCACTGAGCCATCTCTCCAGCCCCACTTTTATAACTCTTAAATGTCTTCTTCACATTAGCTAATGGCTACGGATACAGAAAGATGTTGTGTGTTGTCCCAGCACTTGTTATCCCAGCACTCAGGAGGTTGAGGCAGGAGGATCACCACAAGTTTAAGGCCAGACTGATCTACCTAGTAAGTTCTAGGCCAGTCAGGGCTACAGGTTGAGACCGTGTCTCAACCTCTCTCCACCAAAAAGAGACAGAGAGGGAAAATGATTCTACACGCACACCCCCATAAGACATTTCCTGTAGAATAATGGTAAGAACCTTATCTGTTGATATTTTGGGGTGGGGTTCAAGGCAGGGTTTCTCTGTGTAGCCCTGGCTGTCCTAGAACTTCCTCTGTAGACCAGGCTGGCCTTCCATCTCAGAGATCCACCTGCCTCTGCCTCTTAAGTGCTGGGATTAAAGATGCATGTGACCATGCCCAGCATACTATTAAAATTTTTATTTTATGTGGTTGAGTGTGTTCCAGGTTGTATTTCTCTGCCCCGTGTGTGTACTGTGTCCAGAGAGACCAGAAGAGGCCATCGGATCCCCTGAAATTGTAGCTACACATAGTGTGAGCAACCTTGTGGGTACCAGGACTCGAACCTGGATTCTGTATAAGAGCAGCTAGTACTCCTAATCATGGGGGCTCCTTTCCAGGCCCAGTTTATGTGAGTTTAGTTAAAGTGAGCAGCAGCTAGAGCTAGAACTGCATTGTGACTCAGCTTACCACTCCTGGGCACATACCCA
>JADRCH010000036.1:4213237-4227439 GCA_019843965.1 Rhynchomys soricoides | reverse complement strand
CTAGAACTGCATTGTGACTCAGCTTACCACTCCTGGGCACATACCCAAAGGACTCTAGAGCCTACACCAGATGTTCATTGCCATTCTATTCCCAACAGCTAGACAACTGAATAACCTAGATGTCCATCTACAGATGGACATCTTAGAATGGACAAGCACACACACACACACACACACGAAAATAACAACAAAAGAATGCTCTGAATTTCAGGGTGTTGCTATACCTGAACTTACCCACTGTAGAGGCAAGTCATACGCAGTATGAAAACACCCGAGAACCCACAAGCATAAAGACTACTGGAGCCATGTCAGCATCTCACACTCTCCCCTGTCGATGGCAATGTATGTCCAGTTGGCTGTGACACAGAAACTCCCACTTTCAAGGAACTCCCAGACTAATTCAGGGAGTACAATTCATAAGACAATGTATTGGGTGCTGTGAGGGTGGTACGGGTCATTTTTTAGGTTTGGGTGTATATTTTAAGATGGGTCTCATGTGTCCCAGCCTTGGATTTACTGTATAGCTTAAGATTACTTTGAACTTCTGAACTGCTGAATTTCCCTGGTGCTGAGATTAGCAGTGTGCACCACCATACCTACTTTATGCAGCGCTAGGATTGAACCCAGGGTTTCCTGCATGCACATTAGGCAAGTGCTCTGTCAACTAAGTCACATTCATATTCTGCATAGATCATTTTTGAAGTCTTATGTTATTGTTCTGTATGTGTGGAGGTCAAAGTCAACTTTGAGGAGTTGGTTCTCTTTTTCCACCTTCATTTGGATTCTAGGAATTGAACTTTGGTCTCCAAGCTTGTGCAGTGAGCACCTTTACCTGCTCTTTATCTTGCCAGCTCTAATTTTTTTTTTTTTTTTTAAAAAAGAATGAAACCTGCTGGAGGAAAGGACTGGCTCTACTAGATTTTCCTCTGATCCCCAAAGGTGTACCATGGCAGGTGTGCACCTCCCCATAATAATAAATAAATTTTTAAAAGATTTATTTATTTCATGTATGTGACTACACTGTCACTGTCTTCAGACACACCACAAGAGAGCATCAGATCCCATATAGATGGTTATGAGCCATCATGTAGTTGCTGGGAATTGAACTCAGGACCTCTGGAAGAGCAGTCGGTGCTCATAACCGCTGAGCCATCTCTCCAGCCCAATAAATACAGTTTTTAAAGATTAAGAAAAATACCATGTGGTGGTGGCGTGCAACTTTAATCCCAGGACTCATGAGGCAGAGGCAGAAGAATCTCTAAGTTCAAAGCCAGCCTGGTCTACAGAGCAAGTTCCAAGACAGCCAGGGATACACAGAGAAACCCTGTCTTGAACATCCCCACCCCCTAAAAAATTTAAGAAAATGAGGGATTGTGGAGGAGCAGAGATCTGAGGGAAAACATACCAGGTGACAAGTCAGCTGAACAATGGTATGGTGTTTCTAATAGGGAGATCCATCACCCAAAGGGTGACAGTGGGCTAGACTTATCATGATAAGCTGGTGAATCAATCACTCATGGACTGTGTTTCCTGTCCTCATACTCGCAGGTACTGCTGAGTTAGGAATTCTAGCTCCTGGTGTGGAGTACAGAGGGTGTATCTTCCACGAGATGCAGCAAGGGGATTCTATTACCCTAGAGTCTATGACTATCCACCTAATAATCACTTGAGCTTCGCACACTATGCACTAGCACACAAAGAGTTAATGGATTGAAGGATGTAGCTCAATTGGTAAGATGCTTGCCTAGCATTCATGAAGCCTTAGGTTTAATTCCTCAAAGGGCATAAACTGGGTATAGTGGTACATGCTTGTTATCTTAGCACTCAGTGATGGAGACAGGGGGATTAGAAGTTTAAAGTTATCTTCTACCACACAGTAAGTTGTGGGCCATTCTGAGAAACATGACACCTTATCTCAAGGAAAAACACAAAATAGTGACCATGTTGCCAGTGGGTCTTAAGTGTCTCCCACAGGTCCATGTGGGAAAACTGGATCTCTTTGAACTTGTCGGACCCCTGAAGGTCGAAACTACCAGTAGTTCCCCCTCGCAAAGACACGGAGATCGAGAGCGATGCAATCAGCAAGAGGTTTATTATTTCCAGTGCATTGGGGTCCTCCTGCACATGAGGCAGAGGCGATCCTCAATTCTCAAAGCTCACACTTTTTATACATTCTTGAGGCAGATTCTAGTCACAGCCTGAGTTGGTTGTTGACCTTTCACACAATTAGGGGATTCTTAGTGAGTGTCACTGTGGTTATTCTTTACCCCAGAGCCATTGTTGTTTGGGAGAGCCTATGTTGACAGAGAATATCTGCTGGCCAGTTGGCTTTATCTCTAGAGAGGGGAGGAGGGGAGGAATGTCCCTTTCTTTTCTTTCTTTTTTTTTTTTTTTGGTTTTTTGAGACCGGGTTTCTCTGTGTAGCCCTGGCTATCCTGGAACTCACTCTGTAGACCAGGCTGACCTCAAACTCAGAAATCCGCCTGCCTCTGCCTCCCGAGTGCTGGGATTAAAGGTGTGCGCCACCACTGCCCGGCAATGCCCCTTTCTTATGTCCCATAGGAAATATCTGCTAGCTAGGTGGCCCTATCTCTGGGGAGGGGAGGAGGGGAGGAAAAGCATTTCTTTCAAACTCTACTGTAAAGACTCAGTCCTTAGAGCTATGCCATTGTAAAGGCTTGGTCTGAAGCATGGCGCAACTGGGATACGGAGAAGCTTCTGGAATCTAGTGGTGGTCTTCAGATCTCTTGGATGAGCACCTGATGGAGCCTGTGGGACACCACTCTTTCTTCTCTTTTTCCTTTCTAGCCATGAGTTGAGTGGATTAGCTCCACCGTGCTTTTCCAGCACATGTGCTTTTTTGACCTAGGCCTAACAATGGAGCCATCCCTTCAAGGGCAGAAGCAACAACACTGTGAATCAAAGCACAGCTTTTCTCTTCACAGTTATTGCAGACATTTGCTATGTAGATGAAGAGCTGATGCTGGCTACCATGAGGGGTGATGGTTGGGCCACCAACAAAGACCAGCAGCATTGGTGCTGAACTTGGCAGGATGTTGGGGGGTTATCCTGGGGGCATAACTCAGTACCTGCAAGTCCAGTGCTAACTTTAAATCAAGGCCCATGGCAAGTAAGCATAACTAATGATTCATACCCCCCAGGGATGAAAACCTGAGTCACCAATAGGCAACAACCCAGAGCTGCTGAATGCTGGCCAGGGGTGGGGGCACTTGGGTGGGATAGACTGAAGAAAAGCATATCAAAGCTGCCCTGAGACCAGTTTCTATGGGGAATGCAACAGCTCATCCTCTGACCCCTCGCCTATTGAGTTATGAAGCAGTTAAAAACTGGCCATTACCTCACAGGCTTTGTGATTGATGGGACTAAGTAGGGGGCGGAACTGGGTGTATCAGATTTCTCTTCAACTCTGCTTCATTCTTTCAGTAAACTCCCTGAGGTCCTTGTTGTAGCCATCAGCTATGTGGAGGATTAGTCTGGAAGCCATTTGCTTCCACTGCTCAGCACTTTGCTTTCTCTTTGCCCTTGGGCCTCGGGGCCTCTGCTATTCAAGATGCCTGCAGCTGCCTACTCCGCCATTCTACACACAAGTAAAATTGGAAATGGTAGAGAAGTTTACACCCTAGTCCAGAGAGGATAGAAACTAGCCAGCAAACATTCCTCCTGGAAAGGACAATTCTGAAATAAGCTCTAGATGGCTCTTCAGAGAGTCCAGACTCTGCTCAAGAATATATGTCAAGCTCCATGTCCCAGAACCTTTGCACTAACATTGCTTTCTGCCCCGCTTTACACTTCCCAGTCCCCTACTGGCATTTTCTTGTACCATATACATGATGATACTTGTTTAGTTACAGGTATTCTGCAGGGACATTCTCATGGTTTGTAGGGTTTGCTGGGTCACTGTGAACACACATGCTGCATGAAGTTCCGATTACAGGCTTTCCCCACGTTTGCAACTAGAGAGCAAATGTGCACAGCTGGCCCTTGGAAGTCAGTGTGAGCAGATTCAGTGTCCTCACCTGCAGGGAAGGTGCCTCAGGGAAAATTGAGATGTTGTAACATTTGTGTTAGAAGATAAGACCAGGGCTGGAGAGATGGCTCAGTGACTAAGAGCACTGACTGCTCTTCCAGAGGTCCTGAGTTCAATTCCCAGCAACTACATGCTGGTTCACATCCATCTGTAATGGGATCTGATGCCATCTTCTGGTGTGTCTGAAGACAGCTTTAATTGTACTCATACATAAAATAAATAAATCTAGAAGAAAAAGAAGAAGAGACCAAACAGACAAAGGGCTTGCCAGCCAGGGTCATAGCTAGATAGGTAGATGGATGGATGGATAGATAGACAGACAGACAGTAGCTGGATAAGAAAGAAAGTACTAGGAAGCTGGGGTTCAGTGGCTAAGAATCCTTGCCACTCTTGCCAAAGACCCAGGTTTCTTGGTTGTTTTCTACCATCCATGTTGGTTGGCTCACAGAAGACTGTAACTCAAGCTGTAGGGGATCTGACACCCTCTTCTGGCCTCTGTTGGCACCAGTACACAGACAAGTTTTTAAAACTTTTTTTTTTTGTTTGTTTTTTGAAACAGGGTTTCTCTGTGTAGCCTTGCTGTCCTGGAACTCACTCTGTAGACCAGGCTGGCCTCGAACTCAGAATCCGCTTGCCTCTGCTTCCCAAGTGCTGGGATTAAAGGTGTGAGCCACCACTGCCCAGCTTTTAAAAAACCTTTTATTGATTCTTTGTGAGTTTCACAGCATGTACCCCAGTTCTACTCATCACCCCATCCCTTCATATCCACCCTCTGCCCTTGCAACCTCCCCTGCCAAAATAAATAAATTAAAATTAAATATAAAAACCGAAACAAAACAAAGCAATAGAAAACATTTCATTAGGGAAGCTGTGGTGTGTCACAGTGTGTCCCACAGTACACTCTTTTGTCCACACATCTTTACTTGCAAATGTTCATTGTTATGAGTCATCCGTCTGGCTCAAGGCCTCTGGCTTCTGCTACATCATCAATATTGGACCCTCACTGGGACTCCTCTCAGATATCCTGTTGGTGCCCTGTGTATAGAGATCCTGTACCTTTGGATCAGCATGACTGGTCCATTCACACAATCCACAGTTCATATATAAGGTAGATTTTGGGCTGGGTCAACTCAAAGCTCTGGATCTGGGCCTGGGTGGTAGCTGTGTTGGTCAGCCTGCCAGCTTTCCAGGGCTGCCCAGCTAGGTCACCCAATGCCACTGTTGCCAGCAGGGGGCAGGGTCAGCTCACATGGCTCACTGGCACTCATGGCACCAGAGCCAGCTCCACTGTGCTTCCCAGTCAATGTACTGTGAGCACTCTCCCAAGTGCAGCAGCAGATGAGTTGGGTAAGCTCTCCCACTCTCATGAGTTTAGAGCTGGCTCATCCATGCTTTCCCCATCAGGGTCATTTCCACTGTGTTGCCCAGGAGAGATGCAGGGTCTGTTGCCTAGGAGAGTACTGCAGCTGGTGAGGGGCAGGGACAGCTCTTCCAAGTCTCATGATCCTGAGCCAGCCTTGATACTGCTGCAGGTAGCAAGGTGTGGGGCCAATTCTGCATAGCCCTTGGACGTCAATATGGTCCTAGACCAAGGAAGTTTGCATGGTCTTTAGTGGTAATATGAGCCAGGGACATTGACACTGACCCCTGCTGCTGCATAACCATGCACCCAGACATGGCCCTCAGCCATAGCGCAGTCTGGGACTTCACCATAGGCCCAAGGGGCCTACTCACAACAGGCTGTTCTTCTCTATCCTAGTGTCTCCAGTTCCATCTCTTTTCATCATGCTTAAACTGTTCTGCTTTTTTTCTCTCCCATCTGTCACCACACAGTTGCACATTCTAGTGGCTCCCAATGAAGGCAGACCACAGTGCTGGCAGGCCTCGAGGTGGCAGCAAGCAGGCCTGTAGGTATCTAATGCCTGCCCATGTGGCATAGTGATGGGCAGATCTATGGATATCTTTCCTCTCCTGCACTGCATGGCATGGTGACAAGCTGGTCTCTGGGTGTCTTCCTCCTCCTCCCTAGTGTTATGTGTCAACAGGTGGGCCTCTGGTTTTCTCTGTCTGCTCTTGCCATGTGGCATGGCTACAGGAGGGCCTTTGTGTGTCTTTGGCCTGCTTGCGCAGTATGTCAGCAAGCAGGTCTCTTGGAGTTTTCCCCTTCCCCCTTCCCCCAACTGCACACACATATTTTAACTCGGATTTTTTTTTTTTTTTTTTTTTGGTTTTTCGAGACAGGGTTTCTCTGTGTAGCCTTGGCTGTCCTCAAACTCAGAAATCCGCCTGCCTCTGTCTCCCAAGTGCTGGGATTAAAGGTGTGCGCCACCACTGCCCGGCTAAAACTCGATTTTTTTTCATATTTTAAAAATATATAAAAACAAAATAGAATCAGGAACAACCTGACATGCAATGGAAATGGGTAAGATGTGGATAAGAGGGGAGAGAGAGAAGGAGAGAGAGGTGAAGGAGAGAGGAATTGGGCACAATTTCTATTATATAGTAAACTGGAGGACAGAAGAGAGGGAGGCAGGGAGTATGAACTGAAGGATATTCACCATATCCATGGGAACCAGATAGGTAATGACGTCATATCCAGAGACAGGGAGTAAGGATGATGGCATGTTTCCAAGCATTGGGTTTGAGTGTTCTTCATGATATCTCACTAGAGCTATCTAGTGTGAAACACAGGCCTGAAGCTTAGGAAATCCATAGAAAACAGAGAGGTTGTGCTTTCTCATATTACTATGAAAACATACTTGTGTGTGTTCATGTGTATGTGTGCATGTGGACATACAGAGACCAGGAAATAGTTCAGGTGACCTCATGAGCCATTCACCTTGTTTTCTGAGGCTGGGTCTCTCATTCGCCCACTCTGAGTAGGCTGAGGTGGCTGGCCAACAAGCCCCAGGAATCCACCAGTCTCCACCTCCCCACCACAGGGTTACAATCCCTAACCTGTTTGTGTTGAGGGAATCTGTCTGAACTCAGGTCCCCATGCTTGAGCAACAAGCTATCTCCTCAGTCCTGCTGAAGTTTCTCAATAATGATTTAGTGTTCTGGGAATGTCCTGCCATCTTCCCCCTCCCGACAGGCCAGGCAGTGGCAGGGCTTCCCGTATTACTGCCCGCAGGGCAGTCCTTCTCTGTGGTCAGTTTCAATACAGACCTTTGACCGTCCTAGTGCGAAAAAGGTAAGTTCAAGAGAAGGCTTTCATAGCCTGGATTTTGAGAACTAAGATTCAAAGACGACATAAGCAGGAGACCGGTTTGGGTGGGGGACCAATAAAAGAGGTAGCTTCTTCACCCCCATAAGAAGCCAGATAGATGGGTGTTGCCAAGGAGGGCTCCTTTCCCTGCCCATGTCCTCACTGCTGAGTGTCAATGTGGAACAATGGCCATGTTCCCTGATAGCTGTTAGAAGAAAAGGAGGTCTGCCACTTCTATGTGAGCTTTACACAGCTCTTTGGCTGGTGTACTCCAGCATAGTAGTTGCCCACAAAGTGACTGTGTGGTGTTCATAATTCTGTCTCTAGGGAAGTCGGGAGGAGTTTCTACCACCCCCAGAGGTGGAGGGGAAAGGCTGACAGCCAGTGAAGCAGGAGCCCTTAGAGATGGGTTGTCAACTAGAGGGTGATGGAAAAGCCAACAACAGGGATACAAATCCAGTAGAGTGAGCAGAGTAAGATGCCAGGCTCTCATCTCCATGGCCATGGCCATACAGTGTAAAAGTAATTTGGGCTTTTCTATGCCCACTCTAGGTCCCTCACAAAGACACAGAGACCTTATATTTATTAAAAGGCCTTTTGCACTATAGCTAGGCAGATGCTTACCTATTTTATTCCTATCCTAGCTTGTCTATGACTGCCTGCTACTGAGTCACATGCTCCATTAGTCTTGCCCTGGCTGCTCCTGGCCCATTGGTGTTCTCATGGCAACTCCCCTGGTGACCTGCTCATGACCAATCTCCTGGTCAATCAATCTCTCTCTCTCTCTCCCTCTCTCTCTTTCTCCCTCCCTCCCTCCCTGGTTCCCACCAAGAGACCCTCTTCCCTGGATTGGGAGTCTGGCCTCCTCTTCTCCTGCCCAGCTATTGGCCAATGAGCTTTTTATTAACCAATTAGAGGTGATGGAAAACAAATTTTACACAACACTGAGACAGGAGATGCTTGATTTTGCCAAAGTCTGGACTGCAACCAGATCTTAGGGTACAGAAATCAGCATATGAATACACAGTGCACAAAAACATCCCCAGACAATACATAGGAGTTCCTGTGCTGAGATTGGAACCATTGAAAAATAAACAGGCACATTAACCTGTCAGGGTTCATTTGAGCAAAGGTTGGTTTATAAACTGGGTGACTGAATCTGCAAAGGTTCAGATAACACCACCAGAGTGAGTGAGCAGAGTAGACAATAAGCGTTTTTGTTTCTTTGTTTTGTTCTAATTTGGTTTGGCTTGGTGTTTGCTTTCAAGACCAGGTTGGCCTCACAGAGATCTGCCTGCCTCTGCCTCCCGAGTGCTGGGATTAAAGGCGTAGGCTACCACACCCAGCTGACAGCTTTTAAAAACTAAATAGGAAATAAAAAATTAAACAGGAAAGTAAAGAAACTACTTGAGGGCCAGCCTGGTCTACAGAGTGAGTTCCAGGACAGCCAGGGCTACACAGAGAAACCCTATCTTGAAGAAGAAGAAAAGAACAAAAGAAAGAAAGAACAAAAGAAAAAAGGAAAGAATGGAAGGAAGGAAGGAAGGAAGGAAGGACGGAAGCATTCGAAGGCCAGCACTCTTGCAGCTGAGCCTGATGCTCTGAGTTTGATCCTGGGACCCACACTGTGGAAGGAGAGAACTAACTCCTGCAAGCTGTCTTCTGACTACAGCATGCCTGTGCACACTCACACATCCTTTCAGCCAATCAATCCATGCCAAAAGAAATGATTTGGTTGGCTTCATCTAGGTGTCTGCATTACATAGGAGCTAAGACAGGACAGAAACACAGGGAAGATGATGGACTTGGGAACGTTGAAACCAGATATTCTCTTAACAGATGAGAATGCAGAATTCCAGCACAATTCCAGAATGGGCTGGGGGGAGGGGGGCTTGGGGGGAGGGGGAAGGGGAAGTGTCTGCCTTGCAAATGTGAGGACCTTAGTTTAAAAAGTTGGATTTGGCAGCATATGTTTTTACTCCTGGGCCCTGGGGAGAAGACAGATGAATTCTGGGAGTTGCTGGCAGATCAGCCTTACCTACCCAGGGAATTCCAGGTCAGAGAGAAGAAAAATAAGATAAGAGGGTGGGAAATAGAAGAAGGAGAAGCTGTCGGATGGTACATCTAAGGTGAACCTATGGTCTCCATACACCATGTGCACCAGCACTCACATTGCAAACACACACACACACACACACACACACACACACACACACAAGAGATCCAACACAATTAACATTTGCGTGAGGACTTTCCCCACTGCCCAGCTCTAAACCTTCAGCTTGTTGTGACTCCCATCAGAAACCTCAGTTACAGTAGAAGAATGTGTCCCGACTCCTTGTGCAAACCTAGTGGCTCCTGATTTTATCTTACCTGACTGTAATACTGTAATACCATTCAGGGAACCTCTGGGGCCATCCTAGAATGTCACTTAACAAGAAGAGAGGAAAGGGGTTTCTTAGCAACCGTTTGAGATGTAACCTGAGATGGCCAGAATGTTATGTCTGCAGCTTACACACTGAAGCAGTACTTTCTAAGAAGCCCACACCCGTGCTCTCCTACATGCTTTGTTCTCTCTTTATTTTTTTCTCTCCCAAGACAGGGTTTCTCTGTGTAGCCCTAGCTGTCCTGGAACTCGATTTGTAGACCAGGCTGGCCTTGAACTCACAAGAGATCTGCCTGTCTCTGCCTCCCAAGTGCTGGGATCAAAGGTGTGCGCCACCACTGCCTGTCTTCTTTCTGTTCTTAATAAACTTCGACTCTGTTTCATACAGGTTAGTCCTGAAATTCTTATCTGTGGCCAAGGATCTACCTTTGCCCCAGGACAGGTCTCTGGAGAACCTCAGGCTGATGCAGGTGACAGTGTGAAACCGTGTCTCCCTCCCTGTCGCTACTGACTGGAATTACATGAAAAGTACCTCTGTGGAGATGGCCTGAGGATTTGGTTTCCAGTTTCCAGAGGGATTCTGTTTGCTTCCTAAGAAGGCAAGGTGGCTGGAGCATTCCATGGCTTTTCAAGGACATATTTCAATATACAAATAAGAGAATAAAAAAAGAATGATTTGAGCTAATATCTGAACCAACTCGAGGTCTGGAATACCTACATCACTCTACTTAAAAACTACCATAACCAATTATCATGTGTCCTAGTGACCTTCAGAAGAGCAGAGCCTAGAGTGGAGATGTGAGCAGGAGCATTATGAGGTACTATGTTCAATCCCTAGAACTCACATAAAGATGGCAGGAGAGAACCGACTCCACAGTCGAATCTGACCTCTAAATGCTCACTGTGGCACCCAAGCATGAACACAAGCACGCACACCCCCTCCCTGAAAATCCGACAGAGCTGAGGAATACAGAGAGAAAAGGGGTTCTCCATTCTAAATAGCTTCCTCAACTTGAGGTTAGTTATTGGACCACCAGCTAACCACTTCTCTCTTTTAAGTTCCTTTTAACTTGGAGAGCCAGTTTCATAAGGCCCTCCCAGCTGTCTTCTGGGACAGAGTAAGCACTCCTGTTCAGCCTATGCAAGCACCTGCCTGGCCAATTCTTCCTTATGAGTCTCACTGGATGGAAGAAAAGAACCGTGATTCAAATACTGGGATTTGGAATTATCATTATCAAATGCTTCAGCTCATAATAATCTCATGGGGATTTCTCAATGATCCTATTGCCAATTTCAATTTCTTCCATCATTAAATAGTAATACCAGTAATGAAACTGACTTCTAATCTTGTTTGAAATAACATGAATACCCTGCTTAAGATTAAATGTAAAAAATATACACAGCCACAGGTATGGTAGTACGTTTTAAATCCTGACTCTCAGGGAGCAGTGGCAGTCAGATCTCTGTAAATTTGAGGCCATTCTTAGTTCTACATAGTGAATTCCAGGCCAATTAATGCTACACAGTGAGACTCGTTTTATTTTTTAAAAGTGCATTAGGAGAAATTATTATTCTCAAAAATAAGAGACACATTAAATATATTCAGATTTTCTTTTTCACCCCCCTTTTCCCCCCCTCGTTTTGAGACAGATCTCACTATGTAGCTCTTGTTGTCCTGGAACTCATTATGTAGATCAAGTTGAGATCCTCCTGCCTCTCTGCCTTGAGTGCTGTTACTAAAATGTGGGCCACTATGATTGGCTTATTTTATTCTTAACATCTAAGAACACAGATGTGCGAGTTTATAAAGCAAAAGAGTTAATTCTACGACTGCCTGTTTACTTGTGAGACTGAGCCTCCAACCTAGGCCTCTGTACGCTAGAAATCACGCTACTATTAATTTACACTGCAAGCCACGATAGTGTTTAGATTTACGTAAGCTAACAATCCTGACTATTCAGGAATACTCTATCCATAATTACTTGTTACATCTGTCCTAACACAAATGATAAGATGTGGATTACATATTAACAGAATTCTGACAGCTAATATGAATGAAATGGATTCTGCCAAAGTTCAATGAAATATTATGTAAATAACTAATTGCTCACGCCTATCAACATTTTAGACGGTGACTAGTAATTCTGAATTAGTTTAATTCTCCTGGAGAAAGTTAAAATAAGGTCTGTAAAATATATTTATTTACTTATTTATTTATTTGTAGGTACGTGTGGAGGTCAGAGAACAATTTGCTGGAGTCAGTTCTCTCTTTCCTCCATGAGGGTTTGGGGTTTCAGACTCCTGGTCAAGCTTGGTGGCAGGAGGGCCTTTACCTCCATAGCTATCTTGCGGTCCCTGCAATCAGATTTTGAGAGTCTAATTTTTGCAATATTTTGCCACTATAGAAAAACATGCTAGCATTTTGGCCTGTAATGTAGGCTCAGGACGGTGAGTCGGAAGGATGCAGAGATGGAGGCTAGCCTGGAAGCCACAACAAGCCGCGTCTCAAAACATAGGAGCAGCGGCTATCTGCCCACCCCCACTCTTTCTTGAGGGCCTTTCCGCCGTGCTGACGGCTGAGGCTCAGCTATGCACGTTTGGAGGGCTGACTATGCCTGGTGGCTGGCCTTGAAGCCGACACCCCACCAGATTTAGGCCTGCGCATTCCTTCCCGGGTCCTAGGGCGGCTTCCGATCCGCAAGAACACGCTTTCAAATGTGGCTTTAGGTTGGAGCTAAAACGCCTAATCTGCAGGCGACATACTAGTCGTGGCGGGCTCCCAGGGAGACCTGTTGTTGAGCAAAACCGCAAGGTAGATTCTTTGCGGAAGAGCCACGTTTCTCGGCCCTTCCCCCACCCCACCCCACCCCCGCCTACTCTGGGGGCTGCGGGCCTCAGCCACCAACTCCCCGTCCCTCCCCCCGCGCGCGTCCCCGCCGCGGGCCTCGCTACGCGCGCTCCTGAAGGGCTCCTTGTTTCTGGAGTCCCGCCACGCTTGCTCCAACCCAGCCCCCCAGCCTCGCGCGCAGCCGCAGAGCGCGTCCCGCCCCTTCCCGCCGCGCACCCCTGCACCTCCGCGCGCTCCCGGAGTGGGTCTCCTCAGCCGCAGCGACGCCTCCTCCTCTTCCTCTCCCGCCGCTGCAGCTTGGGAGGGGCGGTTCGTCCAGCATGAGCTCGGACATGGCAGCCGACGAGAACGAGGCCCCAGTGCTTTCGGAGGACGAGGTGCGGGGCGGCTGCGGGCCGTGCGGAGGCTCATCGTGGCGGGGGAGGCGGGCGAGGCGGGCGAGGCGAGCGATCGGGGCCCGGGCTTGGCCGCGCGCTCCGGAGCGGGGCTGGCGGGGAGGGAGAGGTGGAGAGAGGCGCGCACGAGGCCGCTGCGGGAGCAGATTCTTGCCTGCTTGCCTCGCTGCTCAGGGCCTTGGGCCTCCCAGGCGGCCTCCGGGGGGCCCTGGCTGAGTCCTGGGCGCGCTCACCCTTTCCGAGAGGGCGATGGCGTGGGTGGGGCGGCCTCCCAAGACTCTGCATCTAGCTCCTGCCGCAGCGGGAGCAGACCGAACTTAGCGGCTTTCCTACTATGGCTTCCCGAAGGCCAGGGTGGGAACGCAGAGGGGGAGGGGTTGGGATTCCTTCGATTCCGCGGCAAGTGTCAGATGTGGGAAGTTCACACTTTGTTTCAAGGCCTTTGTTAGTATTTTAAAAAATGAAGGCAAAAGAAGTATAAATACTTTAAAGGAATCCCCCCCACAGCTGTTGGTTTTGAAAACTGCAGCCCAAGGATTTGCGGTAGGCAAAACCGTCTGTTACAGTCGAACAACTTAATCGCGACTTCGCCTCCCGCTCACTAAAAGTGAGGCCCTCTTGAGGAGGGCTTCGATGGAGCTGGCGGTTGTCTCAAATGGGTGGGGCATTAGAGACTTCGAAGTGTTTAACAGTGACCCTTTCAGATTGTGTGTGTGTGTGTGTGTGTGTGTGAATCCAATCTTCGGGTTCCTGTTACTTAATCTAGCGGTCACATGTGCCTTTTATCAAGATTGGACTCAATTAGCTGGAAATTCCCAACCCCTCAATTTCTATTCCTTTCTCAGGTACCTCCAAACACTATTGTAATGGCGCCCTCCAATTTTTCCCATTTCCCTAAGAGCTTTTTGTTATACACAGTGGGCACTTTATTAACGTAACATATTTTGAAAACGTGTGTGCGCGTGCGCATGCATGTGCGGGTGCGCGCGCGCTGGTGTGTGTGTGTGTGTGTGTGTGTGTGTGTGTTGGTTAGAATTTAATTTCTTAGGCAATCCTGATTTTTTTTTTAAAAAAAAACATGGATGTAGTGGAGGACATATTAAATGAACTAAGCCAGGCCTAGGGAGAGGTTACTTGAGATTTTACTCACGGGAAATCTAGAAAGTTGCAGTTATAAAAGTTGTTAGTAAAGGTGGTGGAGAGGTGGTTGAGATCGCTTGTAAAGGACCAGCATACAGCACCGAGGTGTGGGGCAGCTCAGAACCAGTAATTCCAGCTCCAGATCTGATGTCCTCTTCCTCAACAGTGCGCGCGTAC
>JADRCH010000036.1:4086459-4213227 GCA_019843965.1 Rhynchomys soricoides | reverse complement strand
ATTCCACTGTGACATGCAAGATCATTGGTATTTGACATGTCATAGTGTGTTCACTGTTATTTGTAAACTATTTAATGAGACTTTTAAAAAAATGACCTTAGTAGTTATTACAAATGGTTATGAGCTTTTGATTTTATGTTATGAACACAGCAACAGTGGTAGCTTCCTTAGTCATAATTTGTCATTAAAATTTTCTTATAAAAGGCTAAATTCTTACTGTGTGTAATAACTTGACTTTAGTTCTTTGCATTTTTGTGTGTGATCAAATGTTTCTAAATATCTAATTTTGTTATTTTCTTTTATTTAGCTTTCAATCAGATTACTTATTTTTAAATGTTCCTTTGAATTTAGTATTCTAGTTACTATTGTATTAGTTAACTTATAATTACTTGAAAATAAAGAAACTCTTTGTGTTTTAGGATGACACCCGAGTTGTGAGAGTGAAGGTTATAGCTGGCATAGGCCTGGCCAAGAAAGACATCCTGGGAGCCAGGTAAATATAATGCATGGGCATGGGGTTTAAAGAAATAGTATTGCTTAGTTTCTTCCTTAAACTTTGAGTAAATGAAAGTCTGAGTGATAATAGCAAATTTTGGTGCACAGTGAGATCCTTACCGGTTAGGTGGTTCATTATTTTCTTGGTATCTGAATCACTGAATTTGTAAAATTAAAGACGGTTATAGTTATAAATTTATTATTGAGTTCTGCCCCCAGAAATTCATAAAATTTTAATTCTCCAAATCCTTAAGCAGATAATAACCACCATAATCTTTGGGTGCAGTAGAAAAAGTAGCTGTGAGTATCAAATGAGCAGAGCAGGGGAGTACTGGCGTGGTACCACACGGGAGAGAAGCAGTGGTGTGGAGTGATTCCCTTAGAGGAATCAGTCTGAAGCCAGGGAGCATTACAACCTGGAGCAGGGGCTGGCAGTCTCCACAGCTTGAAAACCTGGAGCAGTGGTTGGTAGTCTCCACAGCCTGAAAACCTGGAGCAGTGGTTGGTAGTCTCCACAGCCTGAAAACCTGGAGCAGTGGTTGGACTCTGGTGGAGAAATGAGAAGAACAGATTGGAAGGAAGCATGGTCATAGTGTGGGTTCTGGAAGAAAAAAGAGTTGGACTCTCTGCTGGTGTCAGAAGATCTAAGTAGAGAGTTATTGCCCAACAGAGGTTGTGACTCATGTCCTAACAAGATAGATAATCACAGGAAAGTAACAGAATCCAGAGTATGTGTGCAGAGTGTGATAGGAGGCAGAGTCAGGAAGATCTCTGAATTCAAGGCTAGTCTGATCTACATAGTGAGTTCCAGGGCTGCCAGGACTACATAGCGAGACACTGTCTCCATGAAACAAAAACTGGGTGAGAAAGGAAGGAAGGAAAAGAAAAGAAAGAATGAGTTTATGCTCATAGTCAAAACATTGGAAATCTGAGGAATGAAGTAGAGACTTAAATAAATTAATAGATAAATAAATAATAAAATAAGGGGGAAATCCTACAACTATAATACAATATTTGAAATTAAAGTGCTTTGGTTGGTTGTGATAGCAGAATGGTTACATAGAGCAGAGGAACTGAGCATAGATTAGTGGGAATCATTTACCAATTAGAAGATGATAAAGAAGAGAGGTCTGTTTTAACTATGTTCCAGAAAAAGCTGAGCGCTAAATAATGAAATAAAATATTTTTAAAGAATAAGTGTCTAAATTTGGAAAACAATGAAATATACAACTGGGCTGGAGAGTTGTCTCAGCAGTCCTGTATCGCTCTTCCTGAGGATTCCCAGGGAACTGCCTGTGACCAACTCCAGGGGATCTGGCGCCCTCACATGGCCTCCATAGACACTACACTCACATGTACACACACAACGTAAATCTTCTAAAGAAATGTTAAAGCAGTTAAAGATCCTGGTGAAGAGAAAGGAAAAGAGCATCAGAAGTGATAAATACCTGGAATCTACAGATATTTTTTTTTTTAATTAAAAGTTTTATTTTTGTGTGTGGGTGTTTTGTCTTCACATATGTGTATGTATGCTTGATGTCCATAGTAGTCAGAAAAGGGTATTGAGTGTCCTGATACTGGAGTTACAGATGGCTGTGATCTGCCATGTTTGTGCTGAGAATCAAACTTGGGTCCCTTGCAAGAGCAGTAAATGCTCTTAACCTTATACTGGGCCCATTGGAATCATGACTCACAACCTTGTCTTGTGGATTCATACAAAAAGAATACCCATGGAAATTACAGCATAAAGGACAAGGGTGTGTTTCTGCTGTGAACCTGTATGGAAGAAAGGTATAATAAAAAGCATAGGCAAAGTGAATCATTAAGGCTATAAAAATTACAAAACATAGATAAGCCACCTATCAACAGTAATGTAAAGAATTTTAGGTTTTGTAAGAGCAGGAATTTAGAGTTTTGTTTTTTTTTTTTTTTTGAGTTTATCTGTAGCTCTGGCTATCCTGGAGCTTCTTCTGTAGACCATGCTGGCCTTGAACTGCTTGCCTGTCTCTCAAGTGCTGGAATTAAGGACGTGTGCCACCACCACAATAGCTATGCAAGCATAGCTGTACACCATAGATGTAAAAAGCAGACATTTTTAAATGAAATTCTTGAAACAATTTAAAAACCAGTACAAAACAATTTTTTTTAAAGGGGACAGGACAAGGGAAGGAAAACATGAGTTAATATACTTGCATCCAGTTATGTAATAATTACAATCATATGATACTTACATGAAAAATTGATGCAGAGAAGTAAGTGCCAGGCAGAAATTAGAAAATAAAACTCACTCAACGCAGTGACCTGTGCCTGTAACTCCAGCCCTCCGCAGGATTTTGAATTCTAGGCCAGGCTGAGCTTCAAGAATCTAGGGCTGGAGTGGTCTGTGTTGAATCCCTGGTGAGCATGTGGGAGGCATGGAGCAGGGAGGACAGAAAGATCCGGTAGTCATTATGTAGCAGGTGTGTTGGCAACATTGACAGGGATGAAGAGACAGCTGTGTTGTAGGTGTTCTTCACTCTGGAAGAGTGCTTGCTAGATTGTAGAGGATGAGATTTTGGTTCTGAGCACCTACATCAGCTGGCTTACAACAGTCTGTAAATCCAGCTTCCGGAGATCCAACCCTCTCATTTGGCTTTGGCAGGCACTACATGTACACATAACACAGACGCATACATTGTACGCACATAGTGAAGCAACTCTTTAAAGAACACATACTAAAATACAATGATCCAACTAAGTTGGGGGAAGTGAATGTAAAAACAGTATGATAAAGATTAAAGTGAATACAAGCCAGGCAGTGGTGGTGCACATCTTTAATTGCAGCTATCAGAGGCAGAGCCAGGTGGATCTCTGAGTTTGAGGCCAGCCTGGTCTACATAGAACATTCTAGGATGGCTAGGGTTACACAAGAGTAACCCTGTCTTGAAAAAACAAAACCAACAAACAAACAAAATTAAAATCTGATAAAATAAGGGCTCAACACGAAAGTATTTTCAAATATTTCACAATGATAATAAAATCACCAGGAATATATAATAATCAGAAATGAGTATATGCCTGTTACCAGAACGTGAAGATGGATGGCTCAACACTTGACAGAATTAAAGGAGAAATGAAAAATTCTATAATAATGGATAAAGACACTTATGCCTTTTTCAAAATTGTTAAAACATACATACTTTTTTGGGGGTGGGGGGCTTTCGAGACAGGGTTTCTCTGTGTAGCCCTGGCTGTCCTGGAACTCACTCTGTAGACCAGGCTGGCCTCGAACTCAGAAATCTTCCTGCCTCTGCCTCCCGAGTGCTGGGATTAAAGGCGTGCGCCACCACTGCCCAGCTACATACATACTTTTTAAAAAAAAAAATCACATGATGCTGGAGACAGAAAAAAAAGCTCAGCCATTGAGAGTTCTTGCTGCTTTTGCAGAGGCCCCAAAGTTGTAGAGGCCCCAAGTCTGGCAGCTCACAGCTGCCTGTAACTTAAGTTCTAGACACATCCAAAGACTCTAGCCTCTGTAGGCACCAGCATTCCTATGCATAGGTCCCCACACAGACACACATAATTAAAAGTAAATCTTTAAAATAAATGATAGAAACAAGTTTGTACAGTATTACCAATGTCATTGGCTTAATGGCAGCAGAGCAAGCATTCTTGACTGCAAAATAAATGTTCAAGTGTACACAATACACTGACAGTCACAAGCATTGTGAGGATTATTTATCTTTTGCTGCTTGGTAATCTTAACTATAGCTTAGTGTCTCAACCAAGCATAGGTTTATTGTTCACAGTCTATATGATTCAGAAGCCCTTTGAATCTTTACCTTGATCCAGTTACAAGTCTCATGAAGTAACTCTTGTGTATTTGTTTCTAATTTGGTTAAGAGTTCTCAAGACAGGATGTCTGTAAAGTAGGCCTGTCCTCATGATGCTCCAGAGAGTTCATTGCCATTTCAGAATGCTTTTGTGGTTCTTTATCCTGCGATAGACCCTCAAGTCACCAGATGTGCCTCAGGAGATTTACATACCTTGACCAACACTCTGTGACTAGTCTGACCTGGGTATAGGTTCTTCATTCACATGAAGGGAGCCCAATTCCAGGAGAGAAGTTGGGTTCAGGATGACATTCAGGTGAACACAGAGGGGACAACTCAACAAAACAGTTCATAACTGAATAGATGTCAGAGAGAAGAACAAATGCACCTCACCAGACATGTGGCAGCTGGGGAGCCCTAGGAGTGTGTGATAGCATATGTGGGTGAGAACATTTGGGTATTGCCTGTGTCTGCCATGAGTTTTATGGTGTCACACTATGCCTGAGAAGTCACTGTGATATATCTGCATAGCCCATAGCAAGTGTGGCTTTAGTGGGAGCTCTTAAGTATGATTTGTGATCCCAGGAGGTAAGTATATGAATCAGCCACACTGAGGAAAAGAAATAGGAATCTGTGTGTGTGTGTGTGTGTGTGTGTGTGTGTATGTGTAAACATGTGCAAATATGCACATAGCATGTAGATGGTCAACTTGTATGAGTCAGTTTCATTTGTGGGTTCTGGAGGATAAGACTCAAGTTGTCAGTCTGCTCAGTCTGATCATCTCATTGACCGAAGACTGACCATAATGTATTGTACACTTAAAGACCTAAAAGAAATCTCAGATGAAATATTTATATCACAGTAAAGAAGCATTCATATACCTGTTAAGATCTATAGTTTTAACTATCTTATAACTTAATGGCAATATAATAAAAATTGAGTTAAAAATGAGCAGAACCACTGAATGGGACAAAATATAAATGTCTAGATGACAAGCTATCTGGGTTAGAGTTAGTTTTTTGGTTTTTTTTGTTTTTTGTTTTTTTTTTAAAGACAAGGTCTCATTATGTAGTGCTGATGACCTGGAACTCAAAGAGATCCCTGTCTGCCTCTGCTTCCTAAGAGCTGGGGTTAAAGGCATATGCCACTGTACCCAGCAATGTTTACAGTTTTTGTTTGATATTATATAACTAGTTGTAAAAAATATGGATGTGATTAGAAAGGGAAATGTAGACGAACAGGAGGCCAGGTGAAAATACTTTAGGGAAATCAGCTTGAAACTTAAAACAGTAAAGAGGCTTAAAGACTGAGGGGGCCTTGCAGTGGTGGAACACACCTTTAATCCCAGGAGACAGAGACAGGCAGATTTCTGAGTTCAAGGGCAGCCTGGTCTACAGAATGAGTTCCAGGACAGCCGGGGCTACACCGAGAAACCCTGTCTGGAAAAACAAAACAAACAAACAAGCAAAAAGACTGAGGGGCGGGGTGGGGCTGGACTGTAGCTCAGCTTGCCTAGGATGTACAGGGTCCTGGCTGTGAACCACGAAAACTGGTTGTGTTGCAAGTCTGTAATTCAAGCACGGAGTGAAGGCAGGAAAATCAGAACATCAAGGTCCTTCTCAGCTACTTAGAATGTTTAAGGTCAGTCTGATGACCTGTCAGGGAGAGAGGAAGAGAAAAGACAAATTTAGAACGGTGTAATAACCCAGACATTGCTGGGCAGTGGTGGTGCACGCCTTTAATCGGGAGGTAGAGACAGGCGGATTTCTGAGTTCGAGGTCAGCCTGGTCTACAGAGTGAGTTCCAGGACAACTAGGGCTAAACAGAGAAACCCTGTCGCAAAAAAACCAAAAACAAAACAAACAAACAAAAAAAACCCAGACATGAGTATTTCAAAGCATTTTCAGAATAGGTCTGAGAACAGAAACAAAGCAAACTTTGGTTCTCAAGAGCTGTGAGAGTGAAGTGTGTGTAAAAGGGGATTGGTGTCTTGAGTGATGGTTTCTGGGGAACAAGTGCTGTAGCCTCAGTGCCCACCTTCTCGCTACTGTATAGCCTGTACAACTTGGAGAAAAAGATAATAGCTGACCCTGACCACAAAAGTCATTTTGAGCAGTGTTTGATGTGGAGTAATTGCTATGTAAGTTATTACCAATTGTTCTCTTGTAACTTTAACTGACAACAGAAGAAAAAGACATGTTCTGCTTTGCTAGAGGAAGGAATAAATGGGAGTCAGGAATAGAGGAGTTTCAAAATGTATTGGTAGACCTAGAAAAGCTAGGACAAAGGAGTTGGTGAAATGGGCTGACTGGGGCCTTCTAAGGTGGATTGTGCTGGACAATAGTGCCCTCAGTCTTTGTGCTTCAAAGCCCTGTGTCTTCAGATTGTCATCTTTCTTATCTCCCTTCAGTAGGGTTTTTGGGGCTGGAGAGATGAGATGGTTCAGTTAAGAGCCATCTTGCTACGCTTGCAGAGAACCTGAGTTCTCTTCTCAATGCCTATTTATGTTAGATGGCTCTGTAACTCTAGCTCCAGGGGACCTGATACCTTCTGACCTACATGGGCATGCACACACACACACACACTCATAAACATGAATAAAAAATAAACCAAGTCTTAAAAAAAAAACGGAAGGGCAGCCAGGCAGTGGTGGCACATGCCTTTAATCCCAGCACTTGAGAGGCAGAGGTAGGCAGATTTCTGAGTACAAGGCCAGCCTGATCTACAGAGTGAAAACCTGTCTCAAAAAAACCAAGCAAAAAAAAAAAAGCCACTTTTTTAGCTGGGCTGTGGTGGCGCACGCCTTTAATCCCAGCACTTGGGAGGCAGAGGCAGGTGGATTTCTCAGTTCGAGGCCTGCCTGGTCTACAGAGTGAGTTCCAGGACAGCCAGGGCCACACAGAGAAACCCTGTCTCGAAAAATAAAATAAAATAAAATAAGGAAGGGCTTCTATCACATGACTTTTGTTTGGTTTGAGACAGGGATTTAACAATGTAGCCATGGCTGGCCTCAGATTTCCACTGCCTTCTGATTGCTTGGATTAAAAGGTGTGCCCTGCTGTGCCTGACAAGATATAATTATTTTTAACTGGAGTTTTTCAAAATATCTAGAAAGTTTGTAAGAATGATTAAGAAGTCTGCACTCTAAATTTTTTTTCACTATTTACTATCATTGTTTCTATCTTTTTATTCTTTGTGAGTTTCATATCATGTACCCTAGTCCTGCTCACCTCCCCATTCCCTTATACCTGTCCTTTGCCCTTGCAGCTTTCACCTCAAAGTAAAAAAAATATGTAAGCAAAACAACAAAATGCATGGAAAACATCTCATTGTGTCCCACAGTATTATTCCTCTGTCCACACTTCTTCACTTGCAAATGTTCCCTGCAATGAGCCAGTGGTCTGTGACACCATCAGTATTAGACCTCATCAGGACTCCTCCCATTTTTCCTGTTGTTGCCCCCGTGTCGTGGAGATCTGCAGCCTTAAATGGATCTTCAGCACTGGCCTTTTCACATGTCTCGGCTGTTCTCAGATACAGATTTTGGGGTGGGCCAACTCAGAGCCCTGGATCTGGGCTTTTGTGGTAGCAGAGATGGCCATCCCACCAGCTTCTCTCTTATCTGCTCCATCAGCACAAGCTTTCCAGCACTGCTCTGGCTTGTCCCCCCAAGTGCTGCCATCAGCAGGAGACAGGGCCCGCCAAACCTGCACCTGTGCCTCCGGAGCCTGCTCCACTGTGCTGCCCAGTCAGGGTGTGAGGCTTACTCTGGCTTACTCTCAAAGTGCTGCACTCTAAGTCTTTGTCCATTTTACAGATATGGTAATTAAAGTTTTTAACAAAAATGTAAATTTCTATAAATGCTTAGTCTGTGTACAGATCCCTGTTTTTTTATGGTACAAAATAATAGAAATAATACAACTAAAAATCTGATAATTTGAACAGTTGGACTAAATTATTACTAAAACTTCTTTGTTTTAACAGTGATCCTTATGTAAGAGTGACATTGTACGACCCGATGAGTGGAGTCCTTACCAGCGTGCAGACGAAAACTATCAAAAAGGTTAGATTTAGCCAGCTCCAAAGATTTTTAACAAACCTTGTTTTTTCTTTGGCAAGTTATTTTGAAAAATAAATTATACTATGTTTATTGTCTTTTAGTCTTTGAATCCAAAATGGAATGAAGAAATACTGTTCAGAGTAAGTACTATTTTATTAAAAAAGAAATTTTTTCTCTGTAGGTACCATTAAGTACTCATTTACAGTGTTCTAAAATAACACCTTGGAATTTGCCTACTGTTTTGAATTTTACTTATTACTGATTTGTGTGCAATGTGTCTGTGAGTGAGGGTATGTACACAACATTGTGTGGGTGGTGGTCAGAGGCCAGCTCTGTGCACTTGGCTCTCTCCTTCTACCTTGAGCTCCTGGGAATCAAACTTAGGCTCCAAGCTTACATAACAAACTTTTTTTTAAAGATTAGTTAGTTAGTTTGTTTGTTTGTTTATTATATGTAAGTACCCTGTAGCTGTCTTCAGACCCACCAGAAGAGGGCATCAGATCATTATAGATGGTTGTGAGCCACCGTGTGGTTGCTGGGATTTGAACTTGGAACCTTTGGAAGAGCAGTCAATGCTTTTAACCGCTGAGTCATCTCTCCAGCCCCCATAACAAACTCTTTAATCAGCTGAGACATTTCACTGTATCCAACATTTTTAAAAGAAAATTTAAAGTTTTTTTCTGAGACAGAGTCTCACTGTGAACCATGGTTGATCTGGGACTAACTCTATAGACCAGATTGGCCTTGAATTTAGAGATTCACCTGTCACTGCTTTCTGAGTGCTGGGATTAAAGGTTGTAACCACCATGCCTAGGCACCCAGAGAAATATTTTAAGATCTAAAATTAGGGGTTGAAGAGATCGCCCAAAGATTAAAGGCACTTGTTCTTACAGAGGACCAGGGTTTAATTCCCAGCACCCAAATGGTAGTTTACAACCATCTGTTACTACAGTTCCAGGGGATCCAGTGCCCTGTTCTCACCTGAGTGTACCAGGCACACATGCACTTACATACATACAGAAAAACTAAGTAAATCTTTTAAAAGAGAGTTAAAATTAGGAACCCTCTGATGATGTAGTGGAATCATTTCTTATTATGAAAGATAAATAAAAGGCGATTGAGTGGTTCAAGGCCATGGAGCAGCTGGATGCTTGGTGTGCTTTTAGGCTGCTGTAGTGGGAAGATGTCCATGGATCAGTGGATGTGGCTCTCACACACCCTTTCTCCACCTTCCAGCCTTCTTAACTCACCCTGCCTCAGATTCCAGCCCTGCTAGTCCAGCTCCCAGGAGATTCTGAGGGGCACAGTTCTCCAGTCCTTTCTGTTCCCTGCAGAGCGTTTCCACTGTCTTTTGGCTGGATCATTTCTGCTTTATTTTCCCTAAAATAGTTCTTTGGGCACACATGTGACCGGTGGTTTTTTGTTTTTTGTTTTTTTTTGTTTTTCCAGACAGGGTTTCTCCTCTGTACGCCCTGACTGTCCTGGAACTCACTCTGTAGACCAGGCTGGCCTCGAACTCAGAAATTCACCTGCCTCTGCCTCCCAAGTGCTGGGATTAAAGGCATGTGCCACCACTGCTTGGCCTGTGGCCAGTGTTTTTAAAAGATATTTTTTCATTTCATTTCTGCTTTTTCAATATACTTTCCACAGCTCTGATCTTGCCCACAATCCAGCTGCCAGGCCTGTCTCTTCTCCTATCTTTGATGCAGTGTGCTTCTGAGTAAATTTTTATTTTGTTTTATTAAAACAAAGTTCTTTATTTAAAAAGGGATGGGTGCTGGAGAGATTGTTCAATGGTTAAGAGTACTGGCTGGTCTGTTCTTCAAAAGGACCTGGGTTTAATTTACAGCACCCTCAAGGCAGCTCTCAGCTGTATGTTGTGAACCAAACTGCTGGTTCCAGGTGATCTGACACCTCACATAGACATACTTGCAGGCAGAACATCATAGTGCATAAAGTAAAAATAAATAGATCATTTAAAAAATCATTTGTATGTGGCTGCAACTGCATCTGTAGGCTTCTGTGAAACCCCTTGGTTTTTTTAGTTAGGTCAAAAAGGCCATTTGTATGAGTTAAACATTAGTTTTGATGTAGAGAACACAGAAAGGAAGAAGTTGCTAAGGCACACGAGTCTCTGAGATACAGTGCAGCGCCAGCTAGCAAGGTGCTTCTGGTGTTTGTGTTCAGAGGAAGGTCTTTCCTCCACTCAGTATGTCAGAACTAGCTTTGAAACCAGTCTGAGATTTTGTAATGTTGAAGAAATGGCTCGGGGCTGGTTAGAGTCATTACAAGAACAATGAAACTAACTTTTGGTTTTGCTCTTTTAGCCTAAGGCTGCTGTGTCAGCCTTGGGCAGTTTCCTTGTATGTGTTGCTTATGAGAGTTTTCAGAGCCCTCCCAAGGGGCTCAGTTGCTTTTTTAAAATGTATTATTACTTAGTTTACTATATTTGCTCAGAAATATGTGCATTTTTCAGCAAACCATCTTTTTGGGTTTTTTTTTGGCACACCTGCTTTTGTTTTATTTTGTTTCAGGACAGATTTTTTTGTGTAGCTCTGGCTGTCCTGGAACTTGCTCTGTAGATCAGGCTGGCCTCAAACCCGGAGACCTGTCAGTCTCTACCTACCAAGTGCTGGGATTAAAGGTGTGCAGCAGCACCACCAGCCTATTTATTTGTTTTTGATTTATTTATTTATGTTTAAATCTATATTAACTATTATACATTGTATTTATTATAAATAATTACTTATTTACTTTAGGTAACATTTACTTGTTAATGATAGTATTAACATAAAGATGCTACAAAGAGGAATGAACTAAAAACTAAAATTCACCATCTCTTTACTTGTTTTGAGATTATTTCTTTGTTCTTGCTTTTTAACTGTAAGAAAATGTGAGCATTGACTGAAAATATCCTTGATGACTTCAGAGTATAAGACAATCTTTTCTTTCAATTAATTTTTCAGGTTGACATATAAAATAAGTTGTTGAATAATGGCTTACTCAAACATTTGTCATTTTTTGTTTTCAGTTGTCCTGTCCACTGCCCTCTGTGGTACTCCCTACCCCTCCCAGGCTGACTTCTCCCCCAGCTCCTCCCCCATTTCACTTTTATTTTTTTCTTTTTCTCTTTTTCTTTGGTTTTTCGAGACAGGGTTTCTCTGTGTAGCCCTGGCTGTCCTAGAACTCACTCTGTAGACCAGGCTGGCCTTGAACTCAGAGATCAACCTGCCTCTGCCTTCCAAGTGCTGGGATTAAGGGCATGCGCCACCACTGCCCGGCTCCCCATTTTACTTTCTACTTTCTTATTGCAGGGTTCTATTTGCTCTCTTCATTCCATGTCCCCTTAGGATCTCTTCCTTAACTGTCATCATCTCACGTCTAATTTTGTGACCTAAACACATAAATAAATACACACATACAAGTTTTGCATAGAAGAGAAAACATACAGTATTTGTCTCAGTGGCTTATTTCACTTATCATATTTCTAGTTGCATCCATTTTCTTTCAAACACCGTGTTTTTAATCTTCTTAATGATTGTGTAAGATTGCAATGTGTATATGGACCACATTGTCTTCATCCACTCATCTGTTGACGCCTCTGACTATACTGCAATAAATGTGGATGTGCAGGTATCTCTGTGGTATATTAACTTATTGGGTATGTACTCAGTGTTAAATTTCAAACCGGGTACAAAGTATACCTGGCCTTCAGCTTTTCCCTGCATCTCTCTCTGGGGGTTGGGCTTCACTTTTCCCAGAGGCTCTTCCCTATATAATCCAGACATTTTTGTTCCTGCCTCTCTGTCTCCTGGTACCTTTGGCCTGCTGACTGCTGTACTTGGTTCTCTTCTCTCCCTTTTCCTTCCCCTCTCCCCACATGGTTTAGGGCTGTGACCACTCTGGGTTCTCGAAGATGAGTCTGCCTCAGCTATTTCTCCCTTTTATCTATAATAAACTTTCTCCTCTACCATTCCCTGGAGTAGTCATGTCCTGTCCTTTGCTTTTTTTGTTTTTTGGTTTTTCGAGACAGGGTTTCTCTGCATAGCCCTAGCTATCCTGAAACTCACTCTGTAGACCAGGCTGGCCTCGAACTCAGAAATCCGCCTGCCTCTGCCTCCCGAGTGCTGGGATTAAAGGCGTGCGCCACCTCTGCCTGCCTGTCCTTTCCTTTTTATTTCTTTTTTTCATTCACCCCAGAGTGTTACAGCTGGACTAAATGGTAGGTCTAGTTTCAATTAAAATTGTTTTCTGTATTCAGGGTTTTATAAAAGTTTTTAGGCTGTGCAATCCCCAAGCAGTTCTAATTACCACTTCCCTGATGACTAAGAATGTTGAACACTTTTTGAAGTATGTACTGGCCGTTGTGTTTCTTTTTGGCAGTCAGCCTACTTACTGATTGAAGGAGTTGGTTCTTTTAAGAGTTTAGTTTTCAGGGCTCTTTATCTGTGTGAGGTATTAGTGTCCATTTGACATGTGGCTGGCATACATTTTACCCACTCTGCAGCTTTTCTTTATTCTTGCTTTTTTTTTTCTGTACAGAAGCTTTTAAATTTCATATAATCCCATTTGTTGATTTTTGTAGTTATTTCTTACATTATTTGCATCTTAAAGTTCTTGCCTATATTTGCATATTAAAGAATGTTCCCAGGCAGTTTTAGCAGTTCAGAGTTTACATTAAGGTCTTTGGATTTTGAGTTGATTTTTGTATAAGATAGGGCATAAGTAAGGATCTGGTTTCATTCTTCTACTTTGGAAGTCCACCAGCATTGAAGCAGCAGTGTCTTCACAGTTTTCCACAATTCAGTCAAAAATTGGGTGACTCTATTTGGATTTATTTCTAGGTTCTTTAGCTGCTTGCTTGCTTTGGTGGTACTAGTCCGGTGTTTTGTTACTATGTAGCATTGTTCCTTCTCCTATGGGTGTTACATTGTTCTACTAACCGTTGATACAGCTGTTTGAAATCTTTATTTCCATGTGAATTTTAGGATTTTTTTCCTAGTTCTGTGAAGAATTTCATTGGAGTTTTGATAGGGATTGGATTGATTTTGATGTTTGCTTTTGGTAATAGCCATTTTTACAATGTTAAGTCTAGTCTCTGATTGTGGGAGTTTTTTTTCTGTATTCTTGTATTCTATAATGTCTTCAGTCTCTTCAGTGTCTTGAAGTTTTCATTGGAGGGGCTTTCACCTCATATGTATGTAAATTTTTTGTTAGATTTATTATATTTTATGTGAATGAGAATTTTTTTGTATTTATGCATGTGAAGCACTTGTGTGCTTGATGCCTCTAGATGTAAAATGAAGGCTTTGGATTTCCTGGAACTGATGGTGATCCACCATGTATGTAGGTATAACTGCTGAGCCCTCTCTCTCGCCACAGGTTTCTGTTTTGTTTTGTTTTAATTTTTTGCTTGGCAAGTGTTACTGGTGTCTAGAAAAACTATTGGATTTTGCGTATCGATTTTTGTAGGTGCTGCTTTTTGTTTTTGTTTTTGTTTTTTTTTTTTCAGAAAGTGTTAATCAGATTTTAAGTATCTTCTAGCGGAGTCTTTACTTAAAAGTAAAGAATCAGTTATCTGCAATAGACATTATCAGACTTCTTCTGTTTGTGATTTTTTTCTTTCTTCCTCTTACTGCTGAAGCTGAGACTTCTAGCACTGAATTAAGTAAGCATGGAAAGTGGGCAGCTCTACTGGCTGGTTTTGTGTGTCACAAGCTGGACACACAAAACCACACAAAAGCTTTGTTTGACACAAGCTGGAGTTATCACAGAGAAAGGAGTTTCAGTTGAGAAAATGCCTCTATGAGATCCAACGGTAAGTCATTTTCTCAATTAGTGATCAAGGGCAGAGGGCCCCTTGTGAGTGGTACCATCCATAGCCTAGTACTCTTGGGTTCTATAAGAAAGCAGGCTGAGCAAGCCAGGAGAAGCAAACAAGCCAGTAAGAAACATCCCTCTATGGCCTCTGCATCAGCTCCTGCTTCCTGACCTGCTTGAGTTCCAGTCCTGACTTCCTTTAGTGATGACTAGCAATGTGGAAGTTAAGTAAGCTGAATAAACCCTTTCCTCCCCAACTTGCTTCTTGGTCATGATGTTTGTGCAGGAATAGAAACCCTGACTAAGACAGCACCCTTGTCTGTCTCCCTTGAGATGTTAGAGATTATGCTGTTGGCTTCTCCTACTTTAGCATAATGTTAGCTAATGTTTGTTGTACCAGCGCCTTTATTATGTTAGGGCATGTTCGTCCTACTCCTTTCTGCATTGGTCTAGTAGTTTCTACCCTTAGGTCTAGTTGTGTTCTGATTAAGCTCTCATTGATTTGCACATGTTGAGCCAGGTATCCGGGAATGAAACCAGCTTGGTCATGGTGCACATTTTGGTGTATTCTTAAGTTTGGTTTACAGGAATTTCAGTGAGATTTGTGTTGTGTGTGTTGTGTGTGTGTGTGTGTGTGTGTACATCAGGAAAATGGGTCTATAGCTTTCTTTTTTCTTTTTTTCTTTTTTCCATTTTTGGATTTTGTTTTTGGTATTGTAGAATGTGGTTAGTAGTGTTCCTTCCCTTTCTACCATATAGAACAGATTAAGGACCATTGATAGTCACTTTCCTTCAGTGTTTATCTGAATTCATCAGTGGATCTGTCTGGTTCTGGGCCTTCTATTTTGGGTGACTAATTATTACGGATTCAGTCTTGCTGATCATTGAGTTTAAGTTACATCTTGATTTAATTTTAGTAGGTCAGATGTATCTAAAAATTTATCCATTTCATATCAAATTTTTGTTGGATTATTAGTTTATTTCAGATATTTCAAATTTAAAAATATATTTATTTTAGTGTGTGTGTGTGCATGTGCATGCGCTGGTGGGAGGACAGCTGGAGGGAGCCAGTTCTTTTCCTGCCACCGTGTTTACTCCAGAGACCAAACTCAGATTGTTAGGCCTACATGCAAGCCTTTCTATCTGCTAATCTGTGTATCTCATCAGCCCTTTTCTGAGTTTCAAAAAAATATTTATTTTTAATTATGGGAATTGAGTTCAGTGTCCACAGGCCAGAGTGTTGACCCCTGGAGTGGGAGTTATAATCACAACCTGAAGTGAGGCCTGGAAGAGCAGCAAGCGCTCTTAACCCTGAGCCGTCCGAGCAGGCTCCCCCTCACTTAGTATGAGCACCCATACCTGAAAACTTTCCGAATACCCCAAATGTTCTGATAAGGTCTGCTCCCATTTTCATTTTCCTCAGGAACCTTTTCATTTCCTCCCTGATTTCTTTAATGGTACAGAATTATTCAATAGCTTGTCAGTCTCAGTCAGTGTATTTGTGTAATTTCTCTGCCTCTGCCTCCCAAGTGCTGGGATTAAAGGTGTGTGATACCACTGCCCAACTTCTGACTAATTTTGATGTGAAGTCTACCTTGTAAGATAGCAAAGCTGTGCCAGCCTACTTTTGGTTTCAATTTCCTGGATACACTGATCCATCCTTTGTTGCATGAAGGATGTGGGCTTTTTGCTTGTTTTGTTTTAGAAATAGATAATTAGATTTCATTTTTAAAACCAGTCAGCCAGACTGTGCCTATTGATGAGTTGAAGCCATTTATATATAAGGTTATTGTATGGACGGACACCTGTAGATTTACAGTTGTTTTCATGCTGGTCGGATTACTCTTTCTTTACTTCCTGTCAGTATCACATTTGCCTGTTAATTGTGCATTCCTTCCTAGCTCTCTCTTGTTCATCTAGTCCTCTCATGAAATCATCATTTTCTGTGCTCTTGGGAGTGAGACTCTTTCTGTCTCTTATATGTAAGGTGTTTCTTGAAGCATATTCTGTAAAGCTGGCTTGATGGGATCATGAATTGCTCGTATGGAATTGTCCTTATTTCTCCATCAATCACTGTAAAAAGACAGCTTTGTGGGTGTAGCATGTAAGTTCAGGCCTTAAAATGTATCATTCCATGCCTTCCTGGTTCTGAGGCTTGCTGGTGAGAGACCTGATGTTATTCTCACATTTCTGCAGTAGCTGATCCTTTTCTCTCAGAGCTTTTTATATTGGTTCTTTGTATTTGTTTGTATGTGAGGCTCACTTACTGACGCTGGGTCTCCTTGATTTGGATGTCCTAGGTGGACAGTCAGTCTGTCATTGTCTTACCACTGCTGGGATTACAGATGTCTGCTACCATATCCAACTTTTTAATGGAGATTCTGGGATTGATTTTATTTTTATTTATGTGTATGAAATTGTGTCTCTGTGTGTGTATGCGCATGTGAGTGTACATTTCTTAAGATGCCTTAGATCCTCTTGAAATTATAGTAGGATGGTGGTAAGCTGCCATGTGGTACTGGGAATTGAACCATAGTCCTGGAAGAGCAATCAGTGCTCTTTGCTGCTGACAGTTTCTCTAGCCCCTGATTTATTGATATTATTATTATTGTTGTTGTTATTAATGTGCATTGGTGTTTTTGCCTGCATGTATCTCTGTGTGAGAGTGTCAGATCTCAGGGTTATAAATAGTTTTGAGCTGCCATGTGAGTGCCAGGAATTGAACCCAGGTCCCCTGGAAGAGCATTCAACACTCTTAACCGGTGCACCATCTCTCCTGTCCTGATCTACTGAGTTTTTAATTTCCAACATTTCTCTCTTTTTCCCACAAAATCTGAATTTTCTTGCTAAATATTTCTTTCACTTTTCTATTTCACCCACATTGCTGGATTTCTCATCTGTTGAAGTAGATGATGTGGTGTGGGATGCAGTTGGCAGTTCTTCACCCATAAATTTGTCCATGTGCATGGAGTGGGCCAATGACTTTAAAGATACAAACTATCAAAACTCACTTAAGCATAAATAGTTTGTCCAAATAGTCCTATGTATCTTAAAGAAATTGAATATTTACGTTAAAAGCATTTAGCCAAGAAGAATTTGATCCCAGTTTTTCCACTGTTGAATTCTGTCACACATTCTATAGTGTTGTATGAAAAAATTGAAGAGGGGGGAACATGTTGCAGTTTGTTCATGAAACCAGCAGACCAAACATCTACCAAAACCAGATGTAAACCATGAAAGAATACAACTGAACATTATTACTGTTCTAGTTTTGTTTCTGTTCTTTAAATCAGACATTTTTGTGAAACCATAGTATCAGATCAATGTGATTTCTCCTATCTCTTAAGGATACCAGTACCTTCTAAATAGGTAGGAGATAACTTAATAGATCCCTGAAGGAAATATCTTGTGTTGGGACAATCGTTTTTGCTTACCCCACCATTTCTATGTGTATGTGAACACGCGTACATGTCCTGTATTTGCAGACCAAGGACAACTTTGATCATTAAAATGTAGGTGCTTAGGGTCAGGAGAGAGTCAAGGCTTTCGTGTAATTATATACATGTCGAATGAACGTAAGCCTGCTGTGATGGTGCATACCTGTAAAGTTGATAAAGGAAGGTCACAAGTTCAAGGCCAGCTTCTACTATATAGTGACTTTGAGACCAGCCTGGGCTACTCATTCTTTCTATAAGATTGAACTGTTATGATATGCCTATAATCACAGCTTTCTAGGAGCTGAGGCAGAAGAATCACTTGAATCTAGAATTTTGAGATTAGCACGTCCAACATAGCAGGACCCCAGCTCAAACATGTAGGTAGACACAGTAAGGCCATTTTTTAAAATGTATTAATTCTTGATAGGTACAATGACACGTACCTGTAACCCCAGTGCTAGGGGCAGAAACAGCTCAATAGTCAATCACCTAGTCAAAATGGGAAGGTCCCAGTTCTTGGTGAGATCCTTTCTCAAAAAATTAAGTGGTTGAATAAAACACCCACATGGACTTCTGACTTCAACACATGTGGCACTGGTGAGCACTCTTGCATACACATATACACACATGCATACACCATAGGCACATATGCATACAAAATGTAATAATTCTTATCTAATGGGTTCATAGGAAAAAAATAAGTGCTGAACTCGGTTTGACCTGCTAATCCTACATTGCCCATCCTTTGTTGTAGAGCAGAGAGGCTTAATTCTTTGTTTAGCATTTGTTCGGAACTTTTTTTTAATAGTTTAATGTATTTTAATAGCAAACTTACAGAAACAGCACAGAAGACAGACAATATTAAAAACATGCACTTGCATGTAGGACAACTCAGAAAAGTACAGTGAATGGATGGAATCTACTGTGTGATAAAATGCTACCTTTTAGTTGCCGTCAATAAATTTACTTATTTTAAAAAAAAATCCAAACGCTGGCATTGTCCATAAAATTTTAACAGGTTTATTTATCATTGTTAGAAAGTTGAACTGTTGAAATGTGTTCACTGAAACATTTTGCTTGCATTAATGCTTTACATCTTGCATTTATATTAAAATTCACACACAAATGAATGTGGAGAAACTGCCCAGTGCCTGATTCTGTCCCTATGTTTCCACTTGCAATCATATACTTAGGTACCTTTGACCCCATGGAAAAAATATCTAACGTTCAGAACTACTGATAACAGGAAAAAATTTTTTTTGAGAATGAAATGTTTCCCCTCATAGCGGACTCTTAAGCACGTTCTCCGCATATGTGGCGTGTTAGCTGGATATCTTTTGGCATAATTGTTACATGTTTGGCATGGATAGCACACAGGTTGGCATCTTCAAAAAGGCCAACCAGATAGGTCTCAGTTGCCTCCTGCAAAGCACCAGTAGCTGCACTCTGGAAGTGCAGATCTGTTTTGAAGTTCTGAGCAATTTCTCAAACCAGAAGCTGAAAGGGGAGCTTGCGAATCAGAAGTTCAGTGGACTTCTAATAGCGTCTGATTTCACAGAGTGCCACAGTACTAGGCCTGTAACGATGAGGTTTCTTCACCCCTCCAGTAGAGGGCGCACTCTTGTGAGTGGCTTTTGTAGCCAGTTGTTTCCTGGGTGCTTCACCACCAGTGGATTTACGGGCAGTCTGCTTTGTACGAGCCATGGTATGGGCACCTCCTTACTTACCCCCCCTTCTCCTTTGGCTGGAGGTCGGCAAGCAAGAGGCTGTGCTGGCATTAGAGAGCGGCGGCCCAGAACTTTATATATATTTATATATATATATATTTTTTTTTTCTTCAGCTTTGTATTTTCTTCTCTTATCTTGAGAGCCTACTACAAATTCACCTTAATCTGATTCTATTTGAATTCAACAGCCTTTGCTCTTCAATAGCTCTCAGTCTTTCGTATACTGTTTGTTTTGTACCTGTGAGTGTTTTAAGCATCAGAGTTTTGATAACTTGTTGCTATTGTTTTCTTAGCTGGTTTGTTTTCTTTGGGTCCATCTATGGTTTATTTTTACTTTTATTTTCTACTTAGTGTATGTGTATAAGCCTGTGTGAGTTTGTATGCCCCATGCAGAGGCCAGAAGAGGGTGTTATGTCCATGGAACTGGAGTTACAGTCACCTCTAAGTTGTCAAGTATGTGCTGGGAAACTGAACTGGGCCCTCTGCTAGAGCATCAAGTGTTCTTAGCTGCTGAACCACTCTTTAGCTATGATTTCTGATGATCTAGTCATATTTTAAGTTATAAAATGAAAAAAACTTTGCACTGTTTCCTATGTATAAAATATATAAACACTGAGAGATTACATTTTATAGCTTTTCCTTGCCATTGATATTTTGTGCACTGAAACTGCATTCTGAGGTTAATACTGAAATCAGATACATAGAGAAAACCCCAATTAATGGGGTGTGTGTGTGTGTGTATGCATGCATGTATGCAGATGTGTGACCATCCAGAGGCTAGGATGGTACATGAAGCACTCTCTCCTTTGTAGAAGGGTCCCCTTCAATTCAATATTGTGTTCTATGGCTGTTGTGATGGTTATCTTGTTAACTTGACACATTCTAAAGTCACATGGGAAGAGAGTCCCAGTGAGGGGTTATCTGAATTGGACTGTCTCGTTGGCATGCCTGTGGGGGATTGTCTTGGTTATTAATTGATGTAGGAAGATTCAGCCCTCGATGGACAGCATTGTCTCCTACGAATGAGATCCTAGATCGTGTAAGTATAATGCTTAGGTCTTCATGGTTGCAAAGCAAGTACTGTAGCCACCAAACCCCTTTCCTAAATGCACTTTTTGTTTGCTTTGTTTTATGTAACATCTTCAGCCTTTGCTATATTAAAAATAAGTTTCCTTTATGTTTGGTAAGTAGATTGTAACTATTGAAATATTTCTGCAAAAATGGGAGACATTAGCTTTGAAAAATACATATTGTTGCAACAACAAAAAGTGAAGGAGGTGACTATGGGTGATGTGAGTCTGGCCTATTTGTGCAATTGAACTGCATAAGTGGGTCGATAAGTTGCTTATTTTGAAGATGTTTCTTGGCATCTACAGGTGGATGTTATTGTTTTTAACGAAAGGTTCTCTCTTTTACCTAGGTCCTTCCACAGCAGCACCGCATTCTTTTCGAAGTGTTTGATGAAAATCGGTTGGTAAGTTCCATTACACTGCATGAGTGTGAAGGTTGCATTGATGGGGAAGTGCAGGAGAGTGCTGGGGATAGTCAGGAACCTGTGATCTGAGACTGATCCCAGAGACTTCTGAGAAACTGATGGGGCTGCAATATTTTTCTTTCTCCTTTCCTGGAGTTAGCTCTCCATTCTGTTCTGAAGGACCCGTCCTGCTTGTCAAAATTGTAAAGTCTCTCAAAGCCTGTGTGACAGGTGGGGGAGGGAAGCCCCTCTTTCCCTCATTTTCCATGCCATGTACTCTGAATCTTAGAATATCTGCAGTCGTGTGTGTTGGGTGTGTACCACGGTGCCCCATGGTGCTCTGTGTGTGTCTGCCATTTTCAGTCCTTAGGCACATCATACCTTTTGTTTTGAGACAGGGTCACATTGGCTTGGAATCTTGCCACGTAGGCAAAGCTAGCTACCTCTGAGTATCCTGGAACCTGTATATCTTCACCTCTTATCTTCCAGTCCTGGAAATACAGTGTGTATCACTGTGCTCATCTTTCTATGTGGGTATTGGGGATCAGAACTCAGGCTTATGAGGCAGCTCCTATAGTGGCTTTTTTTCAGGTTTCCATGCCCAGTTTTACTGTCCATCTACTCTCTTGTCCAGACTCTTCTGCCAGCCTGTCCACACTGAGGAAATGAACATCATTTACAAAGGCCAGGACAAAGCCAAAACTTGAGTGCTTTTGTTGGTTTGGTTTTGGTTTTAGTGTTGAAATAGGATCTTACTACATATCCTTGGCTTTCTTGGAACTCACTCTACAGGTCAGGCCGGCCATGAACTTGTAGGGACTCTCCTGCTTCTGTCTCCCAAGTGCTGAGATTACAGGCCTAAACCTCCATGCTCAGCCTGGTTTTCATTTTTATAAAATGATCATTCTGCTTCTTGGTTTCCTGAAAAACATCTGGAAACTCTGCAATTTTTCCTCTTTAGGATGCCTTTTTAATTTTTAAACCTTGCCCTGAGCAGATTACATTTATAATTTATACCTGTCAGATCTGAACCTGTGGATTGTATTACTTAGCTTCCCATCCCAATGACACAGACACAGTATCTGAGACCCAAAGGAGGAAAGGCATATATATGATTTATTTATTTATTATATATAAGTACACTGTAGCTGTCTTCAGACACACCAGAAGAGAACATTAGATCTTATTACAGATGGTTGTGAGTCACCATGTGGTTGCTGGGAATTGAACTCATGACCTCTGGAAGAGCAGTTGGTGCTCTTAACCAATGAGCCTTCTTTCCAGCCCAGAAAGGCTTATTTGGCTTATGCTTTTAAGAGTTTTAGTCCATGGGCGCTTATGTTTACTTGGGACTTGTGATGAGGCGGAACATTATGGAGAATTGTCTATTAGAACAAAACTGGCCACCTTTGTTGAGGCAAAGAAGCAGGTGCAGGAGGTTGTGTCACCTTTGTAAGGGAATCCCTATCTCCAAATCCATTAAGCTGTAAATGCATAAATGAATCCATGGATGAGATTAGTCCAGTCTCATCAATTGTGGTCCAGTCACATCCCACCTCTGAACACTGATGCTGAAGCTCTTCCTTTCTTTCTTTCTTTCTTTCTTTCTTTCTTTCTTTCTTTCTTTCTTTCATGTGATTGAGTACACTGTTGCTGTCTTCAGACCCACCAGAAGAGGGCATCAGATCTCATTACAGATGGTTGTGAGCCATTATGTGGTTACTGGGAATTGAACTCAGGACCTCTGGAAGAGCAGTCAGTGCTCTTAACTGCTGAGCCATCTCTCCGGCCCCAAAGCACATGAGCTTGCAGCACACTTCAGATCCAAACCTTAACACATATAAAAGTAGTGCTAAGTATTCCATCCTTTTTGGTTATGAAATACAAACTCCAAAATAGGAATAAAGATATTTGAATCACTCCTTTTCCGTAAGGGAGGTATTCAGAATGGGTTTCTTAATACTGCTGGCCATCCTGGAACTTGCTTTGTAGACCAGGCCGACCTTGCATTCACAGAGACTCGCCTGCTTCTGCCTCCCGAGGTGCTGGCTGAATCACTTTTTTGACTAACAGAAAAACTAGATTTAGGGTTGGAGAAACAGCTTAGTGGTTAAAAGTGCCTGATGTGCAACTATGAAAACCAGAGTTTGGATTTCAGTACCAGAGTAGCAAATCAGGTGTCCTAGGAATGCCATGCAAATGCTCAGAGGGGAATGGATACAGGAGGATTGCTGCTGCTTGCTGGTTTCCAGCCCACCAGAGAAAACATGTGACCCACCCTGCTAAAGGAGTAAGTGGAGAATGATAGAGGAATACACATCACAGCCTCTGTGTATCTGCACACACATGTATACATAAACTCACATAATTTAATTAAAACTTTTTAAAAAGAATATTGTTACATTGCATAATTTTTTTTTTTCATGAAATGATAATTGAGTCTGGCATGGAGGCACATACTTTTAATCCTAGAACTCTGTATTGAGTAGGCCAGCTGGGCAGTGATGACACTCCCCTTTAATCCCAGCACCTGGAGGAAGAGGCAGGCTGATCTCTGTGAGTTCAAGGCCACACTGGTCTACAGAGTGAGTTCCACGACACGCCAGTGCTATGTAGTTAAATTGTCTCAAAACACAACAACCACAACAACATACATATACACGCACACACTCACACACATACAGAGAGGGAGAGGGAGCTCACACAGCAGGCATGGGAGCATGAATTAATTCTAGTCCAGCCTGATCTAGAGAGTTCCAGAAAAGCCTATGCTAAATATTGGGAGGCCATGCCTCAAAAATTGTTAAAAACCGGAAATGATAAGTTGTACTGTTGGCTGAAGATGTTCCATTGGAAACACTAGTAACCGAAGCAACCTTTTTACCAGAGGGCATTCTTTCTTACATTACCAAAAGGCGGTGTCTGCTTTTAAGACCATAAGACATTGTTTATTTGTATGTGTTTGTATTCATGCCCTTGAGTATGGAGATCAGAAGAAAGCATCAGATCTCTTGCACCCAGAGTCACAGGAATTTGTACAGACACCTGACTGTTGACAAGTTTGTTGGCTTTTGAGCTCTGTTTTTTCATAATGTTCAAACAAACACTCCTAACAACTGAGCCATTTCTCCAGCCCTGGTGATTTACTTTTAAACCACGAAATGTGCATACACATAAAGTCCCTACGTTTAGTAGCAAGACAAATGTCTGTACAAATGCCTCAGCTAAGGCACCAGAATATCTGCAGCCTCTGAAGACTCTAGTAACCTTCCCATTTGTAGTGCTACTATTATAAGCTTTCTTTGCCCTCTGTGTAGCACTCGTGTGTAGCTGTGTATAGTGCCCACAGAGGGTAGAAGAAGATATTAGATCTTTTTGGGCCAGTTGTGAGCTGCCCAGCATGGGTTCCGGCAGCTGAACTATGGTTCTCTGCAAGAGCATGTGCAGTCCTAGCTGCCACTCCATCTCTCCAGCACCAAAACTTAAACATTTAAGGTAATCTTAAAGCTGTGTATTAGTCCAGATCTAATAGATCCTATACCAAGGACTCTGGAGTTACATTAGGGTGTCAGCTCTGATTTGGCATATTAGCAGTAACCCCAGACAAATCAGAAAACATGACATGGAAGTGCATGCCTGTCATCCAGCACTTGGGAAGCAGAGGCAGAAGATCCATTTTAAGGTCATTCTCAGCTATGCAAGGAACCATGGTGTTAACTTGGGCCTATAGGAGATCCTACCTCCAAAAACTAAAATTACAAAATTATATATTTAAAATAAAAATGAACATGTCCGTCTTATAGGAGACAAGGGCTGGAAAAAAACATTTGGAAAAATATTTTTCTTCCCTAAGACAAGATCTGACTATGTAGCTCTGTCAGTCCTGGAACTCATTATGTAGAACAGATTGGCTTTGAACTCACAAATGTCTTCCTGTCTTTGCCTCCCAAACAAGCGTTGGGATTAAAGGCATGTAATACTATACCTGGCTGTTTCTTTTTAGTTTAATTCAGTTTATTTATTGAGGCAGGGTTTCATGTATCTGTCCCAGCCTGACTTCAAACTCCCTAGTATAGTTGAGGATGATCTTAAACATTGATCCCTCCTCGGTCTCTCCAGCCCAGGGGTTACATGTGTATGCCTCCACATCTGGTGTCGTATGTGGAGTGACAGATCAAACTTTGGGCTTTCTGCATAGTAGACATCAGTCTGCCCACTGAACCTCATTGCCACCCTCAGAATTTCTTCATGAGGATACAGATTTAAACTGTTTACCATTTAACATGGTACCTTTTTTTGTATTGGGTGTATCTGTTATGACAATCTTCATGTGTCCTAGAATAGAGCTTTCTCAGGAAGTCAGTGTGAGCAGCAAGCAGGGGCCAGTATAACTAGAGCAGTTTGCTAAGCACCACCCACCACTGAGCACATAACTGAAGTTCAGAAATCACCTCGGTGTGCTGGGAGCCATAGCCACTGGGTTGGCCACCCGCAGCACACTCCCTGCACTGTAAACATCTGTCCTTGAAAGAGTAAGGTGAAGACCACAAGTATAATTTTAAGCAGAAATAATTTCCAGGCGTCTGGAAAATGTTTCCCAAATCATGTATTGTTCATGCTTTTTTTTTTCTTAGCTGGTTTTAAGGCTTGAGGTGATGGTGGTCTGTATCTTATTTATCACTTAGTGGTTGTTCTCAGTAGGTCTGAATGAGTGTCTGCAATCTATGAGGAATCTGAATGAATGCAGGCAGGATTTCTCTACTGGAGGCAGTGGAAGGTTCTTTTGGAGGCTGCAGAGATGACTTTGTGGTTAAGAGTGGGTACAGAGGATCTGTGTTCGGCCCATGTCAAGCAGCCATGTCAAGCAGCCCACAAGTGCCTGTAGCTCTGGTGCCAGAGGGCTCTTATGCCTCTGGCCTCTTAGGATGAGGCACCTATTTGCATATGTACAAACACACGTGCATAATTGAAAATAAGTCTTAAAAACAAGTAAAACTGCCTCTTTGTGAAACACGCCTTCGGTCTTGAGACCTTCGGCTGATTGAGTGAGGACTGCTCACACTGTGGAAGGCCATCTACTTTTACTGAAAGGTTTTCGTCTTCACATCTTTAGAAGTACTTTCAGCAGTGTGTAGATTGGAATTTGTTCAAACAGCCTCATGCCCTGATGTAGTAGTCGAAGTTACAGTTACTAACCACAGTGGATGTTGGTGTTCAAGGTTCATCTGCAGTCAGTGGCACCCAGAGCTGCCCCATAGCATAGACAATTACTTTATCCTATGTGGGACCCAACCAGTGAGTGACCCAATAGCTCAGAGTGAGGATCCAAGCTTCCATCCTGGGACCCTGTCCATATCTCTCCATACTCTGGATTTCGACAGGACAGCAGAGTCCTCCAGATGAGGGCTGTTAGCATCTCATTTTTCTGGCTTGAAGTCGGAGTTGCTTCTGGCCCTGGTAACTGTGGTGTGTGGCTCTGCATTGCCTGAGATCTGAGCCTACAATTTGGGTTATTCACCATTTTGGAGTTTCAACACATGATTGTCTAGCCTGATTCCTCCAATACCTCAGTTATCATTGCTTCTCATCTCTCTGTAGAACTTATAAGTATTCCTTCCGAAGTAGCAACTGGATTATCTTTTTGGTTGTATCGAGACAATATCTTATGTAGCCCGGGCTGTCCTCCAACTTACCATATATTGAATTCTGATCCTTCTGTTTCCACCTCCCAAATGCTGGGGTTATAGGTGTGTGCCACCACCACACCAGGTTTGTAGGGTGCTGGGAGTTAGGTAAGCACTTTACCAACTGAGCTGTGTCGTCAGCCATGGGTCAACTCTAGAAAACAAAACAAAAATATTCCACTGTACTAAAAGAAAAATTAGGTACTCAAGGTGGTAGCAGTGACAGTATCTACTCATTCAGCTGGAGTAATTTGGTGACTGCTTTATGTTCACTAGGATCAGAAGAGAGGGGAAAAAGAAAATAAAAAGCCTGGTTGTGGTCCTCACACTCTGGAAGCTTAGAGTTTGTCGAGGAGAAAACATGTCAAATATTCATCATTATTTTATATTAATAATCAGATTTTCTTACTGTAGATTTCATCCCAGCGCCTGTGTACTTAGATGGTACTGATTATCCGATTACAAGTGACCTATTTAATATGGCAAACTCCTAACTTAAGCCAAAAAAGAAAGTTAGAAAGAAGAAACAAAGTTAGGACCTTCCTTCCATACAGAAAGAGTAATATCCAAGAGTATTTGCTGAAGTCTGTAAAGGCATGATGGCTTATGCACCTTCTAAAGTGTAATGTCTAATTTCAGTCAAACAAAATTTAACAGATTCTAGTTTGTTATTGATTAACTGGTTGAAAATACTGTTAGAAAATTGGAATTAAAAACAAATCTGACTTAAAAGCAGCTTTTTTTCTTTTTTAAACAAAGTATATGTCTTACATATTTGCTTTTACTTAGGGAAAAAAATTTTAGCTTAGAAAAAATACAGCTTGGGTGTAGTGCCATGTAGTGTAAATAACTCAACTATTTTGCTTTTTACTTTTCCTATGAATGGGCCAGTATATACTTATTGCTGGAGTTCTTGCTATAAAATTCAGGTAAGAGGTTTAAATATGCCCTAGAGTATTATTTAAAAATAAATTGGTTTCTGTGATATTTGGGAGAGAAATTAAAATATTAAGCTTTTATTGCCGAGTAAGCTGAAAATACAGTAAAGGTTATATAAACACAAATCAGAAATACATATCTATATATACAGAGAATCACCTCCTCTGAAGGACAGGCCGTCTACTGTTCTTTGCTGTGAGAGTTTTATCAGCACTCGTAATTCTACCTCAAAGGCCGTGCTAGTGGGCAAAAAACGTAAACAAGGGCCTGCTTTGTTTACATTATGAAATAGTGGTGTGGTTTGTATTTCTTTAGAGGTATCTAACAGCTGCATGGGTTGTTTTAAAGTACCAGTAGGGGCCAGCAGAGGACTCTTTGAGAACAGCATTGCCATTGAGATATGTTTATTTGATGTGTTAAATACTTTTTAGGCGTCTTTACTTACCACAACACTCTCTTAAAGTGAATGAATTGCACACAGTGCAATAAAATATCCAATGTGTTAAAACTATATTGGGGTGTAGCTTTTCTGTCTAATCTGCATATATTTTTAATGGAATGTTTGCCTAGGCTATTTCTTGGCAGGATTTTAATAGTCAAAGTATAAATGGCACCATTTAAAGGCTGCAAAACGCCTTAAAATTACAGGACAAAATGGTTGGTGACAGCTTCTCAGCCTTTTTTTTTTTTTTATTCCCCTTGAGGAGGTTATTCAGTGTTTACAACAGTGTTGCTGGTCTCATTTTGTAGTTCAGTCTGTCAACTTTCACTTTCATAATTGTGTTTTGCTAAAATATTTATCTGTTTAATTTAATGGTAAGGTTTTATGCCCCTCACCCCACATTTTCCTATTTCCAAGTGTATTCAGCTGTTCGCATTTACTTAATTCCTTAAAAAATATTACAGTCCATGTTCCCTGCAATAACTAACCTGACTCAATCCCTCAGTATGGCCACTATTTGGAAATGCAGTCTTCAGTTTGGTACTCAGTCACACGGGTTTTATTCGTCTCCACTTCCTGTAATCCTATAGCATTCGGTGAAGATATTAGTGGTGAGGATCACCGGGGAAAGTTGTAGGCACGGAGGTTTCGGGAGTTAAATGTTCGTTTTGTAGGGCTGGGGTGAAAAACTGGGTTTCCCGTTGAAATGCAAGAAGCTTGTTGTTCTTGTGTTACTCATTCATGCAAATTGGTGAAGGTATAATTGAAACAAGGTTGGCTGTGTTTGAGTCAGGGCTGCAGCTGAGCTCAGCTTAAAGGTCGCTGGAAATCAAGTGCTTTGTCAGTGAAGGCGTTCTGACTACCAGCGATTCTAGACACTTGGGAAATGTCAATCTCGGGCATGGGTAGTCCGTTTCTATGAAATCTGGTATCTCACGTTGTCCTGAGGTTAAAGTCGTCTCCTGACTAGCTTTTTTAACACCACCGATGGTTTTTTCTCTGGATGCAGCACAGCTGCTGCTAGCCTGTCTACAGACAGAGCTCTTTGTTTTGACTCTCAGCCCTGAACATGCTTGGAAATGAGAACAAATGGCACAGAGTTTACGATTGCACTTCGCAGCCAGAAGAAGCAAGACTTACCCTCTGTCGGAACCCTCTGAAGATGACTTGGATAGCCACGTTCACACACACGGCAAGAGGCCACCCCGGTTCTCAGTGGCCAGCGTGGTTCAAATGAGGCTGACCCCAAGACAGACGCCACTGGCTCCGTGGGTAGAGCATAGATCCTCTGAAAGTACTAACAAAAAGAGCAGCTGCCTGCAGATCTCACTGCAGCCCAGGTATGGAGGGTGTCTTGCATCTGGCACTGTTGTGGCTGATAGGGACGATACTTCCTTTACCTATGCTTTAAAGGATGGTGTTTGCAGCAGCACTGGAGCTGACAGTGAGCTGCTCAGTGCCAGCGATGGCAGCCTCTTAGGTATTTCTGCTGTGTACAATGGCAGCCTCAGTAACTTCTCAGTTAGTGACAATGGGTCTTACAGCAGCAACGGCAGTGAATGTGGGTCTTGTGCAAGCCTCGCAAGTGGAGGCTCCTACACCAGCAGTGTTGTCAGCGACAGTAGTGGTTATGAGACTTTTTTCAGTGGAAATTTACCTTCTGACAACGCCTCCAACAGAAGCGTGCCAGCCAACATTACTCCCCGTGAAGTTATGTGCAGAAGTCCCAGTAGGCTTCCCTTTGCCCAGGAGGACCTGGATCATGAAGTAGAGATTATGAAACTGCCGGTGAGCAGGAACGCAAAGGTTCCGCTGAAGCGCTGCACTTCTTTGGTCATCTTCCCCAGGAGTCCTTCAAACACTCCACCAGCATCACCGACAAGCAGAGGTACCTACCAGACCTCACACCAGTTGGTGGTATCTCCTATTGAAACTGCACAGCATGAAGATGGAACTGGCACCAAAGGCTTTCTGTCGACAGCTGTTAATGGGCTTCGATTATCTAAAATGGTTTGTACTCCTGGAGAAGTCAGAGATGTACGGCCGCTCCATGCCACGGGCTCGTTGCAAAAGAAAATTGTCATTTCAAATAATAGGCCCAAACAAACTGTGTGTGAGAAGTTGCCAGAAGGATTTTCCTGTGTTTCGGTGCACTTGACCCAACAAAGACCAACGACATCAGATTGTTCAAGCACACGTAGTGGCTGCACATCAGAGAGGTTAGAACTTCAGCTCCAGTCTGATTTGGACCATGGCATGCTCAAACAGAGGGCATCCCCTTGCTTACCAACCACACCAGACATGGATTACCATTTAAACATCCGTGGAGAGTTGGAAAGACCAAATTCACAGATAAACAAAGGACATGCTACTTTGCAAAGAAGTGTTTCTTTGGGTGGGACATACCCGAATATTTCCTGTTTATCCAGCCTGAAGCACAATTGTTCAAAGGGGGGACCATCTCAGTTGCTCATAAAATTTGCATCTGGGAATGACGGTAAAGTTGATAGTTTCTGGAGAGAGAGAGACTTGACAAATGAACTGTCCGGTGTCTGTAAGGTAAGAGTCCTCTGGTCTTGAAAAATACTTCCTGAAACTCTTAGTTATACTGATTATAATCGTTTATAACAGTATCTGGTCCTTTCTGTGGCCCTTAGCGAGGATGTATAAAGAAAGCATCAACCTTATATTTGTAAAATTCTTTGTTATTTTACCAGTGGATAAACTACTTAAAAAACAAAATTCTTCCAGAACTGGCTGGGTCTTACTTATAACACTCGATCCTGGGATATTTGTTTTCTCGAACCGCACCATTTGTTCTTCTTACTTTCAGAAATGGGATTTTCTTCTCCCTCTTAAAACCCATGTATTTGTAAGATCGCTGATCAAAAAGACTATTATATTGAATGTTTTAAGCAGAGGAAAAATAAATGGGTTTTGCATTTACATACACCCTAGCCACAGGAATGCTGTTTCCACCCTATTTTTCTGGAGTTACCAGTGAATACTGTCTCCTAAAATGGAACTCACTTTTTCAGGAGTATTGATTTCTAAGTTTTATGTGTTTGAATTGGCTTAAACTTACTAGGTAGTTCCTATAATTTTCTGTTTACTACATTAGTTTGTTCTGACAGTGTTGCTTTATTTTATTAGTAATTTAACTCTTCACAGATCTTAGCCAGATTAGCTTTTTATGTAATTGCCCTTTTCAAAGCATTTAAAATCTTTAAAACTAAAGTAGCCTTAAAAATGTCTGTATTTGGAAGGTCTTGCTAAATTCCAGGAAATTTGTTTTTCTGACGACATTAGCTCTTGATTGAGAACACATAGGTTTTCTTTCCTTCCTTCCTTCCTTCCTTCCTTCTTTCTTTCTTTCTTTCTTTCTTTCTTTCTGTTGGAGGGACCTTACCTCTTTTTATGACACCTAATGTCTGTATTAAATGTTCGGGGTGGGGGGGTGGGATCCAGATAATCTCTAGATAGACGGAGTTAGAAAATTAGGTAATTGGGCCTTTTGCTTCTCTTTTGAAATCTGGCAAAATATAATCATTGTACCCAAGGTTAATCTTTGCAGTTACTTCACTGGGGATAAGAAGAGGTCAGATTTCAAATTCTGATCTGTGTTTTAGAGTTATTCATTCCACTTGCAAAATTCTCCTAAAACAGCTTTTAGAATAATATAATCGGCTTAATTCCCTTCCCCAAAACCACCACACCAAAAAGTGGAGAGTGCTGGGATTTTGGAGCAACATTAGCAATCTGCGGAGTCAGTCGGTATTACTCACAGACTCTGCATTCAAAGAAACCTAAGAAGTTATTAACCTGAAAAGAATTATAGAAATAGCCTTAAAGGGTTGTTACTGTGGTAACATTATCATTTGTCATTGATGCTTTCCAAAGGAGCACTTTAAAGATATCCAGTGAAATAAACTAGATGCTATTAGCATTGCTAAGAATATGTTTCACAGGTCTTTAAAGTTTGTAGCAAACTAACAAATACTGCTTTGTAACAACCTAATGCCTAGTTTTGTGCCTAAACTTTCTTGGTCGGGAAGGAGTACAGAAAGTACCATTTGTCTGAGAACTTTAAATTGTTCTTCAACATGTATTAACAATTACTGTATAAAAAATAGTGTAAGTGATCTAAGTTATATTTACTGTCTACTCTGTCTAAATTAGCTTCACTTATACATGGCAAATTAAGTGCTTATGCTAATTCCTTTTCTAAATACGGAGTGGCCACAGTAATGACATTTCAGAAGTAATGCCATATTTATCAATAATATATTAATCTAATTATAGTGGTTTATTGTAGCTAGCTTACAAATAAACAGCTCCCAAAATATTTCCCATGTCTCCAGTTAGTCTGGGTTTGTGTTCAGATATGCTGAGTCTGCATTCACATTTAACAAGTTGATACTGGAGTGGCTCTTGGCAATGTCAGCTATCTGTACTGAGTAGCAGTGAAATCAGATAACAGCTTTGGTCAGAGACCCTGGTGAAGCAGAGAGGCCTCAAGTCTCTTCTCATGTGTTTGGCTTTGAGCTCCCAGCAGCCTAGTGTCGAGTTTACAGCTCTCTTATAATACTAGCTTGTAAATGACTAATGTTTAATGTCTAGTGAAGACTTTTTTCCTGTATCTAAGACACAGTCTATCTGTCCTTTGTGCTTAGAGCTGAGACTGAAAATGGGCTCCTAAAACTTGCCTCTTGATGTCTGTTTCAAGTGTAGCAAAAAACAACCTTTTGGGGTTTTTTTGTGGGTGGGTTTTTATGTGTATGTGTGCATTTCAAATGCAGTACTGTATAATTAAAGATAATATGGTGGCCTTTGATCTGCCAAGAGAAGTTTGGTGTTTCATTGACGAGTATGGTAGTTTGTCAGTTTAGGGAGCCAAGGGGCCATACACAGTTCTGAAAATTAATCCTGAACTCTTCAAAGTCTGTAGGTCAGTTGCTTATTATTACCTTACTTTTCCCTGTGTGGTATGTTCTGAATCTCCTTTGTTAGGTTGTTGGGGTGCTGAGAGGCTCTGTTGCATTGTTTAGTAACCTTCAAGCTCCATCCTGTCTTGGATGTGCCTTCCTTCCACCATCCAGTTATCTTCTGCCTTTTTTTTTTTCCCTCTTCAAGACAGGGTCTCTCTGTGTAGCCCTGGCTGTCCTGGAATTCACTCTGTAGACCAGGCTGGCCTGGAACTCAGAAATCCACCTGCCTCTGCCTCCCAAGCACTGGGATTAAAGGCGTGCACCACCACTGCCCTGCATTCTACTTTTTGTTATGAAAGGGTTTCTGCTCCTTGTCTAGAACTTAACCCTAGATAAGCTAAAGCCTAAAGGAATAGATCCCAAAATATTTTTATGTCTTAATTATTATAGTCACCATTAATCTCAAGATGATACAATTCAGTAATTTTTAAAATAATTCTTCCTAAGCTCAATGTTTTAAATTTTTCCATCTTTTAACATTCATTATTTTTCTAGTATTTTATATTTTATGTATTTTAACGGACGTTATCTAAGACGTTAAGTCTATCTTGAAAGACACTTAATCTTTCCTGTTTAAAAAAATGCATAAATAAATGTCAATACTGGAACTGTGATCCAGCAATGTAAGTGACCAGTTTTCAAAATTTACACCACCCCCAAAAAAAGTGTGTGTGTGTGTGTGTGTGTGTGTGTGTGTGTGTTTAGAACTGAATAATTGTAATGACTTCAGAGGTATTTGGGGCCTGGCTTATTTGCTTGAAGATACTCTGTATTCTCCGTTAATATGACATTTCTAACTCATTTAGCATACATTTCAATATTGGGCACTGAGACTAAAAGATAGTAAATGAATAACTTTGTCACCAATGAATGTGTGATAGGCTGAGGTGGACAGTTGTGTGAAAAAGAAGTCTTCGAAGAGGTGGCAGGTGACATTAAAGTTGGGTCTTGGTAATACACCCCACCAGAGTGCCCGTCAAAAATGGCTCCAGGCATTGCCACATAGCCTCTTGGGCAAGTTACTTCCTGGTGAGAATTGCTACTTTAGGCAGAAGTATGGGTGTATGAAGGCCAGAAATGTGCAAGAGCCTTATATTGTAAGTCAATCAGTGTGGCTCATGTGAGAAATATAGAAGGCAGGAGAAGACGTGATGCTTGGGTTGGAGTTTCAGTAGGCCTGGGAAGGAAAGTCCTTTATGCCTGTTAACAGACAGCACTTGGTAAATAGACATTTTTGTGTTATTTAAGTAATTGTGTGTGTCTGTGGTAGGTATGTGTATGTGAATTTAGGTGTCCTAAGACCAGATATCTTGATTCCCCAGGAGCTGGACTTACAGACTGTTTCGAGCAATCGATCTTGGTGCTGGGAATCCAACTCAGTTCTTTCTTCTATAGGAGTGTGGTACATACTCTTAACTACTGAGCCATTTTTCCAGCCCCATCACTTTTGTATTTTTAAGAGATAATTATTTTGTGGCACCATGGATTTTAAGCAACTCTAACCTTGTGTGACTGGATAAACACTGATGTCATGAAGTAAGGTAGCGAGTACAGAGGTGGGACCAGCCTGCTTGTGAGTAGTGCAGTACAGAGGCCTTGGTAGTGCTGCTGGAGGATCGGGAGCAGAGGCCAAGGAGGAGCTGGGAATCTTGACCCATAGGGAGGAATGTGCTCAAAGTCTCAGGTCAGGATCATCTCAGCTGGCCCATGAGTCACATGAAATACAACAGGGACCACTAATTATGAGGGCAGTGTAAAAGAAGATAAAAGGGTGAGGTAGTAGACTGGCCAGGAGAACTTGGTGACATGCAGGCACTGAAGGGCCAGATAAAAGCTTGCGCTTCTACAGAGAACTCTAATTCTCCATTGTATGCAATAGGAGTTCATTGGTGACTCCAACAAAAGTCAACTAGAAAAACCCCAGGGTTAGAGTCCAAGTTGAAATAATAAAATAGCTAAGAACAGCAAGCATCGATGTCCTCATACAGTGAGTGCAATATAGTGTAGCCAGGTATGGTTTAATAATTGTTACAGAGAAGATTTTGTGATTTAAGATGAAATAAGACAAACTCCATCTCTACAAAGAAAGTGCTGTCTTCCCCAGGAATGGGAGGGGCTCTCTGCTCTTCACCTTGGCACTTAGATAGGCAAGTGTGGGTGGTAAAACCCAGACTGGATGCTGTCAGTATTGTGTGAGGAAACTGAAAACTGTAGGTAGAAATTCAGGACTGCCGTGTATAGCCACAATTCCTCTTGAAGAATATCATGTCATTACTATTTTTAGAATTTTCATGCACGCATATAGTATGTTTTGATCATAATTACCTCTTACCCCTCCTCCTCTCCTTTCAGATCCACTTTTACCCCTTTTTCCCCTCCCAACTTTGTCCCCTCCCTTTTTTAATAGCCCACTGATTCCATGGGTGTGGGCCATCCATTGGAGCATGTGACAACATTGCTTTGCTTTTCTTGGCCTCTCATCTGACACCAAAAATAAAATAGAGCTGACAAGATGGCTCAGCAGGTAAGGCACTTGCTGTTGACCTGAGTTTAATCCCTGGCACCCACATGGTAGAAGGAGAGAATCAACTCCCACAAGTGTGTTCTGATCTCCAAATATGCACTCTGGCACACTCCTGTGTGCACATACACAAATAAAACATTTAGAGAAAGTAAAACCAAGTAGAGCCTCTATGTAGAAGTGAGCCAAGGTTTTTAAGGCTGCTTCCTAGAAACTGTGGGGAATAGGCAGCTGTGTCAGTTTCTTGTAAGATATGGAGCCTGCTTGTGCTAGCTGTTGTAAACTTTTCTGGACTGTGATGGCCGACAAGACAAGATTAGACTTGGGTCTGGGAGCTCAGCCAAGCAGGAGGCTTGGCAGCATTGCTGGGTGTGGCCAGGCCACGTGCTGCTGAGGTTGAAAAGGAGATTAGCAGAAGGGAAGGCTGGGAGAAGCTGAAGTAGTTATGGTCAGCATGTCCCCGAGCGAGCAAGCGAGCGAGCAACCAAAGCCTTGCTGGTGTCTGTTCCAGGCTCCAGTGCTGGCCCTTGTGGGATGCTAGAAGGCTGTAGTCAGATGATGACAGGCGCTCCGAGATCAAAGAAAAATGTTGAAAACAGTAGAGAGACAGATCCGTCCTAGTCTATGAACTGATCTGGGGGTTGTCAATATGGAGGTGGTTGCTGAAAGCTTTCTCTGCTTTGCTAAGATTTAAAAGGCTGCTGTGGGATATAATCCCATCCAGCAGCAGGTCTGAGTGTGGAGGAAACACCTTGTCATCAACACTTAGTACTCAGCCCACTTAGAAAACACTCAGTCAGCCCACACATTTTTACATAGGGTTTTGGATGCCTGTGGGAGGAAGAAAGGATCAGGCCTTCTTGGGATTAGAGATATTGCAGAGCCCTGAGCCATGGTGCTTTCTAGAAAAAATATGTTGTCAAGCAAAGAATTTGCATTAAGAACATTAATGGTGAATGAAAATGAGGACATGACCATTCCCAGGTACAGCTGAGGATATAGTTGTATTGTAGGTCTGAGGGAGAGCATAGCCAGAGGCATCTAGAGGGTTCAGAATGAACTGGTTTGTTAAAATACTGGGGAGAGGAAGAGAAAGGGAGATGAATGCGGACCAAGAAAGGATCTGCCTGCCTTGCCTGAATATGGGAATAACTGCGTTCCAGAAAAGCCAGAGCTGTCTCAAAAACAACAAAACAGTGTCCCACAGTGCTTAGCTTTTCCAATGCACCAGGGTGGAGTGAATCTGCTGTTTCTGTCAACACTTATACTGTCTACATCCATGCTCAAGAAATTAGAAAGTGGGCAGCTGGAATTCATTATTGAATATAAAACAAGAGAAAACAGGAAATTTAAAGAATGGATGTATTACTATTCAGATCTGTTAGACATAAGTCAGTGGTGACTCCAGGGGTGGAATTTGAAAAGAAATAGAATGTTTGTAACTGGTTGGATTTGATTATTTTTTGTGTGGAATAAGACACCAGTGGTGATTTAGATTAGCTTCCTGATACTGTGTGTAAAATAATCAACACTTAGCTTATTTTTAGATGTTTTAGACCCTGAGTTTAGCCATTGAAAGTGGACACAGCAGAGAGGCTGCATTTGTTTGGTATGCTGTCAATCTTAATGAAAACAATGCTATCTAGACTTTACAGCTGTATGTGGTGAAGTATGTTCTTACCACATGGTTTCATTTCATTAGATGCTGAAGAGTATTTATTATACACATCTTTTGCTCGTGGAAGTAATTGGGCATTAACTAAAATCTGCCATTCGGAAACATCTGTGCCATTTTATTTTTTAATTTGTTTTATATGAATGAGTGATTTGCCAGCATGTATGTAAGTGTACCATGTACATGCCTGGTGTCTGCTGAACTATCTCTCCAGCTCCTTTGTGTTTTCCTTTATAAATAGTTATTATGTTAAAGTTTCCCTTTTCAGCATGAGGACTGTTGGCATGTTCTGTTTTCCTTAAGCAATATTTAAATCCTTTAAGCATCCGTTCTTCAGGCATGCCAGTCAAGATAGTATTGAGACTGCTTAACTCTTAAACTGCACTATGTAATTATTGAGACATTGTATACTTTGTGCACAATTGTGACTTTTCCTTTTCCTATTTTAAAGGAGAAAGTTGGAAAATCATTTCTTATACTTTCATAACACTAACAAAACTCATTACTTTTCAACTATAAATCAAGGTTAAAAAAAAACTTAGGAATTGCTCTTTCTTTAGAGCAGCTTACATGACTTTATCCAGGGCTTGGAGAGGTCGCTCATTGGGAGACAGTGCTTGCTGCCCTTGCTGAGGCCCTGAGTTGAGTTCCCAGCACCCACATTAGGAAGCTGCCAACCATTAGTAGTTCACATGAAAGTGTTGATTAATGAATAAAGTCATGGCCCCTTTGGGATGAGGAAGAGAGGATCTTGCTGGCTAAGGTTGAGCTGACAGCCTGGCAGGGACAGAAAACCAATCTAGGTTATTTAAGTGATGACTGAACGGTTCTCCTAAATGAATATCGAGTCCCTGGGGTGAGTGCCAGTGGAATATTGTGATCCTGACATGAGGATTAGTTTCCACAGTAGACTCTGATTCATAGCCTGCACATTCCACTAGTGGGTACCCTAGAACTCGATGTCTGAGTAAGAGACCCAGATCAAGTTTTCTGCAAGGAAAATTGGATGGAGCAAGACTTCCAGGGACATTCCAACAAAGGCCATCAGGATAGCTTACAGTTAGCATTGTGTGAGTTCCCCAAGCCTGAAGTTGGGATCCTCTGAGTAGTTGCTGGTTTCAGATGACTATTTTAGCTAAGAATGACCTTTCCTCATGACCCAGGCTCAGCCTTCTTACAGGGTCATAAAGCTTAATGGACACTCAAGTCATCTTCAAAGCAAATGAGTTTAACTAAAAGTATTTACCAGAAACAGAATATGAGCCTGACATAAGTAGCAAAAATTATGGGATTGGAAGAGCTTTTAGCTGAGATGGGAGGACAACATAATTTGTAGAGAAAAAAATTCAAACAGCTGGCCATTCAAATTCCAAGGTATGTGATGACCCATATACTTTAAATTTGTATCACAGGAACAACATATCTAATTGGAGAGTGAAATCTTACTTCATAAGTATTCTTTTTCTATTTTGTTTCTGGAATTCCTGCTGAACAAAGTTGGACTTTTTCGATTGATCTTATAATTGGCTCCCCTCTTTTCTTTTATTCCTTCCTTATTCTTGTTTCCAGAAAATTACTCCCCAGGTTTCCCCTTAATTTAAAATTTTTTAGTTTTAAAATTTTAAAGTTTTAAAATTATTTCTAAAGTTTCAGTGTGTGTGTGTGTGTGTGTGTGTGTGTGTGTGTGTGTGTGTTTCCTTTTGTTTGTTTTGAGATAGGGTCTCATATTCCAAGATGGCCTGGAAGTCACTGAGCAACCAGGAATGCCCTTGACCTTGGGTTCCTCCTGCCTCTACTCTTTTTTTTGTTTTGTTTTGTTTTTGTTTTTGTTTTTTTTCGAGACAGGGTTTCTCTGTGTAGCCCTGGCTGTCCTGGAACTCACTCTGTAGACCAGGTTGGCCTTGAACTCAGAAGTCATCCTGCCTCTGCCTCCCACGTGCTGGGATTAAAGTCATGCCCCACCACTGCCTGGCTCTGCCCCTACTCTTGAGTGGTTGTTTTAAGCACACAAGGTTTATTCTGTACTCTTAGGCTCCCTACTTGCTAGTCAAACACTGTCCCCATTGAACTACATCCTCAGTTCTTATTCTAGAGACAGGATCTCACTCTGTAACTCAGGCTGGCTTAGACTTCACTATGTACCCAGGCACAAGCTTAGAGCGATCTTCTTGCCTCTGCATCTCAAGTGCCTGGATTACAGGTATGAGGCACCATACCCATTTTCTGATACTTAAAAGTACTGCTTGTTTTATAAGCAAGATACAGTCCCTGCTTTTGCTGAAAAGCATTCACTTCAAAAATAAAAAAATCTCTGTTTTGTCTTCGTTTGTTTGAGGTGTTATATTGTTTCTTTATTCTCCTTGTAGTTGAGCATGATCACTATGTGATTGTGTCTCTTTGTTTGTTGTTTTTTGAGACAGGGTTTCTTTATGTAGCCCTGGACATCCTAGACCTATGTAGACCAGGCTGGCCTAGAACTGAAATCTGCCTGCCTCTAGCTTCTGAATGCTGGATTAAAAAGCCTGTACCTCCAGGCCAAGCTGTTTTTGTTTTTGAAAGAGAATCAATGTGTAGTGTTTGTAAGTTCTGTAACTTAGAGCTTTTCAAATTGGACTAGGGTGTTTCTCTACAGGTAGTAATCTTTGCAGCTCTGTCTCTCTGGTCAGTTCTTTTTTTAAGAGAAGACATCTCGTATTATTGTCCAATTTTTAGACACAGTGATGAACACAGGAAAATGTTTTCTTTCTGTAGGATATATAACTGCATTAACTCAGGGTAAAACTTATCTTAAAAGTATTATTTACTTGATTCTCAAGGTGCTTATCTGAATTAATTTGCAATACATAAAATTGTCTGACCTTGGGCTGGAGAGATGGCTCAATGGTTAAGAGCACTGACTGCTCTCCCAAAGGTCCTGAGTTCAATTCCCAGCAACCACATGGTGGCTCACAACCATCCGTAATGGGATGTGATGCCCTCTTCTGGTGTCTGAAGACAGCAACAATGTACTTATATAAATAAAATTAAAAAAAAAAAAAAAGTCTGACCTTCACATTTATTGTCTGATATACCTAGGTATATTCTGAAACATATCTAGTCCTGGAGTGACTAATTCAGACATATCTCATAATATTAAAATGTTATTTTCTTAACACACATTGTGACCTTTTGCATTCTTGACAATATACTAAGTATAAGCATGCATTCCTGCCACTCACAGGCCATAGAACCATTCTATTAGAAGTTGGTCAGAGCTGGGCCATGGTGGTGCACACCTTTAATCCCAGCACTCAGGAGGCAGAGGCAGAAGGATCTCTTGTTTCGAGGCCAGCCTGGGTCTACAGAGTGAGTTCCAAGATAGCCAGGGCTACACAAAGAAACCTTGTTTTGGACAGAACCAAACCCAACCAACCAACCAGATGAATGTAATAGAGCAAGATGGCTCAGTCAGTAAAGTGCTTGTTGAGCAAGCATAAGCGACTGAGTTCAAGTCCTACCTCACAGAAATTAGATTGGCCATTTTAGCATATGATGGTAAGCAGAGATAGGCAGATTGCTAGACCTTGCAGGTCAGTTACTGTACTCAAATGATGATACCAGATTCCAGTGCGAGACACTGTCTGGGGAAAAAAAAACAAAACAAAAAAAACAAAGATGGGTGACCCCTGGGGAATCAGTGATGTCTGAGTTCGCCCTGTGGTTTCCACATATTTAAGCACATACACACATTCCCTTGAGTAGGACTAGGTGGCAGAAGATACCACAACCTGGTGGAGTTTGGTTTGGGATGCTTACCATCATTGTGTCAGAAAACCAGCTAGGATTTTTGTCTTGAAGGAGAGCTTGACATACTGTTTCACAGTCGTTTGGTGTTTGTATTTCCTCTTCTGTGTTTCAAAACCTGCCAAAGGTTTTACTACTTCTGCATGAGAAATGAAGGGATAAATGTTCACAGGCCTGAATCCACACCTTTATGGTGGAATAGTGTCTGTGCTTTAACACGGACTAACAGCACTTTCACCTGCAGTAAGACAACCCAACTGTGGCAAGCTGCAAGCTGCTTAGAAAAGGCTATTTTGGTAAAAATCACACCAGAAGGAAAAAACAAGTGTCTGGAGGAAAAATTCCATAGTGATGACTCCAACCTGATGAATAATGTCCCAGCTGGCTAGTGTGTGACGCATGTCATTTTCATTCTTACTGCAATTGTTGAGTGACATCAAAGGATAGAGATCATCAGCTAATGTTCTTGGAGAATTGATTTCCTTTTTACTTGTTTGTCTTTTCCCCATCTTGTGGCCAAAGGTGTGGAATCCTTCATTTCATTGATTACGTTTGTTTTTCATGTAGGTGGGATGTGCATGTGTGTATACATGTGAGGGTGCACATGTGTGCATGTGCTTGTGGAGCCTGAGGTTAATGTTGACAGTCATCTCAGTGGCTCACCCATGCTACTTTTTGAGATAGGGTCTCTCAGTCTAGCCTGGGGAGCTTGCTGACGTGGCTAGTTTTGCTCCCAGCTTGTTGGGAGCACCTCTGCTTCTTCCCAACGTTGGAATTATAGGTGGGTAGCCACAGCAGCCTGGTTTTTATACAGGTTCTAGAGTCTAGAACTCTGGGCGTCACACTTGCAGGCCATCCGATTGATTTTATTGGCCTTATAATCCAGCCAGCATGCTCCACCCCTTATAACACCGTTTATTAATTTCACCCTCATGCTCCTCAGTGTCTCAGTAAAACTGCTTATGAAAACTTCCTGTTTTCACCAATATTTAAAACCTTTTAATATGGAAAATTTCAGACATACACAAAAAAGTAGAAGAAATAAATAATGTGGTGAGTGGGAACTTCACCTTCAAGCACTGTCAACATTTTCAGTCAGTTTACCCATCTTCTGTCTTCCTTTTTTACTTTGCTATTTTGTCTTATGACTTTCCCACATCATTCTTCAAGGATTATGCATGTTCCTGCTTGTCCCAACAGTTAAATTGCGCTTTTTAATATATTTTGCTGTAAAACACTTCAATATGGCAGCCTACATAAAAAACCAAAAGATATTTTATTTAAGATTTATTGTTTTTATATGTATGATTATTTAGTTGTATGTATGTATGTGCAACATACGGGATATATATACACGTGTATATATGTGTGTGTATATGTGTGTGCGCGCACGTGTGTACGTGCGTGCGTGCATGCATGTATGTATGTATGTATGTATGGTTCTGTTTTTCCAGCCCCTGAGACATGGTTTCCTTGTGTAGGAGCCATGGTTGTCCTGGAACTCCCTCCATAGACCAGGCTGGCCTCGAACTCAGATCCATCTGCCTCTATCTCCCAAGTGCTGGGATTAAAGGCGTGCGCCACCACTGCCCAGTTTTTGTTTGTTTAAAAATTGCATGTCAGCAAATGAAAGGTTGAAGATGATTCCCTCATGAAACTAGATTGGCAGGACATGGTCGGTCGTGCCAGTGACCTAAGCCCTCAGAAGGCTGCTCTGGGCCACCACATAGCAAACTCTAGTCCAGTCTGTGCTGCCAGAGAGAGCTTACTCTATATATAATTGATAAACCTTAAATGAACAGCAATGTGTAGTCTGCCAGTGCTCACTGCTTTTTAATACAGGTCAGCAGCTCAGTAGTTTATGGATTTCAAGTTTGTTTACTTTTAAATTAGCAATGAAGATGTAGTTAACCTCACAGTTAAATAATGAGGTCATACTATGTATAGTGTGGTGAGGCTTATAAATTGTTTCTCTGTACTTTTCGCATATGGTGTATTCATGAAAGTGCTCCTGATGTCATGGCCACAAGTAAATGTTGAATGTTTTCCTCTACTCCTCTCAATGAACCTGGAGGTCACCCATTGGGCTGGACTGAATGGCCACTGAGCTCCAGGGGTCCTTCCTGCCTTTGTTCTCCTAGTGCTAGACAATAGGTTCACAGTACCATACCCAGCTCACAGTACCATACCCAGCCCCCCCTTTAGATTTATTATTTTTTATGTGTATGGGTATTTTGCGTATCTGTGTCCAATGTGTGCACAGTGCCTACGAAGCCTGAAGATAAGATCACATCCTCTAGATCTGGTATTACAGGCAGTTGTGAACAACCACATGAGTTCTGAGAACCCAACCCATGTCCACCAAGTAGTCATTACCGTGCTATCACTCTACCGCAACACACCTGTACTTTTAAGTCAGCTCTGGGGATCCAAATTCAGACCTTCACACTTGCTGCAGACATTCTACTTACTCAGTCATCTCTCAAGCCCAGCCTTCCTTTTACATATTATTTAAGTTTTCTTAGTTGAAGAAAGTGTTAAATGTTTTATGTTAAGTTCTGAATTTTACCTGTCAGTGATGCATTTTTTTTAAAGATATATTTATTTATTTTATGTATATGAGTACACTGTAGCTATCTTTAGACACACCAGAAGAGGGCATTGAATTCCATTACAGATGGTTGTGAGCCACCATGTGGTTGCTGGGAATTGAACTCAGGACTTCTGGAAGAGCAGCCAGTGCTCTTAACCCCTAAGCCATCTCTCCAGCCCCAGTGATGCATTTTTTATTTGGAGGTCAGGGTTATAATTTCAGTGAGTTTGATACTTGGTGCATTATAGGTCAACTTCGTGTATAATTTCATGTATAGCCTTCTAATCTGTCCAACTTTACCAACAATGCAGATTCCCTGTGGTGGATTCCATCTGTTAAGGATGGGAATTTGCCTTGTGGCACTAGAGAACAGGGACAGACAGGCATGTCTAGGAAACAAGTGGACCACTTTTTGTAAAGATGAAACCCCATTTAGATTCTGTGGTGGGAGAACCAGAAAATGATCTCAAAGCATAACCCGTTATCAGAGTACTGAAGATGGAGGTTGATAAGTTCCTCTGAGCCTCCCTGGTCCTCATTGAGTTCAGGAAGGAGTAGACCAGCAGGTCACAGCTACGCGAGCAATTCATGTAAGGTAGATCATGGTAATTGATCCACCTCCACTGAACACTCTGACCATTCTGACTAGGCAAGTAGGTCCTAAGAGAGCCAGGGGCTAGATGCCTCCTCCATGTGTGGCCGCAGTCCCTTCACAATTGCTGATTTGGCTTTCCAATCTCAAATTAGTTTCCTTGCTGGAGCATTCTGTCCATAATGAAGGATGCCTCATTTGGATGGGTCTCAGTAACAGAGGTGCTGGGAACTTAACGCCAGTTCCTCTGCAAGAGCAGCTAGTGCTTTGGCTGCTGAGCCTTCAGTGTTCTTTGTGTTACATGTGTTTTGAAATTTCTTTTTAAAAATCTTCTTGATTTAAAAAGTTTTGACACCTAAATTTCAAAACCCAATATACTATCCTATCTTCAATTTTTTTTTACTTAGTATGGAAATAGAAAGTTTAATGTCTTTGATCAGGAAACACTAGATGTATTCCTGGACTCCTGGGAAGTAATTGCATTTATAGTCTATAAATGAATTATTTATTCATTCTGTGCAGTCTGTTCATTACATGAAATTGTGTATAACTGAGATTTATTGGAAACGTTCTTCTTTCTTTTATTATTTTATGTGTATTGGTGTTTTGCCTGCAGGTACATCTGTGCAGTGTGTGCATCAGATCACTTACTTAAACCTGGAGTTACAGTTGCGAGCTGAGATGTGGGTGCTGGGAATCGAACCAGGATGCTATGGAAGAGCAGCTGGTGCTCTTAACCACTGAGCCATCTCTCCAGAACCTTTCTTTCTTTCTTTCTTTTTTTTTTTTTCTGTTCTGAGATTAAAGTCTAAGGTTATGTGTATGCTAAGCTAGGTTTATACAGCCCATGAGCTTTGAGACTGTCTACTGTGTACCTCAGTTTGATCTTGGATTTGTTGAGTAGCCCATCTTGGCCTCTAGCTCATAATCTTTATGCCCCTGCCTCCCAAATACAGAATTATAAGCCTATGCATTCACACTTGGCTAGAAGTTACCTAAGTGAAGTTCCCCTGAAAGCTGTGACACTTTGTAACTTACTGTTAAAATTCTGATTTTTAAAAATTACACTGGATTCTCTTGAATACTAATATTCACCTTCTGTTCATATTTTACAACACTAGCAACTGTGTTTCACCCTAAAGCTAGGGGCCAGAAAGTTGGCTCTGTAGGTGTAGGTTGGAGCACTTGCTGTGCAAGCATGAGGACCTGAGTTCAAGTCCCAGAACCCAGGTAGAGAGTTGAACATGGGCACACATACCCCTGTGCTATGGGCACAGAGACAAGTCCTTTGGGTCTCACTGGCCACCAGCTTAGGGCCTGAGAGAACTTGTCTCACAGGAATAAGGTAGTGAGTGATTAATGTAGCAGGGCACCAGCATCCTTCTTGCCTCTGCACACATGTGCATAGGCACACATGAATAAATCACACACACACACACATACACACACACACACAGAAAACGCATTTATAATTCTATTAGACATTTGTTTTGAAAAATGAATTTGTTTTTTCCCCCTTTATATTCTAAAAAGTTCTTTTAGAAACCTAAGATTCGTATCATTAAAATCTTAGTATTTTTTGGTGATCAAACTGCCCATTACTGACAATGGTATTCAAAGTCACCTGGCATCCTGAATTCTTTCATATTTGCAGGCCTTCTTAAATAACTTACATTTTCTCAAGTGTGGGTTTGCTTCAGAAGCAAGCTGCTTGCTCCTCAAATGTCGGAAATAACTACCACAGAAAAATACTTGGTACTCAGAGTGTGGAACAATTGGTTGGCCAGGGACATAGTAATGAAGATCACAGATGCGCTTGCCCTCCTAGGGATGTGTTTAAGACGATGATTTTTCCTTCGTAAATGGAAAAGGCACCTCGGTTGCCCTGTAAGTATAGCAGCCATGTGCCTGCTCTCCGAGGGGAAGCCCCTGGGTCACACTCTCAGACCACCAAACAGATTGTTAGCTTGGGAAATGTTTTCATTGTTCTGATATTGAAAATACAGTCCTTTGGGATTGTTTCACTTCGTATAGAAGTTCAGAAACTCAATTCAGAGGTTAGTGAGATGGCGCTTGCAACACAGCCAGTTCAATCCCAAGAACCCAGTTCACAGAGCTGTTCTCTGACATGTCCGTCCTCTCAGAAAAGGAGGCAGACGGCTCTTGAGAAACTTATGGCAGGATGGGGACACACACACACACACACTCACCCTCACACGCACGCACACACTCGCACGCACGCACACACTCGCACGCACGCACACACTCACACGCACTCACACTCACTCTCTCACACACACACACACACACACACTCCTGTTTATCTGCTTTAAAGAAGGAAGATAATAGGGCTTAGTACGAGGGCAAAGTTATTTAAGTGCCTTGTGTTACCAACACGAGGACCTACATAAAAAGCCGGGTGTGTCAGCATGCACCTGTAGCCAACACTGAGTGGACAGAGACAGAAAGATCCAAGAGTTTCTTGACCAGCCTGCCCAGACGAATCAACTCTAGGGTCAGAGATAAACCCTTTCTTAAAAAGTAAGGCAGAGATCGGGCTGGAGAGATGATGGCACTGACTGTTCTTCAGAGAGGACCTAGTTTAGTTCCCAGCATGCACATGGCAGCTCACAACTGTAACTCCAGTTCAGGGGCTCTGACACTTACACAGACAGACATGCAGGCAAAACATTAATGCACATAAAATAAAAATAAATGTTTTTTAAAAAGTAAGACAGAGAGGGATAGAGGAAGGTACCAAGTTTCAGCATGTCAATCTCCAGCCTCAACATGCACTTACACCTGTGTATACACCTGCCTATACTTTAGATAAACTTTGTGTGAATTGCATATCAAAGCTTTTCAATTTTTTTAGGTTATTTTCAATTATGTGTCTATAGGTATGGGGGCGTGGAGTGAGTATGTGCTTAGCTATAGAGATAGAGAGTCAGTTTCCATAGAACTGGGTTTAAAGGTAAAAATGTTAACCTGAGCAGGCTTAGGTACTGAGAACCTATTACAGGTCCTCTGCAAAAGCAGCAGGAGGCCAGAAGAGGGCATAGGATCCTCTGGAACTGGAATTTCAGTAGTTGTAAGCTACCTTGTGGATGCTGGGAATCAAACCCTTGGGTCCTTTTTAACTGCTGAGCAATCTCTCCTGCTTTTTTTGTTGTTGTTGTTGTTAGTTGTCAGGTTTGAACTCTCGTCCTCAAGCTTGCAGAGCAAATGCTTTCACCCACTGAGCTGCCTACCAGCCCCACAGCTAGGGATTTTGATGCTCTTTATTCCTCTCTTTCTCTTTGAACCTGAACTTCGCTCTGGTGCCTTTCACCCAGTACAGTACTTCCTCCCACATATCCCACCAGCCTACGGATGGCAAACTTGTCTCCTTTCATCTGCCATAAGCTTCTTTGTTTTCCTTTTAATTTTGAGGGATATTTCTTTGCTAGATGAGAATTCTAGATACTTGATAGCATTCTTTTGTCTTCTTGTTCCCAGTTTTTTTAATGGATAACCTGCCATTATTTGTATTCTTTCTTAAATTATGTGTATGTGGAGGCTAGAGAGATGGCTCAAATGGTTAAGAGCACTAACTTCTCTTTCTGAGGATCTAGATTCATTTCTTAGCACCCACATGGCAACTTACAGTCTGCAACTCCGGTTCTAAGAGATCAGACACCTTCTACTGGCCTCCTCGGCACTGTGTGCACATACATACATACATACATACATACATACATACATACATACAAACAAGTGAAACACTCATACATTTAAAGAATGTGTGTGTTTGTGTGTTGTGTGGGGGTATATGTACATGTGAGTGCAAATGCCCATGGAGACCAGAGAAGCATTAGACACTGTGGAAGGAAGGTGTAGGCAGTTGTAAGCCACCCATGTAGGAGCTGGGAACCAAATTTGGGTCCTCTGGAGAAGCAGCACACACTCTAAACCACCTAGCATCTCTTTAGCCCCCCCATGTATATTCTTGTTTCCTGTGTGTAGTGGTTTTTGGTATTTTGTTTTTTTGTTTTTAATTTTGGCAACTTTTAAGATTTCCCCATAATTTCTAGCATTTAATAATGATGTGCTTACTCATTTATAATTCAGATTTATCAAGTGTTAGTTTATTGAAATTTAAGCTTCTATTTTCCCAAACCTGGAAAAACTTTGCCTACTTTGAGTTTTTTAAATAATTTTCTGCTTGGTTCCTCCTCCTTGTTTCATATGTAGTATGTTTCATTGCATATGGTTCTGGACAGAGAGAGTAAATTGTGTTCCCTTTCTTGGAAGACTGTTGACTCCCAGTCTAGCAAACTAACTAAGCTGGGTCACAAGGAGTCACCCTTTGGATGAACATTACCTGAAGTCTATGCTCTGTCTTATGAATCCTGTGCCTTTAAGGAGGGCGAGTCAGGGACCAGTGAGGGTCATTGGTTTTTGTTATGGTTTTTGTTTTTCCTGAGATTTCCTTGCTTACTTTCCCATTGTGTTGTTAGCTCCACACTTGCCTTTCCTACCTCTCAAGCCTGAACTTTGCAAATGTTTGCTTAAGGACTGAACAGTTCGTATTTGCTGTGTGCCTGGCTCCTTCCTAGTGATGTTCTCTCTTCAGGGACGGTTCCTCCTGCTTCTACTGCTATTCTGTTGTATGCTTGTAATTTATACTTTACCTGAGTGTAATGATTATCTGCAGACCTGGAGTTCCTGGAGTTACCCCAGTGTACCACTTTGCTTTTGTTTTTCATTGACTTTCCATCGATGCTGCAGTGGATTAAACAACAACTTACTTTTGTGTATATGAATGATGAGTTTCTCATTAAAGCATAGTAATGAAGTCCAATATATCCATAATGCTGTTTCTCACTTTTTTTTTTTTTTTACAGACAAGAGATGATTTCCTAGGTCAAGTGGATGTCCCTCTCTATCCTTTACCGGTTAGTATAGGCATCCGTAATTTTGGGTTTTGTATTTGTGATTTTTTTTTTTTAATTTAATAACTGCTAATGTGACTGTTTCCTGAAATTCATCTTAATTTTTGTTTTCACTCATCGCTAAGATTTCCTTGCATGATCGCTAACAAGAAACTGAACCTCAGGAATTGGTAGGCAACATGGAGATTGGAGTTTAAGGGTTTGGAATTATCCCCATAAGCAGAGCAAGAGCCTGGGCTCACACACTGGAGGGGACCTAAGAGACTGCAGGGCAGTTAAAACTCCTGAGAGTGGGGTTGGAAATGCAGCAGTGGGAAAGACTTACATAGCCTTCAGAATCAAATGTCACAGGGGCCGGGGTGTGTGTGTACAGAGGTGGCTCAGTGCTTCAGGGGACTAGTCACAGAACTCAGATCCCAGCACTCACCTGACAGCTCACAGCTACTAGAAACCTCACTTGCATGGGATCCAATGCCTTCTGGCTTCTTGTGGATCCTGTATACATATGGTGCACATTTGGCCATATTTAATTGTGATATGAAATAGGAGAAATTTGAAAGTTGAAAGTGGGCAGTTAGTAGCAGCATAAGTAAATTGTGTAGGGAAAAGAAACAGGAGGGGTTTAGGGCTCGTGGTGTCCAAATGAGGTGAAGGACCAGGTGGAAAACCTTAGTCAACATGGGTGGGTCAAAAGAAAGTCAGAAGACAAAGTGGAAGAGAACCAAAGAAAATAATTTCAAAAATTTTTAAGGAAATAGCTTCTTGTTGTGTATGTTCTTCCATGTAATCCTGATACTAGAGAGGCTAAGGCAGGAGGATTATAACATTGAAGCCAGCCTACAATTTCAAGGCACAGAGCTTAGCTAATGCAAAGAAGTAGAGAAATAACACAAACCGAGGGTTGATGAGCTCCTCATCGTCTGAGGCTCCTGGCTCTGCAGCATTTAGTGATCTTAGGCTTTTTTGAGTATTTGACCTGCTCTTATTTTCCAGGCTGTTGATGTTTTTGTTCTAGAATTCTCTCTGAGTCAAGCTGCTGACATTGTACATATCCCATGTTCCTTTGGGGCAGGGTTCTGTCCGTACTGTACTGTCCTCTACTGACTGGCTCCAGCCTTTCTCACACCTCAGCCTATCCCCTGAATCCCCCACACCCTCCCCACTCTGCTGGTTCCCCCATAGTTCTGGTGCTTGCTAGAGTTCCTCCTGTGCAGGAAGCAAAAGCTGTGTAGTTACCAGGTGACCTTTTAACAAGCTAAACCTTCCTTTTCTCATTCTTCACTATGCCTTTCATTATAGTTCATAAATGCTCTCCAAGCACTTAACCCCTTTCTCATTTTAGACTGAAAACCCAAGAATGGAGAGACCATATACATTTAAGGATTTTGTTCTTCATCCAAGAAGGTCAGTGAATATATCTGATTATAGTGTATTAAGCTGAATTTTTTGTGATTTTATTTTTATTTTATGTATATTTGTGTCTGCCTGAATATGCATCAGGTATATGCCGTTTCCAAGGAGGCCAAAAGATGGTGTCAGATTCCTTGGGACTGCCACGTAGGTCTTCTGCAGTGCAGCCAGTGCTCCTAAACCGTTGAGCCATCCCTCCAGCTGTACATGCAGTACACATGCTATACATTGTGCTCTCATAAAACCTTTACTCTCCTTTTAAGAAATCCAGGACATAAAAGACATGGCTCAGTTGTTAAATGTGCTTTCTACTCTTTCAGTGGACCCAGTACCCATGTTGTATGGTTCACAACTGCTTGCAGCCTTGGATTTTGCTGCCCTCCTGGTATCGGTGGACACACATGCACACATACATACAACACACACACCCACACAGATGGGCATACTTATAAACAGTGTACTTTGTTCACATTGCAACTAAAATTCTGAAATAGACACAAAAATTAGGAATGGTTTGTCCCCCTCATATTTATCCAATTTCATGTAAAAGAGATGTCCAGCTTGATATGTACAAAAACAAATTCAGAAAGTATTTAACTATATCCTGGCTATCCTGGAACTCCTTCTGTAGACCAGGCTGGCCTCAAACTCAAAAATCCACCTGCCTCTGCCTCCCAAGTGCTGGGATTAAAGGCGTGCGCCACCTCCACTACCCAGCTTTGATGAATATTTATATTTTTACAGAAACTTAGACACCCCATCCCTAGTAGATCCCCCAGATCCAGCAGACGTTGTGTAAAGTCATCAAATAAATGCTTTCTTCTTGGTGTTCGAGTTTCATAAATAACTGTTTTCTTTTCCACAGTCATAAATCGAGAGTTAAAGGTTATCTGAGATTAAAAATGACGTATTTACCTAAAAACGGCTCAGAAGATGATAACCCAGACCAGGCTGAGGAGTTAGAGGTGAGATTCCCTGGAATGTTTTCTTAGGCTGAACCAGGTTATCTGATATCTTCTACATATTTGGTAGAAAAATATGGTACTCAGGGAAACAAATGCATGCAGCGAAAATCACCAGGATGTTGATTTGACCAAATGTTCCTTAAGCAGTTCTTTCATCTGGCAATATTTCTGTAGAGTGGTTGTTATTGGTAGACTTAAAGGTAGAAATAGGGAATGCAATATTTATTAGTGCAGGTGTTTATTATAATTACATCGTTGTCTTTAGTCTTTTGAAAAACCACTTCCTAGTCTACTTTAGAGTAAGAAAATAAGTGTAAAGCTCAATCTATAGACATCTTACTCTGTTAAAATTGCTATAATATGTTACTGTATACTAATTATATTAGTATAAAAGATAATCTCAGGACTTGTAATTCATTTTGCTTTTCTTGTCATGTTCGTTTGAAGTAAGTTCATGGTTTTCACGGGTGACAGAATTTACAGAGTCAAACCAAGTGCCTCAACAGATCTGGCACACATCTGGGTACATGGAGGAAGAGTATCAGGGTGGCATGGGCTTTGATAGCTCAGCCCCAGGAACAAGCTATGCTTCCTGCAGCCATGTGACCTCTTTTCTTTTATGGGGGAGCAGGACTGCACCAGGTCGCCTTTAGGGTTTCTTTCTTCCCTGGCTTTAAAATACAAAACCCACCTCCTTTCTGTGGTCTTCTTAGAGACAGTTCATCAAAAGGTATAACTATTTTTTCGGGGGGTGGGGGGGTTATGTGACAGATAGGGATAGACAGACAAACCTGATTGTTCTGGAAGGTTCTTTGTTGTGTGTGCTTTCTTCAAAGGCTTGTCTTTCTTTGGTTGAGGGTTTACTCTGATCTCCATGAGAGCGTGTCCAAGAATAGAAAGAAAGTTGTTTTTTTCCTTAAATCATAGAATATAGATGACCCCTCATTTAGTGACTAAAGCTTGTGACCTGTTTTCTCTTAAATACATATCTATCTACCTGCTTGATTACCTTTGCTGGTGATCTGTTTGTCTTTATTTTTAATTTTTCAAATATACATTTATTTTCTCTTTATATTTTACTTGTTTATTTTATGTGGGTGTTTGTTACGTGTGTATGCTTGGTGCTCATAATGTCAGAGGTCCTGGTCTGGAGTCACAACAGCTGACATGTTGGTGCTGGAATTGAACCCAGATCCTCTGGAAGATCAGTGAATGCTCTTACCTGCCATCTCTCCAGCCGCTGTTCACATTCATTCACTTTTCCTCCCTCCGTGGGGTGTGCTTGTGGGGTTGGGTGCATGGGTGTTCCCTAGAATGCTGCTTCAGAAGTCAGAGGACAGCTTGCAGAAGGTTGTGGTTACCTTCCACTGTGAGATCTCACCTTCACAGTGCCTTTATCCTGTAGCCATCTCACTGGCCCACATTTTAAGCTTTGAAGAGATTTTGGGGGTACAAATGTCTGTACTTGGCATTGTGGTGCAGTGGGTATCTTGCATTTGAATTTCTGTTTGAAATGAAGACCCTTTGCTATGAAGAAAGAAAAGACTTTCCTAGAGACTTCAAATGTTTAGCAGCATTTCTTTCCATGGGAACATGCTCCGGGCTTTGCTTGCACATGGATCACAGGCACCTCATTCACCATTCGCCTCTGTGGTGTAGACTGGCCTTGCTTTCATGCTGTGGCCTCCCATCGCAGTGTTTTGAATTCCTTCAGAGGCCACCTTATAATTTCAAGAGATGTAAGCGTGTTGTTTATTTATGAAAGGCTGAGGAATTCAGACACACGAATGTGCTTATTTATCTTCTGGTCAGCCAGAGACCAGAGAAGCCTTGCCTGGTCCTTTGACATCTAGTTTGTGACTAAATACTTAAAATTCTGCTATTTGGGAAAGAAAAAAAAAATTATAATTTTGGAGGGAGGTGAGCTCTGGCGGCTTGTATTTCTGAGTATGGTATGGCTCTGAGTAGCTTTGTGTAACATTTGTTTTGTGTTTGCCATCTTCGTGTGAGCTGTATGAATTCTACAAGATTAGGGCAAACTGTTTGTCTAAGCACTTTGTACTTGCTTTCTGGCCCCTCTGACTCCATTAAATTGTAGGTATTTGTATATTGGGTTTGAGACTAGTAATTAGGATTCCTTGTCTTGTAGAAAATTATTTTATGAGGAAAATAGATAATCCATATTTCTTAGGGAAGACTGAAAATGTCATCTTTCCCAGTAGTTTAGTTGTGCTTTCTCAAACTTGAAACCATTTCATTTTCTAAAGCCTTAAATAAAGTTACTTTTTCTTACTGAATTTACATGGACAACACTAAAGCAGATCTTTATAAAAGAAATATACATTTTCCAAGAAATATCCTTGAGCCAAGGATATGGCTTAGTGGGCAAAAGCCCAAGTTTGAGCTCTGCCCTCAGTATTCCTCAGCAAAATGAATCCCCTCAAAGCCTAAGGGCCGGTCAGCCCAGTGTGTGCATCTCGGTGCCAGAGGTAGCAAGAAGGAAGCCTGCACTGGGAGGAAGAAAAGAAAGAACCAACTCCAAAAATATGTCCTCTGACCTCCACATACATGGCATGCCTGCATGCACCCTTAAACACACACACTGTGAGCATACCGGTGCCTGTGGGGGCCAGAGGGCATCAGCCTGAGGGCACTGGTGAGTCACCTGATGTGAGTGTCTGGAAATGGAAGGGCAAACTCTCCTATCTTCTGAGCTGTCACTCCAGTGTCTTGTTTTCATGTTCAGCAGTGGGATCCCTTTTTAAGCACCCTTTCTTGTTCACGTCTCAGAATCCCAAAAGGCTGCTTTCCATCTGACATGTCCCTATGTGCATGTAATGTCCCTGGATCACAGTCATTCCCGCTGTCTTCCTTCAGCTCCCTCGCCCTCCCCATCACCTTTTTATCTGTAGTTCCTCCTTTGTGTCTTTTTTTTCTTTTATTCTCCTTAGTAAATTCCTTTTTACTGATAGACTTTATAATCTGAGAGCAAAGTAGCCATTGGCCACATGCAATAACAAATCATGGGGCTGAAGAGATGGCTCAATGGTTAAGAGCACCGTATGCAGTTGTTAGCCACCTGATAGTGGTTCTGAGACCAAAATTCAGGCCTTCTCTGCAGGATCAATATGTGCTTCCTCACTGTGCAACCTCTCAAAGCCCTGTTACAAGATTTTTAATATGAAAGCATATTAATACATAATGCCTTTTCCGCTTAGTTCATTCCTTTTTAGCTACCTTAAGGCTTTATGCATTTTGTCTCTTTAAAAACCCAAATTCCTGGGCATTTCTTTTTTAAAAATTCTTTTTTGACTCTCATGGCCTGGCCACAATGCTTGTCCTGGGTCTAGAGGAGCAATAGTAAATGCAGACTCCAGTATCAGAGTGATGTGTCTGCACCCCCCCTCCAAGTACTGACTGTTTCTCAATCATTCTCTTGTTTCTGTTGGGCTTTGAAGGGTTTGACCTCAGTGGACAACTTTTCATGTCTCTAGTGTTTGTTGATTTCTACCATAAGTGGTGTGCATTCTTAGTGGGAGGGGGGATGACCCGAAAAGCCTCTTAGCTGCCTTAGCTGCTGTCTTCAGCTGCTTGTGCGTGAGAGTGGCCAGGGTCAGACTGGTGTCACTGTGTTTCTCATTCCCCAGCACCTTCCAGTGTCACATCCTTGTTCGCTTATTTAAAGGGATTTGTTTTTGTTGTCTGTCGTTTTTTTTTTTTGCAGGGGGGTTATTGTTGTTTATTCTGTTTTTGGTTTGTATGTTTTGTTTTATGTTTTAAGCTTTTTGAAAAATTTTAAGGCATTCTCAAACAACTTTTAAATGTTTATCATTTTGCAGGAAAGCTTTGGTTACAAAGTATTCACATTCTGGCCTTGAGAATTGAGCATGGACAAATTGTATTTATGCACAATTTCTGGAGTTGAACATAAATTCTCCTCTGATTTTTTTTCCTTTGTAATTTATAAAGGGGTGTGTGTGTGTGTTTGTTTTAAGTCAAGCATCAAGTTAATTGCTTCCATTCTTTTTTTCAGCCTGGCTGGGTTGTTTTGGACCAACCAGATGCTGCCACCCATTTGCAGCATCCACCAGAACCTTCTCCCCTACCTCCAGGATGGGAAGAGAGGCAGGATGTCCTTGGAAGGACCTACTATGTAAACCATGAATCTAGAAGAACACAGTGGAAAAGACCAAGCCCTGAGTATGTGTCAACTGGGTAAATGGTGCTGCTGCTTGACCTGTTGATGCTGAATCTCAAGTAGGCTCAGCGTAGTGTGAGGGTCCCTAAACTATAGACTAACCACCACTGGAAAGCTTATATCTTAGCTGAGATTTTTAAAAAAATGATTTGATATTATTAAAAAATATTTGGAGGCCAGCAAGAAGGCCTATCCAGATTCGATCCCCAGGTCCCACATAGTGGAAGGAGAGAACCGATTACCGAAAGCCATCTTCTAATCACCACATGTGTGCCATGCCATGCTCACACACTAAACACGTAAATAAACAAACAAACAAATAAATAAATAATTGTGTAATAAAAAGTGAAACATACTTTGAAAATTTATTTGAGGTTAGAGCTGTGGCTACATGGTAGCATACTTGCCTAAAGGAGACCCTGAGTTCCGTCCCCAGCACCACATGAAATGGTGTATGGTGGCACACTCGTGTACTCCCTGCACTTAAGAGGTGGAGGCAGGAGGATTGGGAAGTCAGAGGTCATTCTTAAACTTTCTGCATTGTGTTCTGCTATCATTTAGAGCCAGCGTCTCATTCCTGCTAAGTTAAGTTCTTTGCCACTGAACCACAACCCCGACACTTCATTTTTAAAATATAAATTATTTTTAACTCAGAGGAGCCACTAATAAGGGTCCTTTACTAACACCCTTCTCTAATTCAAATGGTAGACACAGATCTTCCCACATGGAGAGGGCAAGGATATAGTCAAGCTCATATCTCCTAAGTGGATTTTTTTAAGTATACAACTGCACCTTGATCTTGTTTAGCTCACTAGGACAGTGCTTGGCTAGCAAGCTTAAGGCCCTGGTTTCAATCTCCAGGATGAAAACAGATGAGAAAACCAACAACAATTATGCATGTTATTTCCAGGCTCTTCCTATTTTCAGTATCAGATAGCCTCCTGTCTTCCTTCTGTGGTCCCACGTGGCTGTTTTCAGTCTGAGTGCTTGCCACATCCGTATCGTTTTGTCTTACTAGTCTGTTCACCTCCAATATATCTGATACTTCCTCAGAAGTTTTGTACTGTCTGTTTTCTTGCCCTCCAAAGTTAGACCAATGGTCACACTCTCTAGCACATGGGCATCAGGATCTGCACAATCACACACCAAATACATAGTGGGACGTTCTGTAAAGCCACCTTGTTGTCTTTGACAGACAGGCAGGCCTGCCACACAGAATGATGTGTTTTACTGGCTAGTGTCGATTTCAGGTGGCAGTATGTTGGTGGTAGAATAAAACGTAAGCCTTCCTTAGAACCATTATTTACAATTTATATTTTTACAAGCCACTAGAAGATCAATAGAGAATGATCTTCTAGTGGCTGGGAGGGTTAGGGAGGTGATGCCTATGGACAGATGGACAGAGTTTTCATGCTCTGTGGACCAGTAAGATGTCTGTGGTTGTTAATGCTGTATTGAATATTTGTTAAAGCAAACAAGAATGCTAAGTGTTCATATCACCCAGAAGTGACATGGATGAGTGATATATATGTCAAGCACTCCAGTCTGCTTATTCTCATTAACGGTGTATGCACCCACGGATCACACACCACCCCAAACTGTCCAAAATCTTTTTCTTTGTTCTTAATTTTTATTTTGTGTATATGGCTGTTTAGCCTACATGTATGTGTACAGAAGAGAGTGTAAGAGCTCCTGGAACTGGCATTGTATATCATTGTAAGCTGCCCCTTGGGCACTGAGAACTGAACCCTGTGTCCTGGAAGAGGAGCCAGTGGTCCTAACTGCTGAGATGTCTCTTCAGCCCCAGGATATACAATTTTTCATGTGTCACATTAAAAATAATGTGTTTGTGTGTTTTGGTTTTTAGTTGTTTGACACAGGGTTTCTCAGTGTAGCTCTGGTGTTCTCAAACTAGCTGTATAGACCAGCCTGGCCTCAAACTCAAAGAGATCCACCTGCCTCTGCCTCCTAATTGATGTAATTAAATGTGTATGTTACCATTACAGCAAAAATTATATTTTAAGAGAAATGATTTCCTAATCTATCTTGGTCTAACATGGCATCAGACAAATTAATATTTTGAGGGTCAGTAAGATGGCTCAGTGAGCAACTGTAGTTGCTGCCAAACATGTCAACTTGAGCTTGATTCCCCCAAACCAACAAGTAAGTAGGTTTCTGACCTCCACTCTCATGCCCATGGCACATGCATGTATACATACAAAATACATAAATATTTATAAAAGTTTTAGTTAACATTTTTGTTACTTAACATGTGAATAAAATTCCCAATTTGATAGCACCTTTATATTAAACAGAAATAACTGGGATAATTTAGCTCAGACATGCCTAAGGTTTGTACTTTTCCTGAACTCAGATCTCTAATCTATTAAACTTTCAGTGGTAGGGTGCTTGCACTGCCTGCCATTCCCCTTCTGTGTGTCTACATGGGGAATATGGCTCCCTGCTAAGACCAAACCCACCAGTTAATCCATTCATGAGGTATTGTGTGACTGTAGACCTGCCTTGGGTTTCCATCTCAAGCTAACATGGTACAATAATAGTAAATGAGTTTCATGTTAAACATTATTTGTGCCAGTTAGTTTTCTTAGTTGGGAAGAGGAACCTCAGTTGAGGAATTGTCTTCATCAGATGTACCTGTGTGGATTGATCATTAATGTGCAAGGATACAACTCATTGTGGGCAGTGGTACCCCAGGCAGGCGGTCCTGGGTTATATGAGTAAGCAGGCTGAGTAGGCCATTGGGAAGCAAGCTGTTAGCAGCACCTCTCCATGGCCTCTGTTTCTGGTCCTGCCTCCAGATTCTTGCCCTTTGTGATGACTGGAACTGTAAAAGCATTTTCCTCCCTAGGATGCTTTTGGTCAGTGTTACCATAGCATAAGAATCTAGGCACAGTGATGAACTAAATATCAGCTATTACACATATGCATGAAATTTCTACTTCCAGTATGCATTTTCTCCTGCTCTAGTCCCCCAGACCAGCTACCAAAGTGCTGACAGTATGATCAGCATACTGAAATAGCTTTTAACCAAAACCCGTAAACTCAGTCTAAGTATTTACTAACCACAGAGTCTTTGATTATGATTCTAACTGTAACAAGGCAGGGGTGATACCTTCTTACACTTCTGCCCTAGGGATGACCTCACAGATGATGAGAACGGTGATATCCAGCTGCAGGCACAACGAGCATTTACCACCAGGCGTCAGATATCAGAGGATGTGGATAGCACTGACAACCAGGAGTCCCCCGAGGTATGAACCCTTCTCTTGTTCCCATTTCCAGCATATGTTATGCAGTGCATGAGTGTGGATTCTGCTCTTTTTAGAATTGGGAAATTGTCCGAGAAGATGAAAACACCGAGTATAGTGGTCAGGTTGTCCAGTCATCTCCATCGAGTCACGTAGATGTGCCAGCTCACCTTGCAGAGGAGTTCAATGCTAAACTTGCTGTGTATGGAAATCCGGCCACCAGCCAGCCAGTCACCAGCTCAGTAAGATGTTTTAGATTTTGTCATGGCTTTTTGATTTCTTGTCATAAATAGATTTAACAGCTGTGTATTATGTAAACTTATGTCTTCAATGGCATACGGTGGTGACGTGTTAAGACTTTTAAATGCTTGCTTGCTTGCTTGCTTTCTTTCTTTATTTCAAGACAGGGTTTCTCTGTGTAGCCCTGGCTGTCCTGGAACTCACTCGGTAGACCAGGCTGGCCTCGAACTCAGAAATCTACCTGCCTCTGCCTCCCAAGTGCTGGGATTAAAGGCGTGCGCCACCATTGCCTGGTGTTGAGACTTTACAGTGGTTCTTTCACTTACCCTTTCACTAACACTATGGAGCATAATGTGGATAATCCTAACGGACACTGTGGTCTCAGGTCCTTTACTCACTATCCTCCAGGCAAACCCTCCAGAAACACTGAAACCAAATGCTGCGGTTCTTGCTCATTTTAGCAGGTAGGAACACAGTGTTGGTAAGAGGGTGTCCAGGAGGACAGTGGGTGTCGATTCCTTGGGTAATATTAAGGAGGTTCCCAGAGACAGGAGAGTCCTCTGGGTGTTGTCAGGAAACGGAGAGAACTGTGTGCTTGAGTAACTCAGATCTCCTGTGAGGACAGGGTGAGTAGCAGAGAAGAGTGGACATGACAGCTGTTTGGTATTTTGCAGCTTACGTAGTGGGTTTGTTTAATTTTTTTTTGTTGTTTGTTTTGTGTTTTGTTTGTTTGGGTTTGTTGTTGTTTTTCCTGTGTTCAGACACAATTTAGAAGGCAACTTGCATCACCCTGCCTGTGTGTGCCAGGCCAGTTCCTGAGTGGTGGAGGCTACTTGTCTATCTTGATTGTATGAGTTGAGATTGGTTTTTTTTGGGGGGGGGTGTTAAAGATTGTGTATGTTTGTGTGTTTTGACTGCATGTACGTGGACCATGTGTATGCTTGATGTCCTCAAAGGCCCAAAGTAAATGACAGATCCCCAGAAACTAGAGTTATAGATAGTTGTAAACTACCATATGGGGTGCTGGGAATTGAATCCTGGTCCTGTAGAAAAGGAGTGCTTTTAACTACTTGAACCATATGTCTATTCCCTCTATGAGGTTTTAACATAAAATCATAGGTGTCCCCAGTACACATGTGTAGATTAGAGGCATGTTGATTAAATGAGGAGAGAGGTAATGGTTTCATTCGCTGTATGCAGGGTTCAGAAACAAGCACCCCAGCATACACCACCCCTGTGAGAAACTCTGACTGGCTTTTATAATCTGTATCAATCATCGAGGCAGATTCAGTAGAAGGCAGAGTGGACTGTCTGTCTCTGGTCATTCACTGCATTATTCAGTTGGTGACTGCTTCCTCTGGCTCGTCAGGTACAAGGTGCCATAGCCACTTACTCACTGAGAGTTCATCTGTCCTAAAGGGGACAGAACACCTTGATCTCTCAGGACTTCATTCTTATACAGGGTCATTACTGCACTCTGTGGGCCAAATCTGCAGCTGCTCGATGCCATAAGTAAGGTGTCAGTGGAATCCAGCCATTCCTACTTGTTCATAGCCACATTCAAACCACATCTCAGGCTTGAGCAGTTTGACTTCAGTGGGCAATTATTTGCTAACTTCTAGCCCATTCCTCAAGAAGCTTCATCTACACAGCTGTATGTCCCTGCCTATGTATCTGTCAGATCAACTCTCCACCTGCCTCCATTCCTTTCTTTCTTCTACAGCCTGTTCTGTTTTCCATTTGCTTAATTAATTAATTTGTCAGGGGGCTGGGGAAAGGATTCATCAAGTTTATAGAATAGGTATGGGGAGATGACTCAGAAAAGTGTTTGCCATGCAAATATGAGTCCCTGAATATGATGCCCAGAACATGTGTAAACTAGAAACCAGCGGTGTGCCCTTGTCATGCTTAGACCTTGTATGAGTTACCCTCACCTTTTAAGAATATTCTACCATTTCATGAATGTGTCGAAACTTGAGACAGTATTGAGGTCTATAAAATAAAAAATGGTTTTTCCTTCTTACCTCCAAAGTAATGTTGTCTCAGTGACTATTAATGGCTTGAATTAATTAATTTATTAATTAATTCATTAATTAATTTAATGTCTTAAACATTATATATCTACTCATAAACATGTATACACAAATACTTAACCTTTAAAGTTTTTTACAAAAGATTTATTTTTAATGGGTATGTGTGCATGTCTGTATGTACCTGTATATGGGTTTGTGCACATGGACACATGAGTGTAATGCCCCTTGAAGCCAGAAGAGAGAACATCAGAGCCCTTGAAGCTGGAGTTACAGGTAGTGTGAGCCACCTGATAGGTGCTGATTGGAAGAGCAGCAAGCACTCGTAACTGCCGAGTGATTTCTCCAACCCCTATATGTAATTTTAAATGGTGTGTGTTGCTGTTCCGTGTGTATGGGCTGGTTGTTTGGGGGTATGAGGATCAAACAGCCTCGTCTGCAGAGCATGTGTCTCATCTCCAAGCCACACCCTCGTTCCCCTGATCATCTTACACTGGCCTTTGTTGTTGTTTTTTTTTTTCTCCTCTCGCTTGCTAATTGAACTGTTCCCATAGATAACAATGTATTTCTTTTAAAATCATTAAAAACAAGTTGTCCCGAAAGTATCCACCATTTCCTATTGTGATGAACTTAGATTGTTTAACCATTTGTGTTACCATAAACAGTACAATTTGGGATATTCTGATTTATGTATGTGTTTGTAAGTTTTGATGTCATTTAATAACAAAAATAAGATATTTCAGTTAGTGGTTAGAGCTCGTATATCAAGGGGAAGGGGAAGAGAGAATATAAATTTCCAGGAAATAAGTCATCTGAGTGGAATGCCCAGTGGTGGGCTGTGAGTCGGGAAGTAGCTGGGGATCAGGAAGGGGTAAGTTCCGGGCGGGGGCATAGTGTTTGGTGCTGCACATCCAGGTACTAGCTGAAATTGTTGAAGGCTGTAGCCAGAGAACAAGGGGGCTTGAGCCAGACCCCTGGCTGCCGCTGGCAGTCTAAACACACAGAAATAAGTTTGAAGCAGAAAGCCCTTATTGATGCTGGAGGTAACAGATGGTGAAATTTTTTATTTAGTTCTAGTGATAAAAGTCATATTTGAACTCACTAGGAATGACAGGATGAAGGAATGAGTTAGAGTGGGTGTGCCCAGGGGAAATCCAAGTCCAGTTGTGTACATAGGAGGACCAGAGAGTGGAAGGCCGGGGTGGAGGGTGGGCAGAGAAGGCATCCCTGTGGGTGTTGGCAGTCCCACCCTGCTGGCACGCTGGCTGCTACTGCATCACCTGTACTCTCACTACGTGCCTGTGATCTGAGACAAACCTAAAAACCTTGTTTCCTCCCCTCCAGAATCATTCCAGCAGAGGAGGCAGCTTACAAACCTGCATCTTTGAGGAACAGCCTACACTTCCTGTGGTGAGTTTTCTCAAATTCTCCCCTCAGCCAAGAATGAAAGATAAAAAAACTCAGCTAATTTTTTAATTCTTGCATATCGCAACACTGAATGTAAGTGACTGCTCAGCAGGGCAGACAACCGAGGAGACATGGGGCACAACCTTGGAAGTTGAGCCTCACAAGCCCCATGCTGATGTGGTGATGGTGGCGGGTGGGATGTGGCTTCTCAACTGGGTTCCTGCTGCTTGGAGGTTATGGCCCACTGTTGCCCTATGTGTGATACACAGTGTGCAGCTGTGCACTGACATGCACCCAACAGTCATATCTGCCCTTTATGTGGATTGCCTAGCCAGGGACCTCCATCACTCAGTCCAGTTTATGTGGCTGTCAGGTTGGTATTTTCATCTCCTGGTGCCTCCCTTCCCAGTGCTCTCAGTCATCAGACACCTGCCTCTCCGCAGTGGATCTCTCACCTCTCCTTCCTGACTCCCCTCTCATTACATACGCTGAGTTCTCAGTGCCTCATATAACCACTTTATTTTGTTTGTGACCGGACCTCACCTATCCCAAGCCTTGGCTGCCTGTTCTCCTCCTGCTAGAATTACAGGCATATTCCACTGTGCTTGATTTACATAGTTCTGGGACTCAAACCTGTGCCTTCAGGAAAGCTAAACAAGCATTCCACCCACTGAGCTCTGTCCCCAGTCCCACATGTTTTTTCAAATAGAATTAAACTCTGAGGCTCCTGCCTCTAAAGCCTACCCTTTCCCCTGCCTGCTACCTGTCTCTGTGGCCCCTGTCTGCTCTCTTCCCAATACCTGAATACCCCCAAATCTTAATTCTCTATTCATCTGATGTGTACACATCCCAGTTCTCCTCTTGGAAGTCCCTCCTCACTTTTCCCACCAGTCACTGTGCCTTTGACTGACGTTCTATATATCAGTTTTGAGGACTGAGATGTATACTTCTATAGGATTATAGCATGGGTTGCTGAGGCTCCAGAATCATCAGCTCAGGAGAGTGGCTTATCTGTCTTAGAAAAGGATTCTTTCCAGACCTGTCCTGAGGATAAGGGTCCACCTGACTTTGAAGATCACTGGCCTAGTCAACATGACAGCAAATCATAGAGGCCATGGATGGACTACCCTGTTATCCTGTCTTGGGGCCCATACCCTCTCTGGTCTGGCCTTCTCTTTTAAACCACAACATTTGTAAGCAGAAGCAAAATCTCCCTATGTAGCCCCTGGCAGTCCTGGAACTTACTTAGTAGATCAGGCTGGCCTCAGACTCACAGAGATCCACCTGCCTCTGCCACCCAGCACCTAACTGTGGTTTCTGAGGTCAGTATGCCTTGGTTTAGACCTGTGCTCCTTTTCTTAGAAGCAGTGGCTTAAGAGTTGTTAACTTTCCAAAGCCTCAACTCGTCATTAGCAGAGTAGGCCAGTGTTAACAATAATCCCATCAGTTTGTGTGTGTGTGTGCCCCTAATTATATAGCTCCTAGGTATTGATATGTTTTATCATGTTCATTGTCTGTTATCTTTCTTCTCAAGTGAATTGCTATGTTTTAAAAATACTTTTTAAACTATGATTTAAAATGTGGTTCATTGTTCTAAATTTAAAATGTATCTTCTGCCTGTTTTCTGATGAGTGGTTTTCATTAAAAATAAAAGCAAGTGTTGTTTCACAGCACTAGCAGTGAAGAAAGGCAGGAGGCTTTTGTCAGGAATTCTCCTGGTTAACATGGACGGGTTTGTTGTTGTTGTTGTTATTGTGTACATTAGCTTTTGCCCACTTCATCTGGATTGCCACCGGGTTGGGAAGAAAAACAAGATGACAGAGGAAGGTCGTACTACGTAGACCACAACTCTAAAACCACCACATGGGCCAAGCCCACCATGCAGGTACTCTGCGCTGTTAGCTTGTCTTCTTACAGCCCTAGGTAAGCTCAGAGCTTACACTTCTAGTGCCTTCTGAGTGTTCAGCCATCTCCTGTGGGCCTCCAGTGTACAGTGCTCACCATGCAAGTCTTCAGGACAAGAACAAAGAAGTAATCTGCTCCTTTGGATGACTGTACCTTCAACAATGTGTTTGTTTAGTTTTGGCATGCATGCCTTTGTGTGTATGTGGGTGTGCGGGCATGTGTGTTTATTATACATGTGTATATGTATGTGTGCCTGTGTATCTGTATAGGTGTATATGCATGTGTGTGTGCACCTGAGCACACATTCATTAGAAGACTCGAGTGGAGCCTAGAGTTGATGCTATGAGTATTCCTCAATTGCTCTTCATGTTATTATTTAGTCAGAGTCTTTTGCTGAATTTAGAGTTTTGTCTGAGATTTGGTCTCTTAGCTGTCAGACAGTGGGATCATAGACTGGCCACCATCTGGCTTTTTTGTGTATGTGCTGTGGATCTGAACTCTGCTCTTTACACTAATGGCAAGCTTTTTATCCACTAGGCCATCTCCCTGCTAAAAGGTAATCTTGGTGATTAGTATCTTTGAAAGAAGTTTATAATTATGGATGGGGCTGAAGAATTGGCTCAGTGGTTTAGAGCATGTACTGCTCTTGCAGAGGACCCAGGTTCAGTACCCAGCACGTACATGGTGGCTCATTTGTAACTCCAGTTTTAGAGGATGTGATGCCCTCTTTCAGCCCTCATGGGCACTGCCTACATTTGGAGCAATCAGACATGCAGACAAAATACTCATACAGATAAAATAAATAACATTTTAAAAGTTTATATTTGTGATGTCTTCATGTTTATTTTATCTTATCACCATTTCTTTAACAGAATTTTTTTTCTTTTTACATTTATTTTTGGGGGGGGGTGGACACCATAGGGTGTGTATGTGTGTGGGGGTCAGAGGACAGATTATAGGAGTTGGTCATCTCCTTCTGCCATGTGGGTTCTGGGGAATCAAACTCAGGTCCTCAGGCTTAGCAGCAGGCACCTTTGCCCACTCAGCCATTTCACTGTCCCTAACGCCACTTCTGTTTTGTGGTTGTTTCCATTGTGACTCTTAAAGGGCAAAGCTAGCATTCTGCTCCAGGTACTATAACCCCCCTTTACAGCTTGCATACACAGGCTGGTAGCTCTGGCTTCTTGGACAGATGTGTTCACAGCAGTCAACAGTCATCTTACTGTGTGTTAATTAGCTGAGAAAATTGTTATAAATTAGTTGACTAAGTTATTATAAAAGCAAAGTTTGATAGAAATTTTTATTTAAAATTTAGGAAAACAAAGATTAAAATGTTGGAAAGATGGAGTTATTTAAGAGCATTTGCTGGCCTTCAGAGGACTGAAGTTCAGTTCCATTGCCCACATCATGACCTCAAAATCATCTGTAATTCCCGCTCTAGGGAATCCGACACATCTAACCTCTCCATGGGCCCTTCCCTGAACTTAAACCCATATGCAGACACACCTCCACATAATAAAAACAAATTGTTAGGAATTAGCCTCAAATGTTAAGACTCGCTTACAAGTGTGCCATCTGTTTACAGGTTAAGCTAGGTATTTAATTATTTATTTGTGAGTTCTCTATAGTTTTAAAAGTATGATGTAATTAATAATCCAGGCCACAATGGAGACTAGTCAGCTGCCATCAAGCCAGAGTTCTGCAGGCCGTCAGCCGCAGCTCCCATGGTTAGTGACCATCTAACACTGAGCAAAGATTTCCTAAAGGTTGGGAAGTCCGGCATGCACCCAACAGGAGGCCTTTCTTTATTGACCACAACACCAAGACTACCACCTGGGTAACTTCCATGCACCTCACTTTAAATTGCTTCTGTATCTAGTCACATGTGTTGGCATAATCTGCCTTTCATAATAGTCAGTGAATTTCATGTAAAAAATCTTGGGGTTTAGATTGGGGTTTGGTTTTTGTTGTTTGAGGTAAGGTCTTTTGTAGCCCAGACTGTTCTAGAACATCCTGTATATATAACTGAAGCTGAACTTGAATTCCTGATTTTTCCAGCTTCCATCTCCTAGGTACCACACATGAGGCTCTGTTTCTGTGGACTAGGGTTTATTTATTTTTATTTTATGTGCATTGGTGTTTTGCCTACATGTATGTCTGTATGAGGATGTCAAATCACTTGTGGCTGGATTACAGACAGTTGTGAGCTGCCATGTAGGTTCTGGGGATTAAACCTGGGCCCTTTGGAAGAACAGCCATTGCTCTTAACCACTGAGCCATCTCTCTAGCCCTGGAAGCCAGGGCTTTATGCACGCTAGGCAAGTGCTTTCCAACTGAGCCACATCCCCAGCTCTAGAGAGTCTTGATAATATTATTTGTATTCAATGTACATTTATGCTTCTTTTTTATTTATATTAGATTTTATGAAGGTGTTCATATTTATTTCCTGTTTCCAGTTTTTGGTTCCCTAGTCATAAAGGCTTAGGAAGACTTTTAGTAATAATTTTCACCTTTATATCATACTTTCTATTTTCAAAGAACTTTCAAGTTTCTATCTCATTTATTAATATTACCAGAAAGACTCTATGAAGCTAAGCGGGACAGATATTTATTTTACTATTGTGGTTAGAATTTGTTCACATTATTTTGTGTGTATGACTGCCTACATATATGCCTGTGTACCCATGGTGGGCAAAGGAGGTGTCAGGTCCCCTAGAATTAGTGACAGATGGTTGTGAACTACTACATGGTGCTGGGAGCCAAACCCTGGTCCTCTGAAGGAATAGTCAGTGTTCTTGATATTTTTAGTTTAATTCTTAATGTTGGGTGGTGTTTAGCTCATCATCAACAAAAAAGTTCTCCAAACTTGTAATACTTAATTAAGACTTAAGAACTATTTTTAAAGGTCAACATACCTAAAACAAATCTAAAAGAGTTTAATAATTTGACTTAGTATAATAATATTAAAGTAATTATACATTAACTAATCCAAATAAACTGAACTTTGTTCTCTCTTTTTTTTTAAGATTTTTATTGATCTTAGTAACTTTTTTTTAGTCTACTCTTCTGTCTTTCAAAGAAAGAAAATCAATACTCAGATAGGACCACACATGTGATTCTATTTGTTTATTCATTTATTTGTTTGATTACACCCATGCAGTTATCCTGTGTGTGTACATGTATGTGTGCCACAGCATCTGGAGGTCAGAGGGCAAATAACTTGTAAGAGCCTGTTCTGTCATGTGAATCCCAGGTATCAAACTTGGATTGTCAGGCCTGGTAGTAGGCACCTTAGTCCCCTGAGCCATCTCACCAGCCCAGATGTGGTCCAGTCTAGTGCCACCATCTTACATCAATTTCTGCACAGAAAAACTTAATGTAGTTTGGGTTCCAATGGACTGGGTAGAATGTTCTCAGTGGCTTCACAGTCGCGTGAAATGGTTCTCAGTAGAAGACATTGGTCCCACTGGGAAATGATGTTCTCTCCCATCAGTAGGACCTCCCAGCAGTATCTTCCAGAAATAGGAATAAGTCACAAGAGAAGGAATTAAAGATTAAGTACAGTGAAGTGGCACAGGCCTGTTGTAACTCTAGCACTCAAGAGTCTGTGTGATAGGAAGACAGGACTCTAGTGCCAGTCTGGGCTGTGAGTTCTTGTCTCAAAAGGCCAAAACGTGTGAATGGAATATAAGAATTTTATTTCATTATTTTTCCATTTTCATGTATATGTGTATGTATTTTGTATGTGTGTTTTTGTGCACTTATGTGTGCTGCGTGTGTGCATTGCATGAATGTGTGTGTGTGCATGCTGCCTGTGTGTGTGTTTCCAGGTGCGTGCATGCTCTCTGCATGTACCCATGTGTGTGAGTGGATGTGGAGGCCTGGCGGTTGATGCAAGAAATCATCCTCCATTGATCTTCTAATATTCAGTGAGGCAGCTGTCACTCAAGCCCACGACTTAGCTTTGCAACTAGTCCACCTACTCAGCTTGCTGTGGGGATCCCCTTTATGCCATCCAAGGCTAGAATTAGAGTGGACCATGGTGCCTGCCTGGCATTTGCTTGGGTTCTTAGAGTCCAAACTCCTGTCCTCATTCTTTCATGGCATCCTCACTCTTTCATGGCAAATGCTTTAACTGCTGAGCCATCTCTCCAACTCCAAAGAGTATTTTTAAAAATCTATCAGCGTCACAAAGCAACTGTAGCACAATGATTGTCATTATTCTAAAATGTGTGTGCTGTTTTGTTTGTGACTAAAACAAAGGATGATCCAAGATCGAAAATCCCTGCTCATCTGAGAGGAAAAGCACCAGTTGACTCGTCCAATGACCTGGGACCGTTACCTGTAAGTTCCGCTGCTGAGCTTACCTGACTACCTTGGAATGTAGGAGTTATTTAACAACTATAACTAACATTGTTATTAAATTATTGATGCCTTTTGCTAAAAGTGATGTGTGAAGATTAAGCATATACCCAGTGTGAGAGTCTTTTGTTTGTTTTTGTTTTTTTAAATAACTGTACAGCTAAGACCTGGTACTAAAATAATTGCAATGACTCTTTCATTACAGCCAGGCTGGGAAGAAAGAACCCACACAGATGGAAGAGTCTTCTTCATAAACCACAGTACGTGCTGTGTGGCTTCTTTATTGCAGTTATCTGTAGTACTCACTCGGTTGTGGACATGAGAAAGAGGAACATCTCTTTTTTCTATTTTTCCCTCTTAGATATAAAAAAGACTCAGTGGGAAGATCCTCGGATGCAGAACGTGGCAATAACTGGACCAGTGAGTCTTCCCACATCCTGCTCTGCGTCGGGGTGGAACTGTAGAGGAGCAGCCTTCCCTGTCCTCCTCACACTCCCTACTCTTCTCTGAAGAGATAGTGTGAAACCATTTTTACCCTGCTCCGCAGACTAGGACAGTGAGACACAGTCAGGGCTGGAGCAGGGTAGGCTGCTCAGCCCACGCAGTCTAAAAGCAGAGAGAAGCCCGCCTGTAGTGGGATGAGTGACAGCTCCCTGTCATCTCCAGGATCACACCTTGAACTAGGTTTTTAGTCAAAGCCATTGCAAATGCCTCCTATTTAAGCCTTGCTTGTGTTTTGCATGAATGTTTCCGTGTCCCATAATTACACTGTTCTTGAGTTAGGTTAATTTATAGGAAACTCATATAGCTGCTTTTTCCATTTCAGATTTTGTTTAATTCACAAAATTAATGAAAATTGGATGTACGGGAGGTTTTTGTTTTGTTTTAGATTAGTATCCAGCATCTTAGTGTGTACTCCTTTAAATAATAAGTAAGAAAGGGGACTCCTGGGAGTTCAAGGAAAAAATTATTTTTCAGTTTTTCCTTTAATAGAGAAGGCATTCACAGAGCCTTTTCAGAAGTAGAAATTGTTGTTTCTATGTTTTCTCTACTTAAAGGACTTATTTTGCCTCTGGTATGTCCCATTTTAAGAGTGTTGCATGAGCTGGGAATGGTGGCACATTTTGTTAACCCCAGAAATCAGAGGCAGGTAGATTGCTGTGAGTTCAAGGTCTGGTCTCCATAGAGAATTCAAGGATAGCCAGTGATACATAGAAAGACTATCTTTAAAAAAGGAAAAAGAAATTGCATGAAGAATATTACAGCCACAGAGACTGCTGAATGCAATTTTATCTTAAAGAGAATTCTTTTAAAAATTTTTAAAAAGTTTTCTGTTGCTTTTCTTCATATGAAACTTTAATTTCCAAATAATTCTTAGTTTATATATATATTCATTAAAATACCCAGGGGAGCATGTAATGTTGTTTGGAATAAAAACAACCTAAACTTCCTTTATTTTTTCAAATGTTTTCAACTAAAGGCTGTGCCCTACTCCAGAGATTACAAGAGGAAGTACGAGTTCTTCCGAAGGAAGCTGAAGAAGCAGGTGTGTGACGGCATAACAGTGTCTCACAGAAAATGGCAGTGCGTGTGCGTGTCTGTGTGCGCATGTGTGTGTGCGCGTGCGTGTCTGTGTAAATTATTTTTCAAAGATTCATTTATTCAGCATGCATGAGTGTTTTTTCTCATGCATGCTTGATCTGGTGCCAGTGGAAGCCAGATGAGAGTGCTGGGTCTCTGCAACTGCAGTTAAGGATGGTTAAGCTGCCCCGTGGGCCTGAATCTGGGTCCCCTACAAGAGTAGTGAGTTCTCTTAGCCACTGAGCCATCTCTTCAGCTTCATGATTTATAAAAGATTATTACTTTTAAAGGCTGGGTGGGGTGTTGTATGCCATTCATCCCAGGACTCAGGAGGCAGAGGCACTTGCCTCTCCATGAGCTCAAGGACAGCCAAGGATGCATAGTGACACCTTCCAACAAAAAACAAAACAAAACTAGTGCTATAGTTTCCAAAGCATCATATCCCCTGTACCTATAGGTGATTGTGAGCTGCCCACTGTGAATTCTGTGAGCTGAGCTCAGGTCCTTTGCATAGGCAGTACATCCTCTTAACTGCTCAGCCATCTCTCCAGTCCTGGGATGCGTATATTTTAAATAACTTACTGACTGAATAGCATGCTTACATTCATGTGTATTTTTCAGGAATCTTTGTAATTTAGAAAAACATCATGAGACAGTTGATTTAGTCTCTGCTCTCTTGGTGTTTGGTCTTTGTGACTTGGTGCTCAGGAGATTTTTTTTTCTTCGTGTTTTATGTTTGGTTGTGTTCTAGACTTCTGGACCCTTTACTAGCTCTCAACTGTAAACACAACACAATTTAAAAGTTAACCATGAACACAATGCAGATGGATGGTATTGTAACTCGTTTCCTTATGCTTGGCAGATACAGTCATTACTCTTTTTCCCATTGACAAACTTCATTATGTTCAGAATTAAATCATCTGCCCATCCTTTGGTATAACCAACATTTTAAATTCCTTCCTTCCTCATGGAAAATTCCTTCCTCATGGACTGGTTCCTTCCTCCTTTCCCTGCAGTTTAGGGACAAGGCCACTAGGTGGCAATGCTAGGTTGTGCTTTTTTAGGTTCCAAGTTGGTGACTTTTCCAGGGATTCAAAATGGTGGGTTGGATACCAGAGCTTTTCATTCGTAAATTTCACTAAATGAAATACTGCTTTTTTATTTTTGGTGTACACATTATATTCTCCAATAAAATTTTTACATAAAAAAGACTTTTTAAGGCTGGAGAAATGGCTGAGGTTGAGAGCACTGACTGCTCTTCCAGAGGTCCCAAGTTCAATTCCCAGCAACCACATGGTGGCTCACAACCGTCTAATGTGGTATTTGATACCCTCTTTTGATATGCAGGCAAAACACTGTGTACATAATAAATAAGTAAATCTTTTTTTTTTTTTTAAAGACCTTTTAAATCTCCCGAACTTTGGTTGTATCCTTAAACAATAGCTTTGTGTATAAATTTCTACTTTTAGGCATTCTTATTTTAGAGCATTTGATGAGGGATATGGGTAGATTGATCTCTTGAGTTTGAGGCCAGCCTGGTCTTCATAGAGAGTTCCGGGACAAGAAGAGTTACACAGAGAAACGCTGTCTCAAAAATAAAACACATTTTTTAAAAGATGGGAGCTTGGGCCTGGTGGTGCACATCTTTTATCCCAGGACTTGGGAGGCAGAATCAGGCAGATGTCTATGAGTTTGAGGCCAGCTTTGTCTACATAGAGAATTCCAGGCCAGCCAGGGCTACATACTGAGAACATATCTCAAAAAAAGAAGAAGAAGAAGATAGAGTATCGAGAAATTGAGGAAGATGATGAATGTTCTCTCACACACACAAACACCGGCTGCCTGCACATTTACATGCACACAAATTTGTCCTCTAACCTGCATATGACGTGGCATGCAGGTGCCTGTCTACACACATGCGTGCATGCACACACACACACACACACTACTCAATTTTTAAATAGAAACAAATCATTGATGTTTTGAAAAATCGGACCTGGAGTCCATAATGGGTCCCAGGATGGTCTCCAACTCAGAGTGGTCTTCCTGCCTTTTGTATGCCAAGATCTCAGTCTTGTGTTCCCGTAACTCCTGTTAGTTTGGACTTGACGAGACTAACTTTAACTCCCACCCCCACACTGGACTGCACAGTCCTTGAGGATGCAGCCACATCTGAGATGTTAGCAGCTTTTTCCTCTGTCCCTACACTGTATTCTACAGTCCATACCCTAGAGTTTAGTTCCCTTTCCCTTCCCTTCTGCACATAGGTTTGCCTCACCCAGGTGCCTGGTCTTTAAAACCCACTTCTCTCCACTCCTACCATTATTTAACCTACACAAGCAGCAGAGAAAACCAGTGTGGTGCCTATATTGCTTCTGTAGGCTGTTGATATTAAGTTCCCCTGGGACTTTCTGGTTCCCCTAAATATACTAACAGATTGATGTGTTTTCCTGAGAGTTGGTCTGTCTGTTTTTGAGGTGGCAGAAGACTGAGAACTTTTAACAGTACCCACTTGACAATTGTACACAAAGCGCTTGGGGATAAAACACTCAGATAACATTTTAGTATTTATAGTACAATCTGAGGCAGAGTTTTTGTGTTTGTCTCCAAAGTATAGTTTAGGGAGCTAAATGTCCTATGAAAAGAGCAGAGACTGGAATGTCAGACCTCAGCTTCCATTGTCTCTAGTTTCCTTGTGTTAAAACAGACAGTAGCAGATCAAGTGTTGTAGTGAATAATTGAGCCCATCAGACTCAGAGAACAGTGCCTGGCACAGGAGTAAGAACTGGCAGGTAGCGAGTAGCCAGCAGGCGGTGGAGCCAGCATTGAAGGCAGAGTGGGCAAGCCTGTAACTTAATATGGAACACAGTGTTGGCTAAATGCCTTCCAGGGTTTATTCTCATCGCCTTTAGCTTATTTAGACATAAAAATCAGAAATTATGCCACTTCCAAACTAGATGTGGGGGTGCATACCAATATGTCCAGACTGGTTGGGGTAGGAGGGGGCTTTGAGGGTAGAAGATCTTGGGTTCAAGGCTAGCCTGAGCTATATTGCAAGTAAATGGCCAACCTGGATGACAAAAATGGATTCTGTTTCTTAAAGCAGGGTGGGGAAAGAAAGGTCTGTACATCTAAGTGGGTTTTTCCTGGTGGCTTTACTTAAAGGAAAAGGGCTATGGGCAGGCACCCAGTGAAGTGTAGGAAACATGCTGTGCTGATTTAAAGCACGTCTCTTTCCCTGGCTCTGCAGACTGACATTCCAAACAAATTTGAAATGAAACTTCGTCGTGCAAACATTCTGGAGGATTCTTACCGGAGAATTATGGGTGTGAAGAGAGCTGACTTCCTCAAGGCGCGACTCTGGATCGAGTTTGATGGTGAAAAGGGCCTTGATTATGGAGGAGTTGCCAGAGAATGGTTCTTCCTCATCTCAAAGGAAATGTTTAATCCTTACTACGGCCTGTTCGAATACTCTGCTACGTAAGTTCCCCTTCCTTAACCAGGTCCAAGTTGAGTGGATTTAAGCAGTCCTGCTGCCTCAGCCTCCTAATTAGCTAAGACTTCAGCCACACGTCCTCCTCACCTTTCATAAGTACTTTACATGGCCGTGTACTAATTCACAGTCTCCAAAATTAGGTTGCATGTTAGAGAGCAGGGGCGATGTAGTTGGTGCCACAAGGAGATACTTCAGAAATGGCTTTCTAAACATTGTGTTATAGAACATAAAAATTATCATTTTAACTTTGTGTGTGTGCTGTGGATTGCACAAGGTAGACAGGCCCTCCTCTACAGAGTGCCCACCCCTGCCATGTGTACACACACACTTGGCCGGTATTTCAAGTGCATTCTGTAGTGTTGATCTCTGTGCCTTTCCCATCCTCCTGAAATAGTTCTACATTCATTCAACACTTTTCCCTCCATATATGGGCAGCCACCAGTCTCTGAATCTGACTGCATACTTACATTAGATACATGGGACCATACAGTGCTTGGCTGAAGTATATGGATTATTTCAAGTGACATTTCCTTGAAAAACATGAACAAACCTCTCTTCACCCCAGATAGGGTGCCGAGAACAGACCAACTTAGCATTCTTACCAAAGCCCAATGTGGCAAACCAATGGGCTTACTGGAAGTACTTTCAGAAGTGTGGGTGAAGGATTCTTCTGGCAGTAGGCATGACTCATGAGGGTAACAGAGAAGCCCTTAAAAGCTGTGTCCCTGGAGCTTGTAGATCTTGTAAGTTTTGATAACTTCCTGGGTCTTTGTTTTTAATTTCATTTAATGTGAATAGATTTTCACCTGCATGTATGCCTATGCACCACGTGCATGTTATACCCTCATAGGCCAGAAGAGGGCACCTGAGCTGATGTTCCAGATGGTTATTAGTTGCCATCTGGGTGCTGGGAATTCAACTGCAGGTCTTCTCCAAAAGCAGCATGTGCTCTTCCTTAGTCTTAGGAACCTGTCTGTTTTTCCAGGGGGGAACATTTGAATTCAATTCAGAGGAAAGTGTTGCCCAACAACCAGTCTTCAAGGTCTAGCCATGTTCTACCAATCAGCCAGGTTTTTTTCCCTTTGTCTTTTGTAAATATAAATAAGATAGTTTTTGTCTATCTGTTTACGTGTCCTTTGGGACTATTTCCATCTTTTGACAGAAGTGGCTATTTAAGACCATCATCAGCTTCAGTGATTTTTAGGACAGGAAAATAACAAAAGGGGAAGTTTTCATTGTCATTTGTCTACATAAATTTTTTCTATGAAATATTGAGAGGATCACGAGTGTGGTTTGTCTTTACAGGGATAATTACACCCTACAGATAAATCCTAACTCGGGCTTGTGTAATGAAGATCACCTCTCCTACTTCAAGTTCATTGGTCGTGTGGCTGGGATGGCAGTTTATCATGGCAAGCTGTTGGATGGTTAGCATCAAGTTGCCGACTTTTATGTCCTTGTTGTTGTTGTCATTGTTTTTGGATTAATAGTCATCTTAAAAATACTTTGTTTCTTACAAGGGTTTTTCATCCGCCCGTTTTACAAGATGATGCTTCAGAAACTGATAACACTGCACGACATGGAGTCCGTGGTACGTCTCTCTTATACATTAGAATATGGAGGATTTAATAGGCAGGTGATTACTTGCAGAATTAGCTTAATAGTGTTTGCACATGCTGAATGAGTGCTGTACTACTGAGCTGCATACACGGCCCAGATAATTTATATTAAAAACAGAAATTAATATATTTTAATGTGTTTAAATGTATGTCGGGACTAAGGAGATAGCCCACCAGGTAAAAGCATTTGCCGAACACACACACACACACACACACACACACACACAAAAAGGGCGTGTACATCCTTGTACATCCTTGCACATCCTTGCACAACATAAAAAGTTGGTTGTGTATGTGTGAGTATCTGAAACCTCAGCACCGTTGGGGGCAGAGGTTGGAGGATTTTTGGGCTTTGCTACCCATGAACTCAGTTCCAGGGTCAGCAGGAAGCCCTGTCTCAGTGAGACAAAGCAGAGAGTTACTGAGCAGGGCCGTGTGCTCAGTGGGTACATATGCCATCCTGCATGCACACGCGTGCACACACACACACACAGACACACACACACAGACACACACGTAGACAGAAAAATATGCAGGTGACCATTTTCCGTTATATAAAATACTGGAGGGAACTTTGCGGTGAATAATGTTTTAAATTTACACTTAATTATTTTTATTACATTTGTTTATTTGGGGGAGGGGAGCCGAGTGTTGCTTGTACATGACACACCTGTGGAGGTCAAAGGACAGTTGGCTGTAGTCACGTTTTTCCTTCTGTCATGTGGGTCCCAGTGATAGAACTCAGGTCACCATGCTCGGTGACAATTGCCTTTAGCCACTGAGGAATCTGCCTGGTTTTTTATGCCGCACAATAGTTAGATTACCTTTAGCATCATGTTTTGAGTTCCAATTGTTAAGTGTTGAAACCCGCCACTCCAAAGGCAGGACGTTGTTAGAGGCTTCTGTAAGGAAACAGAAGCCAAAGGACCAAGTCTTATGTGGCCCTGTGCAGTGTGGATACACATGGCTTCCATGGTCAGTTACAAACAGTATGATTTTTATTTTATGTGTATGAGTGTTTTGCCAACATGTATGTGTGTGCACCACATGCCTGGTGCCCTTAGAGGCCAGAAAGGGCTGCTGTGTCCCCTGAAGCTGGAGTGGCAGATGGTTGTGAGCTGTGATGTGGCTGCTGGAAATTAAACCTTGTTGTTCTGCAATGGCAGCCAGAGCTTTTAGCCATGGAGCTATCTCTCCAGGCCCCAATTGATTCTTTGTTGTGCATTTTCTTGTTGCACACACTGGCCTCAAACTCACTATGTAGCTTGCCATGACTTCTAAGCTGCCTGCCTCCTCTTCTGGGTACTGGGATTACAGGTGTATGCCACTACACCTGGTTTATGCTTTTCTAGGAATCAAACCCAGGGCTTTACACATGCTAGTAAGTACTACACCAGTTGAGTGAGCCACATCCCCAGCTCCAACAGGAATCTTTGGAAACTGTAAGAGCACATAGTTATTGTGTGGGTTGGTTAAGATATATTTAATTTGAAATTGTTTAGTACTGGCCAGCAATGAAGAGCTCAGACATTCCGTAAACAATTTCATAGTCCTAATGCTGGGAACTGAGGTGTGTGCTCTGTGCCTAGCTTTTCATATGTTATGGTGAGGTCCAAACTCAGATTCTCATCCTCATGAGGCAAACACTTATTGACTGAGCATCTCCCCAGTGCATCAGTGTAGTTGTCATGGATGTTCAGGTGTCTTTCTAGGTACAGGTTTGTTTTGTTTTGTTTCTCTTTTGGTTTTTGTTTTTTTTTTTGTTGTTGTTTTGTTTTGAGACAGGGTTTCTCTGTATAGCCCTGGCTGTCCTGGAACTCACTCTGTAGACCAGGCTGGCCTCGAACTCAGAAATCCACCTGCCTCTGCCTCCCAAGTGCTGGGATTAAAGGCGAGTGCCACCACTGCCCGGCTCTAGGTACAGATTTTTTAAGTGCAGTTTTTCCTTAGGGATGTGTGTAGCTCAGTGGCAGAGCACGTGCCTAGAGTATGCAAGTCTAGGCTGAGTTCAATTCCTAGCACTGCAAAAGTAATTGGCTAATTAATTAGAGTGTAATTTTCCTTTTAGGATAGTGAATATTACAGTTCTCTGCGATGGATTCTTGAAAATGACCCGACGGAACTGGACCTGAGATTTATCATAGATGAAGAACTTTTTGGACAGGTCTGTGGGCTTTCAGATTCTAAACATCTTTTGCAAAACCAGTGTTGTCACCTAAGTGTAGGCATCAGTATGCACTTGAGACACTTCTGTGCTCAGCTTGTACATTCATTCCCCCAGCCAGCATTTACACTCACGCTGACACGTGACTATTTATTTTAGTAGAACTAATATTTAAGTTTTCTTAGCTTTTAACTTTTGAATGGATTTAATTTAAAACACCAGGCTTCTGGTGTAACTCATGTATACTTTTCTCCCCATTTTCCTCACAAAAACAACATGTTTAATATAGACACATCAACACGAACTGAAAACTGGTGGATCGGAGATTGTTGTCACCAATAAGAACAAAAAGGAGTATATCTAGTGAGTACTTTACTTCTAAATCCTCTCTTAGAAATAATTCCATGCTGCTTTTTTCTGTATCTTCTCCTCTTCCTTCTCCTCCTCCTCCTCTTCCTCTTCTTCTTTCTTCTTCGACAAGATTTTTGCTTTACTTGCTTTCTTCCCCCATGCCAGCATGTCAGTTTTTTTAGGAAAAGCACACCCTAGTTCTCCCTGCTTCTGTTCAGCTTTTGCCTTGGACCCAGCTCTAGTCTGTCTGTCTGTCTGTCTAAGTGGAATAAACACGTCCTACAATTGTTTCTTGGTTTGTATGGGGGGGAGGGGGACAGAAAAAAAATGTTTTGTTTTTTCCCCTCCTTTTAGCCTTGTAATCCAATGGCGATTTGTGAACCGAATCCAGAAGCAAATGGCTGCTTTTAAAGAGGTAGGTGCACAGCACTCCTTTGCTTACCATACCAAAACTTCAAAGATCCACCCATATGAGAGAGGTAAGATGTGGCGGGCTCTATAAAGCCTTTCTCAGTATGTTTTTAGTTTGATTTTATGTTTTTGAAATAATATGCATATGCATGCCTATGGATACCAGTAAAGGACCCCTGGAATACACAAAGTTGGGTCCCAGTTCTTCCCCCAGCCCCATGCTCCCAGAAATAAGACTCAGACTCAAAACATAATTACAAGTACCCTGGCGATGTAGCTAGGCTCTTCTCTGACTAGGATCATAACTTAAGATAACCCATTTATTTCCGTCTCTACTGCCACGTGGCTGGTTATCTCAGTGGAGGTGCTGTATGTCAGTCTCACTGTATCTTCCTGGGCAACTCTTGCTACTCTGGCTGTCTTTCAGAATTCTTAGAATCTTAGTGGAAAGTGGGGAGGGATGGGCAAAGCAAGAATTAAGCTGGGGACTAGAGGAACGCAGAAAAGCCATGAGCGCGCAGCTATGCCAGTGAGAGTCGTCATCTAAGTGGCCGCTGAAAGGGAAAACGTGGAGGAAATTTTAAAGGTGCAGATGTGTCACAGTTGGGCTGAGGCAGGGTTACTGCAGGGTCAAGGCCAGCCTGGGCTACATAGTAAGACCTGTCAAAAAAGGGGGTAGGGAGAGGGTTAAGTTGTGTTAAGATGAGGTTGAGATGGCTCAGTGGGTTAAGGTGTGTGCTGTCCATCCTGAGGACATGGTTTTGAAGCCTGGGCTTATATAGTCACATAAGGGAAGGAGAGCGCTGACTCCTACAAGCTGTCCTCTGACCTCCACGTGTGTTGTGAACATTTGTATCTATACAGTTACACAGACACACAGACACAAATGAAATCCTTTGGCCAAAAATCCAATAGGATAGAAATACAAAGTGTTTCCTAGCCAGCTACAATGCTGACCTTTGCTCTGTCTGCAGCAGGGCAGGTGGTAGTGTGGTGGAGGGCAGGCAGCGTACTAACAACTGGATTTAGCTTTTCATACTCTGTACTTGGCTGGAAAAGGAAGAAGTGAGAAGTGACTTTAAGGCAGATGAGGCTTGGGCAGGCTTCAGTGGGTGAAGGAGAGGAGGAGGGAGCTGAGGAAGCAGCAGAAGGCCATGAGGCCTACTGAAGGGTCCTCCCTCCTGCAGTTGGCATGGCCAGGATGGGAGATAAGCTTCTGTCGTCTGCCTCAGTCTCTTCAGTTCTGTGAACAAGGGATGAAGAGGGAGAAAGGAGGCCACTTTGAGAAATAAAGACAGAACAGCCATATTGAGATCACAGTGAAGAGTTCATGAATGCAAAATCTGTAGCAGTGAGAGTGCTCCTGTGCCACACGATGGTTGAGCGTAGCCATGCCTGCTAACCAGCTGCCGACACATTTCTTTTCTTCTAGGGATTTTTTGAACTGATACCACAGGATCTCATCAAGATATTTGATGAAAATGAGCTAGAGGTAAGAACTGTTTCTGCGTGTGCTTGGGAATGTAGTTCAGTGTTGAGCACGCCAGGCCAGAGTTCAGTCCTCAGCACCACTGCTGTGGAGAAGAAGGGACGGAAGAGTGGGGACGGGGGAGTGGGGACGGGAGAAGATGGCCGTTTGTGGAGAGTTTGTGCTTCCTGGGCGCCATCCTCAGCACACTGTAGATCAGGTGTGGTAGTACACTCCTGTTATCCAGCTGAGAGGTGGAAGCAAGAAGACCAGTAGTTCATGTCATCCACAGCTACATTGTTTGAAGCTAACCTGAGCTACAGAGACCCTGTCTTTAAAAAGAGAACTGGAGGGCTGACAAGATGGCTCATTGGGAAAAGCACTTACTGCCAAGCCTGACATCCTGAGTTTGACCCTGGGGTGGAGATGGACTCCCATGAGCTGTCCTCTAACTCTCTCGCTCACAACATGACATACATATACTGCCACACACATACACACACACACACGCATGCAATAAAATAGATCAAGAAAGAAAATTATTTTATGTTAAAACAGCTTTGGCTGGATGCAGTGGTGCACGCCTCTAATCCCAGGACTGAGGGACAGGCAGGTGAACCTCTGAATTGGACAAGTTCCAGAGCATCCAGAGCTACAGAATGAGCTACCCTGTGTCGGGGAGAAAAAACAGCTTTGCACCGTGTTTTCCTGCTCACTGTTCTGACTGCCTATCTGCATATCTGTCTGCAGCTTCTCATGTGTGGTCTGGGAGATGTGGACGTGAACGACTGGAGGGAACATACAAAATACAAAAATGGATACAGCTTAAACCACCAGGTCATCCACTGGTTCTGGAAGGTAATCTGAAACATGGATTCATTCATACCAGGCCACCTCTAGAGTGACTTTCGGAGTGTGTGGCACTCTAAAAAGTGCACCAGCAATGCAAACAGACCTTTAATTTTGCATGATATGCCTTTGAGTGTGAGTCCACCCTCCCGGATATCCAGAGGTAAGTAAGGAAAGCATTCAGAATTGTAGGAAATGAACTGAAATAGGCACGTTAGCTTTCACCAATATGGGAACTCTTTCAGGAACTTGTAATAACCTGCAACATGGCTCCTCTAAATTCTTATAGACATGCCTTTCAGTAATATCAATACATGTTAAAGGTTTTTGTTTTAATTGAGTGAGTGTGTGTGTGTGTGTTTGTGTTTGCATGAGTTTGTTTCACATGTGTGCCATAGTTGTAGAAGCCAAAAGAGAGGGTGCAAGGTTCCCCTGTAATTACAGTTACGGACAATTGTGAACCAATAGAATCCAGGCCAACTGCTGAGCCATCTCCCAATTTCTGAGAGAACAGTCTTAGAAATAAGTTTTTTTGAGAACAAGAACAAAACTTTAGTATTCTCTAAATTCTAATGACTTTTTGTTTGTTTTTGTTTTTTGAGATAAGTTTCTCTGCGTAGCCCTGGCTATCCTGTAACTCACTCTGTAGACCAGACTGGCTTTGAACTCAGAGAGATCCCCCTGCCGCCACCACTGCCTTCAGGGGCTCAAATGGCTTTTCCAGGACAATTTGTCAGTTGTTTCCAGTACTCCGCTCAAGCAGAAGTCTTTCTGTTTTTCAGGCTGTTTTGATGATGGATTCAGAAAAAAGAATACGCTTACTTCAGTTTGTTACCGGCACATCCCGCGTGCCTATGAATGGATTTGCTGAGCTTTATGGTAAGGGTCCTGTGTAGATCTCTCAGATGTGCACAGAAACTCACTGTCATTTTCATGACTATCAAGACTAAGGAGTCTTCAAGCATCTACCATTTTAAGTTTAGTTTAATTTTAAAAAATTAGGTTGAGGGCTTAGGATACAACTTGATTGGTAAGGTGCCAGCCTAGACTACTTGGCAAGCTGCAGGTAGGTAAGAGACCCTGTCCCCAAAAGAGAAGTGGATGGTGACAGAGAAACTGGCAAATGGTTAAGTCACTTTCCGTCCTTGAGCATTAAGTTGTGTTCTCTCTGTGGTCCCAGAAACAGCAGCCCCCCTAGCCCAGTTCTACCTTCCTAAGCTTCCCCACACCACGCCACAGCTCCTCGTGTCATGCTGACCCTTTCGTTGCTACTTCATAACTGTAATTTTGCTACTATTATGAATCATAATATAAATACCTATGTTTTCCAGTGGTCTTCGGTGACCCCTATAATGGGATCGTTCAACCCCTATTAGGGTCGCAACCCACTGTTCTTGCATACTGAGTGGAGACAGCAGTGACATAGTGTTAGCTGACATCTATGCAATGAATAGTGGCCTTAGAGAATACTCGGACTACACTGAAGAAAGTTAAGTTGCTCCTCTTACCCAAGGATTCACCTTCTGCTACTTTAGCTACCACAGTCACTTAGTCCAGAAATATTAAAGGGTGTTTCAGTAGACAGCAGAGAGCATATCCACAAGCCCACGTGTGAGATGTGCCTGCAGACACAGAGTTCAACACTGTTCACTGTTTTCCACAGGAGACTCTGAAACATAATTCTCCACAGATTAAGAAGTAATGTCTTAGGAACTTGTAAAAAATAAAGTTAAATTAAAAGTAAGTTTTGCCAAACTTTCTTGATAAGAGAATCTTTTTGTGGTTTGGTGTGAGCCGTAGGGTAGAGACTCTCAGAAGGTTTTTTGTTTTTAATTTATTTTTATGTATTAGTACACTGTAGCTGTCTTCAGACACACCAGAAGAGGGCATCAGATCCCATTACAGATGGTTGTGAGCCACCATGTGGTTGCTGAGAATTGAACTCAGGACCTCTGGATGAGCAGTCAGTGCTCTTAACCGCTGAGCCCAGGTTCTGCATTCTTGTGGAAGATGGTGGGACCCCAGATAAATTCACACATAGCTCCCCCTACTTTTATTTTTTTGTTTTTTTTTATGTGTAATGTCTTTTTCCCTTCATATATGTCTGCACACCATGTGCTTGCCTGTGGAGGCCAGAAAGTCATGTCAGATCCCCGAGTGCTACAGTTATCGGAGGTTGTGAGCCACCCAGTGTGGGAGTTGGGAGCCAGTGTGAGCTCTTAGTAGCTGAGCTCTCTCCAGCCCCAGTACTGAAAGTTGCTGTGATCTGATCATGGAGGACAAATATAGAAAGTTAGGCCTCTGAGAAACCTTCTGGCAGCAGTGCGTGCACATTTGGAAGTGATTGTGGGATTTAAGGAGAAGAGTGGAAAGTCACAGATTGGGATGTGGGCTTGGTTATCTGGCTGGCGCTTGCGATGTTGAGGATTGGAGAGAGCTAAGTGGAAACTCTGAAAGAAAAAGAAAGGCGGTTTCTAAAATGTCCATAATGAGAAAATCTGTAGACTGTAACAGGGCCACATGCACATAAAATGCTCTAGGCTAGCGGTTCTCGACCTGTAGGTCAAGACCTCTTTGGGCGCTCATATATTGTATATTTACATTACAGTCCAAACCACTAGCAAAATTACAGCTATGAATTGTCAACAAGATAATTGTATGGTGGGGGGTCAGCAGAGCATGGGAGGCTGTATGCAAGGGCTGCAGCATTAGGAAGGAAGGAAGGAAGGAAGGAAGGAAGGAAGGAAGGAAGGAAGGAAAAAACAGCCCAGAAAGACGCAGGAACCCCAGTACTTGGGAATCTGAAGTACAATGATTGACAAAAGTTTGAGGCCAGCCTCAGCACAGTAGGGACTAAGAGTAAAACCCAGTCTTGGACAACAGACAAACAACCCCCTGCCCAATGACTAAGCAGGTCAAGTCCCTTGCCACCAAGCTTGATGGCCTTAGTTAAATCACCAGAGCCCACAGGTGGTTTTCTGACCTCCACATATATACTTTAAGATACAGAGAAAATAAAAATGAATAATTATAATTTAAATTTTTTAAAAGTTAAGATGGTGGTTCAGTAGTAGGTACTTTCATGGCATGTGGGAGGCCCTAAATTCAATGTTGCAAAACAAATCAAACCCAAGAAAACCACACAGAGACCACACAGAGCCCTCCCCACAGCTCCCTCATGCGCTAGGGTTGTAATGACTTTTACATCCTTCAGCTGTGTTTTATCCTGTTGTTTTCAGTTTTTACAGTGACATTACATAATCAGGGAGAAAATTAAAACTGGTTTTAGTGGGAATCTAAGGCAAAAAGGAAGTCCTTCCTTCCTCCCTGTACCAGTGGAGAAAGTCGTGATTCAAGATGAAGCTGGGTCAGGTTTAGCAAAAAGCCAAGTACCACCAGGTGTGCCACGGTGGGGCAGAAGGGCACAGCACCTTCAGGTGAAGTGACAGTTTGTTTTATGACTCAACAGTGAATTCTAGCACAAGGGAGGCTTCGTTTTCTCTTCTGATTCATTTTCTGTATGTGCAAGTTCTATATATGGAAAAGTATGTTTTAAAATGTCTAGGGACTTGGTAAAGTAAATGAAACCACAGAAACTCATCTTCCCTACAGGCTCGAATGGACCACAGTCCTTCACAGTTGAACAGTGGGGAACCCCTGATAAGCTGCCAAGAGCACATACCTGGTGAGTAGCTGTTTTAGACAGGCATAGTCCCTCCCTGCCTGCCCAGGAGCAGCCCCTGCTGTGCCCTCTTGTAATAGGTGTGTGGCAGCCTTAGAAGACAGGAAGGGACAGGAACACAGATCCAGAAACCCATGCTGCTTGGGCTTAAAATCCAGGCAGCTAAAGATAAGCCCTGGGCTGGAGAACTTGCTCAGCAGTACTGAACTGTTCCTGAGTTAATTTCCCAGCAACCACATGGTGGGTCACAACCATCTGTAATGGCATCAGATTCTCTCTTCTGGTATGTCTGAAGACAGCAACAGTGTACTCATATACATAAATAAATAATAAATACATAAATAAATAAATCTTTTTAAAAAATCCCCAAAGTGCTAGAACATTCCATCTTGAAGGCTAATATGGTCATGGAACTCAGTTATCTGGAGAGGGTGTGAGGACAAGACTGCACAGTGGGTTGGGAGAGCCTCCCTGGCTGTTGTGACCTCTGATAGCAATGATGGAAAATGCTCTTGACCAGTAGCAGTGGTACTGTGGTTACCATTGTGACATTTCCACCATCTCTTGTCAACCCTAACCAGATCCTTTTGATCTTTTCAGCTTTAATCGCCTGGACCTGCCGCCCTATGAATCCTTTGAAGAACTCTGGGATAAACTTCAGATGGCGATTGAGAACACGCAGGGCTTTGATGGCGTTGATTAGATTACAAGGAATAAGCCGTGGTGTCATGTACACCATAGTTTCTAAGCAAAAGCAAAAAACACAATCACATTTTAACATTTTCCAGATAGTTTCTAAAAGATGGTCACTGGCTCTTCCCACCGAGACCAGAGGACAATTTATCCATGATTTCAGCCACCACCATGCTGACCTGTTCACTTGTCCAGTTACTTTGTCCAGTTGTTGGGGTTCATGTGTACAACAGGGTGTAAGTCCTGTATGCCTGAGTTCTGACCATATCTCATCTTGCTAGGCACATCCTTCTGAAACTACTGAGATTCCAACTGTGAAATATCCGTAATGAGTAGCTGGTGGGAAAAATTTGATGCTTTCTTATGATGAAACTTGGACAAAGGAAATCTTTAATGATTAGTAAACAGCGACATTCTTAGTACCACATGTCGCCCCTTATTCTGTAGACCTGCCTAGTATACCTTATCGCCAAGTAGACCCTTGAAGCCGCTTTGGAAGATGTATCACATGTGTTTTTAGTCACTTAAGTCACGTGTAAAAAACAAAAAAAAAAAAAAAAAGAATAAGTTACTCTTCACTTGGGAAGTATTTCACACGTTTGTTAGCATGCAGCTTGAGCCTACAGGCGATTCTGGAGACTAGTGGAGCAAGCTTTTATTTGCAATGTGTAGTAAGTATTAGGCCTCCTTTTTGCCTGTGCATCCTCAAGGGTAGAGTCATTATGTGTTAGCGCATTAGAATTCCTTCAAACATGAAACAAGCTCCACAACGCAGTGTTTCTAAGCATGCCGTGAAGAACCGAGTTACATGTATGACTTGCCCTTACCAGCCACTCTTCACGCTTGCAGTCACGTAGTCCATACGTGTTTACGGAGTTCATTATGTTTACAGATTAAGCGGATTTCTGTAGTTGCATTTTTATATTTTTAGTATCACATTAGTATAAGAATTTGTTTAAAATAACCAAAGAGTAGTTCAATGCATAATTTGTATGAATTTGTTACCAGGTTTCTTATGCTTTCTAAAAAATACTGTTTCCTATGAAAATTATGTTTTATTAAAAGTCAAAAACCCTTGGGACAAAATGCTAACAGGTGGAATGAAGTACAGGAAGAGATCCCATGCATGAATGCACACATAAATAGTGCCGGCTGGTTATGTACCAGGCCCTCGAGATAAAATCGTCAGCAATGAAATCCAGCTCTGTCTTCATCCTCAAGCTTAGAAATGTGTAGGTGACTTCACTACCAGTGGAAAGCAGGAATTGGCAGAAGGACAGGAAAGCGAGGTCCTAGTCCAGCTGCGGGGTCTGCAAGGCTCCTACTATTCATCCTCCACTGGTGATTATACAGAAAATGCTCTTAGATATGAGAAAAGCCATGCGGTATGTAATGACTTAGTGTAAGCTTGTGTTATAAACTTTCTGGAATGCTTATAAGTGGCCTGTGGGAGCTGTAGGAAATACTTGGGGCCATTGGTTTAAGCTTATTGGCTCTAACATGACTAGTGCCTGTCAGCCCATGGTAGGGATTTCAGTGACAGTAGTAAAAATGTTTTCCATAGGCCACACCATTTGTTGGTCAGGGAAATGCACCCAGGCCAGTGCATGCTTCCAAAGTGTCTTGATCGGAGTCAGCCAGGCCTGGCCACCGTCCAATCTTGATTTTATCATTGGCCAGCTGAGCCTGCAGCACGGGGCTCCAGTTTCCCCATCTGGCAGATGTGAATAGCTGTGCCCACCCTTTGTCTCTCGAGGCTGTGGTGAGTTCTTAGAGTTACTTTCCTGCAAGCCACCAGAGTGAGTCAGCTGTCTCCCCTCCCAGTGAACATACTCACCTAAAAGCGATTTACAGTAGATGAGGATGATCCCTACTAAGTGTTGGCTTGTGTGTGTGTTCATGTATGGATATTACCGTCAAAGTTCACTTTCTTCATAGTGGCAAAGTAACACTAATATGAACCGGTGTGTTATCTAGAATGTCCCCATTGTATGGAACTAAGGGTGAAACCGTCTTGTGAAAACAGAATTGTACACGGTTGTGAATTGTCACCTCTGAGAACTCATCCACAGCAGAGCTTAGAAAACACGAGCTTTCTCTTCCTCACACCCATTTCCCTTTTGATGATTCAGTGACTTCATTAGAACCTGGGGACCAGGCCTGTCCCCACCCCTACCCCCAGGTGTGTAGTAACAGACTGGAGGAACCCTGGGTGGAACACTACAGCCCCTCATGCCAGTGCATGAAAACGTCTCAACATTCTCCCACTGGGGCATTGTGGAGCCATTTTCCCCAAACGTGAAGGCTTTGTACTTCTCTAGAAAAGTATTTTAGCCTTTTTCTCTAATCCCCGCCCCCAACAAATGAAACACAAAATTGCATTACAAAAGCAAACCCAAATGGTATTGGTTTTCGATTTTATTTATACCGCTCAAGTTATTCCTTCTAAATATCAAGTTAAACACAATTGGTTTTAATGATAAGCTATTTGACATTGTTTTTAAATTTTTTCTTATATGGTAAATGTATATCCAGATTAATGTATCGAAATTTATCGCATAACCTATAAAATCATTTTCAAAATCTCAATTCCACAAATAAAGTTCTATTCTAATTTTAAAAACAAAGCTGTGACTCCTTTTACTTAGAAATGTTCTCAGATTCTCAAGGTGGACTTGACATATGTGTGAATGCCCTCCAAGATTAGTAACTCTTAACAGACTGCTAGCCTCTAGGCAAGCAAGCATAGAAGGTACTTTAGCTTAGGACTCCCTATTTGGTTTTGGGTTATAAGGTTCTCCCTATAGTAATGAACTCAGCAGCCTAGTTCCTGCATGAACTATGCACACACCCCTCTGCAAACAATGCACCGGTAACTTCAGAACCCCCTAGAATCCTCCCATGCACTGGGCTACACAAAAGTGAGCTTCCCCACTCCTGGTAGTAATCAGATTTAGACAGTATCCAAGCATATGCCACAGTATGATTAGAAGGGCTTATCTGACTTGAACTGATTTTAGGGTGCATGTATAATAAGGCAAAACTCTTCTAGTAAACTGGGGAAAACCCCCTATTTACTTTCTATGCCTATGCATAATTGTATGTGTATATGACTAAAGTTAGATGCATTGTGGCAGTCAGTCACAAGCCCCAATCCTTTCACAGGGGTCACAGATATTTATATTATGGTTCATAACAGCAAAATCTTAAGTAGCAATGAAAATTTTGTGGTTGGGGTCACCACATGAGGAACTGTATTAAAGGGTCACAGCAGTAGGAAGGGTGAGAACCACTGCATTATGAGGTGGGAAAAGTGAATATATTACCTAATCTCAATCAAAATGGGTCACCAAAACTATAGCTCCTCCTTTAGACCTGATAAGGTCCTTGAATGTTCTCACTCCTGTTGGCACTATCTCTGCTCATAAAAATTCTTTAAAAAGCCAGCCCCTAGGGTGGGAGAGCTGGAGAGCTTGATCTAGCCTAGCCAGGCCAGTGCTCGAGAGCTCACACCAGTGGCCTTGATGCAAGTGAGCTGGCAAACTGAACATCTCAGCTACCGCCCAGGCTCAAATCCAGGGCTTTGTGTTGACCTACCCCATCTGCAAACTGCTGGACCATGTAAAGAAGCCTGTCATGCAGTTCCAAAGCTACAGGGTCTCCAGGACACAGGGCCACAACAGGACATCCAAGAGAAGTCCTGGTGAGGATCCAGTATTGATAGTGTAACTGACTCAGCCAGAGGCCTCAAACCAGACCAATGATTCATTGCAATTAACATTTGCAAGTTAAGATGTATGAACAGAGGACTATACTATGGGACACACTGACATACTAGGGTTTCCATGATGAGATTTGGGGAGGGGGCTATTGCAAGGGTCAGGGGTGAATAAGGTAAGGGGAGATGAGTGGGAATGGGGAACATGATGTGAAATTCACAGCGTATCAATAAAACATTTTTAAAATCCTAAAATTACACCAGACCTCACTTGGTTACCCTCTACCCCTGACGACTGAAAATGCTCAGTGCTTGTATTTCTGGGAGCACTCAACTTTTCCACTTTTTCCATCCCTTCTTTGGGCTCAGTGACCACAGCATTGGTATACACTACAACCAATAACCTTGTATTAACGATAATTTTATTTGCATAATTTTTGGACACATTTGGGCAGCTTATGGACAGAGAAGGCTTTGCATGCATCTTTTAAATTTTATTTGTATGTCTCTGTGTGTCTATGTATAAACACACTGAGATCAGGTTCCCTCAGAAACCAGAAGAGAATATCAAATCCCACAGAGCCACAGTTATAGACAGTTATGAGCTGCTAGATGCAGGTGCTGAGAACTGAATTCAGGTTCTCTGCAAAAGAAAGTGTTCTTTTTTTCTGAGACAGGGTTTCTCTGTATAGCTCTGGCTGTCCTGGAACTCACTCTGTAGACCAGGAAAAGAAAGTGTTCTTAATTGCTGAGGAAAAATGGCTCTATGAGAGGCTATTGTTCACTGCGGGGGAGGAGGTGGTGTTTTCTTAGGTGGTACAGCCCCTATTCGCGGACTGTGCTCCAATAAATAATCTCCCAGCTTCAAAAATATATACTACGTTGCATTTAACAATTTCTCAAAAGATTTTTAAAAGGTGTGTGTCTGTGTGTGTGTGTGTCTTTGTCTTTGGAGTTGTGTCACCTGGAGCTGGAATTAACAGTTGCTTGTAAGCCACTGTTTGGATGCTGTAAATGAAACCCAGGCCCTCTGGAAAACCAAGCCTGTGCTCTTAGCTGCTGAACCATCTTTCCTTTTCCTAATTCTTTCTTATAAATTGATAGTTGAAATCTGTTTTCACGATTCACTGTGTTTGGGGGGGTTCCCCAAGAAAAGAGAAGGAATTTTTTTTTTTCCTGTTAGTTGTACCTAATGCTATTGGCATGGATTAAATAACTGGACCATTGTATCATTAATGATTAAACAACTCATACTTATGAAGATACCTTCACACAAATACTCTTCAAAGAAAATAAGTTGGAAGGTGGTGGCATATGTCTCTGATCCCAGCACTGGGGAGGCAGAGGCAGGTGGATTTCTGTGAGTTTCAGGCCTGCCTGGTCTTCAACGTGAGTTCTAGGACAGCAGGACAGCTAGGGCACAGAGAGACCTTGTCAATAAATAAATAAGAAAAAAATGTGAGAGACCTTATCAATCAATCAATCAATAAGAACAAAGAAAAGTGAAGCTGAACATATTGCCCAGGTATGTTGCTCTTCTTTCGTGGCAGAAGTTGCTGTAAACATAGCATCTAAAAACAAGATCAATTTCCAACCTCATGGCTCTATAGGTCAGAAGTCACCATGGATTCTGATGGTGTCAAAGCTTCAGGTGCCAACTAGCCAGGCTTTACCTTCTCCAGGATCCTTCTGGGGGCTGCCGGAGCCCAGTTCTTAGTAGCTTCAGGTCTGAATTCCTGTGGCTAGAGTTAGCTGGGGTAGGATACTGACCTGCGTCCCTTCTCATAGTTCAACTCTGTTCAGGCATCTCAAGCTTGCTCTCTGCCACCGGTGGAAAAAGTTCCCCTCGGTCAGGGCTTACTTGAGAAGATGTGGCCCATATGGGTACCCTCTGTCTGCAGATCAGGAGAGCCATCTGCAGAATGTAGTCATGGGTGCAAGATCTTTCATCACAAACCACAGGCATGCCTGACCTGTACTCTTTTCTAGATTGCTCCTAGGAAAATCTGCCTTTCCACAATTTAAAGAGTATGAAGGGAAGAATTGGAGAGTCTATTTGAAAAAACCAAGATGTCTAATTCTGTAATATGCCGGGTACTGCCTAGTTTTATATCTACTTGGCTCTAGCTGGAATCATCCTAGTGGAGGGAGCATCAGTTGAGAAAAATGCCTCCATAAAATCAGGTGTAGGCAAGCCTTCAGGGCATTTTCTTAATTAGTGATTGATGGGGAGAGCCCAAGGGCCCACCCCATTGTGGGTGGGGCCATCCCTGAACTGATGTTCCTGGGTTCTATAAGAAAGTAGACTGAGCAAGCCATGAGCAAGCCATGAGGAACAAGCCAGTAAGTATCCATCCTCCATGGCCTCCGCATCAACCCCTGGCTCCAAGTTCCTGCCCTGTTTGATTGAGTTCCTATCCTGACTTCCTTTAGAAATGAACAGTAATATGGAAGAATAAGCCAAACAAACACTTCCCACGTTGCTTTTGGTCATGGTGTTTCATCATAGCAAAAGAAACCCGAAGGAGGACCATGCAGAATGGTTTTCCATTCTTTATCAACCCAAGGCTGTGTAAACTGACAGGAACACCAATCAATGGGTCTCAGTACTACATGCTTTCTCAGGTAAGCCCTCTGATGTTTAGTCTCAATAGCATGGAGGGTAAATAGGACTGAAGTGAAACTTCACTAATCCTTATGTGTTTCCTTGTTGTACAGAGAAGCAAAAGGCCAGAGTTGTTACTTTGACTCAATGAAGGTTGGTTTTCTTTGCAGGATTAGTCAAGAACAGAGGAGAGCCACTCCCAGCTCAGGGTTGCTGGCCATTTACCCTGCACTTGTTCATCCCTGTCTCATCTCCCGGGAGAAGGGCAGAGGTGGACTCCCCCCTCTGGCATGGCTGGACCATCCTCTGCAATCAAGTGGCTCTGGGGTAGACATTCTCTTCCTAGTCCAATGAACCAGAGACTAATACACAACTGTAGGTACAGCAGCACTCTTCAGTTCCTTATTTGGGCCATAATTTAACTTCTGTGGAAAAATAATTATCAAGGCAAATCATAGGTATTCCTGAAAATAGTTTCTCTTTAACAAGAATATTTTTAAACTATATGTGTATGAGTCTATGTATGTGCACCACCTGTGTGCAGTGCACACAGAGGCCAGGAGGGGGCATCAGATCTACTGGGACTGAAGTTATGAGTTGTTTTATGTGGGTTCTGGGAGCCAAACCTGGGTCCTCTACAAGAGCAGTAAACACTCTTAGCCTCTAAGCCATCTCTCCAGTCCCCAAACAAGGACATTTTTACACAGGAGAAAATCAAGAATAGTCACTCAAACTATTAAGAGTCAATGAGCACCCCAAACTACAGCTCATCTTTGTTTAAACAAGGTTTTCACCGATGCTAGACTTGAAAGCACAAACGACTTTTTAATATTCTGTCCCTGGGCACTGGTCCAAGAGCAAGCAGTACAATTATTCTTCCAGGCCAATGACAACGAGCTGTCTTATGTTCAGCCTCTGATGGGATAATGGGCATCCTTGGTGATGAGTGGCTGACTACCAGCTGGATTTGCTATCTCAGGATTGCTGTTGCTTGTAATGGGGACATGCTTGTGAGTCTGTGTTGGCAGTATTTGGTTTTTCAGCCAGGAGGATTCAGTGACATTTGAAGTGGTCATCTACCTCTTCAAAAGAATTGTGAGAGAAGAAAAAAAAAGAAAGTCCTAGGGAGACAATCACTTCCAGGACTCTGGAATAGTCTGTGGTTGTCTGGGAGCTTGGTTTGTTTGCTTGCTCCATTGCAAGCTGGGAACACTGTGGAAAGGAATTAGGGGGTTTAGTGTCAAAACCTCTAGTCAGAAAGCTAGTATGACTGGGCACATCTCTAACCCCAGCACTGGGGAGGTGGATGCTGGAAGATCAGGAGTTTAAGCTTACCTTCCACTACATAGGGAACTCTAGGGCAGCCTGAGCTACATAAGACCCTGTCTCAAAATCAATAGAAAAAGACTTCTAATTACTTGTTTAGGCATTGCTGAGGTGGGTGGCCTTAGGGAGGAAGGAGAAATAATGGGGATTGGAAGCTATACTGAGACCTGTGCGAGGGTTTACCCCAAACCGCAGCCCTAACCAATAGACATGTATGCAGTGTCTTCCTAATGGCCACAGACAAGCAAGTGAAAAATAGAATAAATAATGTCACTTGTTATGTTTCTAGAACCCAGTGTATGCAATACAGCATTTCCACATGTAATCCGTATACAATTAATAGAGCTGACTTTTCACCTGGGAACAGTCAGTCATCAAAATCCAGGATTGTCTTATACCCTACCACTTCTCAGTTCAGACTGGCCACACTCCAAATAGCCATGTGTATGGTACCTGTGTATTCAACAGCCTTGGCATTGCTCATCGAGGTTGGGGCAGTTTACAGGAGAGGCAGCTAGAGCTCTGATATACTGGATCCACTTTCTTCCTTGAACTCCAAGAAAGCCAAATGCTACACTCTATCGACTGCCATGTTCTCCAATTTCTGAGTTTACACTTAGAAGGTTCAGAATGATTATCTGGTTAAAGAGGAAGTAATGTTTCCCCAGAAACAATTAAACTTCACTGATACTATTTTTACTTTTGACAACTTGGGTAACAGGTTTATGAAGGGGTCTTGGTTACTGTTCTATTGCTGTGATGAGACACCATGACCAAAGCGCCTCTTAAAAAGGAAACATTTAATTGGGGGCTGCTTACAGTTTCAGGGGCTTAGTCCATTATCATGTCGGAGAGCGTGACGTGATGGCAGGCAGGAGACGTGCTGGAGAAGTAGCTGAGACGACAGACAGCCTGATCTGCAAGCAATGAGAGAGAGAGACAGAGAGAGACAGAGACAGAGACACAGAGACTGGACTTGACATGGCTTTTGAAACCTCAGAGTCCGCCCCATGACACACTTCCTCTAGCAAGGCACACCACCTCCTAATCTTTCTAATCTTTTCAAAAGGTTTTACTCTCTGAGAACTAAGCATTCAAATATATGAGTCCATAGAGGCCATTCTTACTGAAACCATAGTGGGGAGAAGAGTTTGAATGCTCAACTCATGCCAGCATCTGCCAGAGTGTGTGCTTGGTGAGGAGTGTGGCTCAGTTGATGAGGTGTTAGCTTGTCATGCAGGGAATCCTGGGTTCCATCCTCAGTACCGTATCAGCTGGGTATGGTGATGCAGAGGCAGGAGCATCAAGAGTTGAAGATCATCCTTGGCTCTATAGCAAGTCTATCTGGGGAAACATGGGATTCTGAGAGAGAGAGAGAGAGAGAGAGAGAGAGCTGAGGTTGTCCCCAGTAGCCATGCTGACAGCATGCTTGCTCAGCACAGTTGGGAGGTGAACAGGAATGAGATCATGTATCTGAAAGAGCAAGAAATCGAGGGTGGTGACAAAACAGAAAGACCAGAGAAAGCCACTGTGAGGCAGGAGCTCCTGGGGACTGGGGTAGCAGGGGTCACTGGGAGCAAACCTCTGACATGCAGGGGAAGGCATAGGCTGTGGGAGAGACATCTATTTGTTTTTTTGGCTATGAGGATAATAACAAGATGCGATCAGACCAGGAGGGCTAATGGACTACAGATGGAGCGTTGCCTGGGAAGTAGGCCCAGCTGGAGGCTTTGAACTGGAACCAGCTCGCTCCTTTTCAGCTGCGCGTGTGGCCTGGGAAGTAAAACAAGGGGTTCCTCGCAGATAATTATGATTATTCCTGGTGGGGGGGAGGAGAAGGGATTATCTTGGTGTGGAAAAATAGAAGCAGATGATTGTAGAAACGACATCATTTGCGCCCCACAGGCGACAGTCATGGTGAGAGATGGTGCCTGTGCCACCAGTTCACCTTTTAGGAGACTCTCAGTAACTAAGGGCAGCAGGTATGGAGCGAGAACTTCCTGTTAGGCAGGTGAGATGTGCAGATATCCCAAGTTAGAAGGAACACCAGGAGACAGGGGGCAAGCTCAGCCTTAGCTTGTCTGCATTCTTTTCTCTCTCACTCTCTTCTTCCCATTTCTTCCTTGCTCTAAAAAGTTTTATATTCTGTTCTGTTTCCTTTTTCAAGACAGGGTTTCTCTGTGTAGCTCTGGCTGTCCTGGAAGTCACTCTGTAGACTAGCCTGGCCTTGAACTCACAGAGATCCATCTGCCTCTGCCTCCTGCATGCTGGGATTAAAGGCGTGCGCCACCACTACCCTGCTTGCTTGCTTGCTTGCTTTCTCTCTCTCAAGATTTATTTATTTCATGTATGTGAATACACTGTGGCTGTCTTCAGACACACCAGAAGAGGGCATCAGGTCCTATTACAGATGGTTGTGAGCCACCATGTGGTTGCTGGGAATTGAACTCAGGACCTCTGGCAGAGCAGTCAGCTGAGCCATCTCTTCACACACCCCGGGGTTTTCTTTCTTAATGAGAACATCTCATGCTTACGCATCCCAGACCGGACTCAATTCCCCTATGTGGCCAATGATGACCTTAAATTTTGATCCTCCTTCCAAGTGCTAGGATTACAAGGGTATCTCACCACACTTTCAGGCCCAGGACTTTGAGCATGCTAGGCAAGTACTCTTACCAAATGAGCTATGTCTCCAGCCCTGATCCCTGAATTTCTAATGGGGACAACTTCTGCAGATATCTTATATTCAGTAGGATAATGTAAGTGTTGACTGGGGAAGAGTCTAAATGGAGCTGGTTTTGTATTTAAAAAATTAACTCTCTAAACTGGTAGCATTCATGAGACCCTGAGTTTAATCCCCCAGCACCCATAAACCAGGCATGGTGACTATCTTAGTTAGGGTTTTACTGCTGTGAACAGACACCATGACCAAGACAAGTCTTATAAAGGACAACATTTAATTAGGGATGGCTTACAGATTCAGAGGTTCAGTCCATTATCATTAAGGTGGGAGCATGGCAGCATCTGGGCAGGTGTGGTGCAGGCAGAGCTGAGAGTTCTACATCTTCATCTGAAGGCTGCTAGTGGAAGACTGGCTTCCAGGCAGCTAGGATGAGGGTTTTATAGCCCACACCCATAGTAACACACCTACTCCTACAGGGCTATACCTTCTAATAGTGCCACTACCTGGGCTGAACATATACAAACCATCACAGTGACTCACATCCAAAATCTCAATAGAAGACAGGACAATCACAGGTTGAGCCATCCTGTGCTATACAACAAACTTGAGGCTAGCCTGGACTCTTATCTTATTTTTTTTCTTTTTTTTTTTTCTAAAGATTTTATTTATTTTATGTATATGAATACACTGTAGCTACCTTCAGCTACATCAGAAGAGGGCTTCAGATTCCATTACAGATGGTTGTGTGCCACCATGTGGTTGCTGGAAATTGAACTCAGGACCTCAGGAAGAGCAATCAGTGCTCTTAACCACTGAGCCACCTCTCAGCCCCTCTTTTTTTAAAGATATGTTTTTTCTTCTCTCCTGGAACTTGCTCTGTAAGACTGGCCTCTAACTCAACAGCTAAATGAGACCATTTCTTTAAGAAAATCAAAACAAAACAAAACAAAAAAAAGCTGGTGGTGATGGTGGTGGTGGTGGTGGTGATGGAGTGCTTTAATCCCAGCACTTTGGAGGCAGAGGCAGGCAGATCTCTGTTATCAAGTGTAGCCTGGTCTACAGAGTGAGTTCCAGGACATTCAAGGCTACACAGGGAAACCCTGTTTTTTGTTTTTTGTTTTCAAAAGAAAAAGAAGAAGAAAAGAAAAGAAAAGAAAAAGAAAATAAATAAATAAGGTCACTGGGCCAGGCATAGTGGCACACGCCTTTAATCCCAGCACTTAGAAAGGCAGAGGCTGGCAGATCTCTGAGTTCCATAGCAGCTAGGCTTACATAATGAGACCTTGCCTTGGAGGGTGGAAGGGGCAGAAAGTGAGAATTAAATTCACACCTGACTAGAATTAAAGCACCTGAATAGATTTTAGGTTGTCTACCCTTTTTTGGGTGTTCTAGGATCTATAACAGTAGACATCCTCCGTGCATACATGTATACACTTGGGCAGCCTGGTGTCTACCGATGGCTAGGGCTCACAATCTCAACTGTTTTCCTGCTCTCCCTACTCAAGGCCTGAGCCTCCTGCAGAGGTCTGAACACACCCTGGTACCCCCATCCCCTGGGCCTGAGCCTCCCAGGTCAAGGCAATCTTTTTCTTCCTCACGCTAACACGTAGGGCTGGAAGGCTGCTGCAGTGAGAAGCTTCGGGAGGGTACTCCCACACAGCCCTAGTACGGCCATGAGGTGACTAGATAGAGAAATCAGCCAGGCCAAGTGGCCCAGGCAGGGACTATAGTGAGATGCTCTGAGAGCCTTGAGGAAGTAGAACCCAGAAATGAGTTAGGGTAACCATACAGACGTGAATGCCTCAGCTGGGTGGGGTAAGAGAATTGGGATATATACTCCCACCTGTTTGCTGAGGGCTGACCTGAATAGAAAAGAAGGCCTTTTGTTATCATGCTGAAATCATGCACCAGGAATGAAGACGAAACTCAGTTGGTAGAGAACTCACTTGGCTTCCACCTCACCTGGTTGTGGTGATACAAATCTATAATTCTGGCACTCTGATGGTAGGGGAAGGCAGATCAGGAGTTCAAGGTCACTCTCAGCTACACGTTGAATTCATGTCAGCTTGGACTACATGAGACACTGTCAGAAAGGGAAAGAAAAGAAATTACAAGCCAAAGGAAAAAAGATTCCAGGCCCCAAATATATCCATAGTCAACTACAGTTCCAGAGCGGGTTACTTAGAAAAGAGACTTTTGCTCTAAGTTGGAAAAGAGCCCCCAAGGCCTGTGGGAGTCATGCTGTAGCCTGTCCACTCTATCTTGGCTCCAGAAGCCAGTCTTGGGCCAGGAGAGACAGCCAGGCAGAGGTTGAGGTCTCCATTGTGTTCTCCACACAGCACAAGCCGCTAGACTCCGTCATCTGCTTGAGATCTCCTCCCTGAGGGCTTCTGAGGAGAAGTATTTCACAATTCGACACCACAAAATGCCCTGAGTATTGAATTACCCAAAAGATGCTTAGTCTTTGCGGGCACGGCTGAGAAAGCAAATGGGCTGACACCATAAGGGGCGGCTATAAATGTGAGGTTTGAAATTATGTTGCTTCCCTAAGTGAATATAAGGAATTCTGCCTCTTAGAGCCCACAGAATCTCTGCCAGGGTAACAGGAACTATTTTCCTTTGACTCAGCCTCAGCGTGCCCTGCCAGCTGTGTGGAGACCGCTTGGAAAAGTTTTTGGCTGATGGAATCCAGGTCTCCTAGCCCTTTAAGTTGGCCAAGTACTTGCACACACAGACCTCATGCATACTCCCAAGTATGGGAAGGTGACTCAGAGTGAGTTTCAAACCCATGACACTCATCTGTGAGCCTTCTAACTGTAGGTTGTTCTTCCTGTTGGTGTGTAGAGCCAAGAGCGCTAGGACGCAGGCTGAGAATCACCCTGACATTTGGATATGCTTCTCTTTAACATGTTTTTCCTTTTACTGTCCCATGTTGTGGAATGCCAGGGAAGCTGGTAAAATCACACATCCTCATTCTCATCTGAGAGTTAAAAGGTAAGCCAGGAGCCATCAAGGGCTCACCACTGCTCGCCCACTGAGTAAATGAGAAGCAGGTCTAGGAGTGAGGTCAGTCTCTTTGGGTGGTCTCCGGACTCAGGCTTTGTACAGCTTCCCAGCTCCATAGACACCTAATGGGTACACCTTAACCTTCCCATGCCTGACCTGTAGGTGAGGCTGGAGACCACCCTTCTATCTGAAGTCTCAGTCAGGACCCCTTCTCTCCTCCTCATGGCAAGAGTACAAATAAACTTAGAACAGCTAGACTTTATAAGATTTGCAATTTTATATAGCCTAATGAATCATAATGAATCACAGGCTCCATAGTTAAACACAAATACAGCTCATCAGAAATCTCATGTGTCAGGGTGCTGTGTGGCTTTGGATCCCCAGATGTAACTTAGTTTGGTGATGATTCTCTTACAAAGGCTGCTGATGGGGAAGGGAAGGACAACTTTGCTCTGATCCTCTTGGTTCTTCATTATCTGGGTACTCATCAATTTTTTTTCCTGCCATTTCTAGTATGTTTGTGTGTGTGTGTGTGTGTGCGCACGTACTCAAATGTGAGTATATATGTCCACGCACTTTGTGTAGTACACATGTGTGTACTGTTTGCATACATATGTGCATGTTTGCACATATATGTGTCTAGGTGTGTGCATTATGTGCATTCATTTGTCCATGTTTTATGCATTTAAACGTGTGTTTTCACATGTGTGCATGCGCTCTGTGTGTTCATCTCTGTGTACACAGTTCTCTGCAGCACATCTGCTGTCTCATTATTACAAGCCTGCCTACACACTCGTTTTCTCCTGAATGCTATTCTCAATGAGTCTGTCTCAGATTATTGACTGTGGGTTACATCAGCCTTCTCTCCTCAAGAAGGGAGAGGCTGTTCATGTTTCTCAAGAAATTTTCTGGGTTAGGTGGTAAGATCTGGCTTCCTGCAGAGCACTGAGAGGCAGATCTAAAAAAGAAAGCAACCCTGTGTCCCTGGCATTTCCTGGTTGCCCAAGCCTCCCTCTGCAGCTGACATTGATAAAAAGCTCATCAAAGGGATCGGCCAGGCTCTCTGTGGGCTTTGAAAAACATCACTTAGTGTGGGAGGCAGAATCCCATTTAAAATGCAGATCATTTTTTTCCACAGAGAATGTGACATGTTTCTCCATCTCATTAGCTATCACATCCTAAACTCAGCACAGCCTTGAAATTAGTTTTAAAATGTATTTTAAAGTGTAACTTGACACTCCTGAAAACCTCAGTAGCACTCCTGAACAAATGAAAGACAACTCTATTCTTGCAGGGCATGATTCCATATTACAAAATCACCAGCGCTCCAGCTCCAGAGCATTGGATGAACCCTTCTGGCCTGCATAAGCACCTGCACTCACTTGTGCTGACACAGGAACTCAGATGTTAAAAGTTATTTATTTATTGTTTTTTTTAATTTGTTAGACTTATTTTTAGTTATTTCTGTATGAGTACACTGTTGCTGTCTTCAGACACACCAAAAGAGTGCATTGGACCCCATTACAGATGGTTGTGAGCCACCATGTGGTTGCTGGGAATTGAACTCAGGACCTCTGGAAGGGCAGCCAGTGCTCTTAACCTCTGAGGCATCTCTCCAGCCCTATTTATTAGTTTTTCAAGACTGGGTTTCTCTGTGCAATCCTGGCTGTCCTGGAGCTCACTCTATAAACCAGGCTGGCCTTGAACCCAGAGATCTGCATGCCTCTGCTCCTGAGTACTGAGATTAAAGGCGTGCGCCACCACTACCTAGTTAACACTTTTTTTTTTTCCTTTCAGCTGGTTCCCTCTCCTATCTAACTTTTCCTTCTGTATTTTCAAGATTCAGGATGCTTACATTTGGGTCCAAACCCATAACGTTTTACATTGCTTATTGGCTTAGTCCAATGGCTGAAAATCAGCATTATGATGATTTTTCTAGTATTCACTTCTAGGCCAGCAGGGTAAAGGTCCCTGCCACCAAGACTAATGGATGAATTCAATCCATGGGACATGCATAGTGGAAGGAGAGAGCTGACTCCCACACGTTGTTCTCTGATCTCTGATCTCTGCACTCATACCATCACATGCACACACCTGCTTCTGCAGAAAACTCACACTCCCAACCCTCACACCCTCTGGTGGCTCACTAGCACATCTGTAACGTCAGTTCCAGGGCATCAGACATAAGCACAACATAAATACATTTGAAAAATACATTATTTGCTTCTGACTCAAATAGTGTGGAGACCAGAGGACAATCTTCAGAAGTCATTCTCTCTTTGTACCACAGGACTTGATCAAACTAGGGTTGTCAGGCTCATAGGCCCTCTTCTGGAATTTTCCTCGTGTGTTTAGTCTACCAATTGCCTTTATCACGTTTCCACTTACTTTCAATCTTTTTGTAACTGTGAAGTGACTGCTTCCTAGGATTTCCCTCTGTTCTTTCTGACTGCTCACAGCCTCTGGGATCCCGAGACTCTTCTACACTGGACCCAATCATGGGTCATTTTGCAATTTGTTTCCTTGTTTTTCTTTAAGGATCTATTTACGTATATGAGTGATCTGTACGTATGCCTGCATGACAGGAGAGGGCATCAGATCCCATTATAGACAGGTGTGAGCCACCATGTGATTGTTGCGAATTGAACTCAGGACCTCAGGAAGATCAACCAGTGCTCTTAACCATTGAGTCATCTCTCCAGCCCACTTCCTTGTTTTTCTAGAACACATCTCAGGGAAAATTCCTACAACCCAGATTGCCTATAGTTTAACTCCTGAAAGGGTCTGGGTTTTGTCCTCATGTTCAAGTGATAGCTCTGTTGGGTACAGATTTCTAGTTGAGAACCATTTATCCTTGGAAGTCTGTGGCATTTGTCCGTCTGTGCACTATCGGTAATGGTTGCCTCCATCATTCCGAGGCACATCTGTTTAGATGTGCAGATGGCAGATGTGCAGCTTCAGATATACAGCTTCATTCTCCTTTACTCACTTTGGATCTTCATTTTCAATATTGTGAGGGTTCCTGATATATGTATGTATGTATGTATGTATATATGTATGTATGAATCTACTATTTGGAGACAGGGTCTCACTGTGTAGCCCTGGCTGTTGTAGAACTCACTCTGTAGATAGGCTTCAAACTCAGAGATATACCTGCCTCTGCCTCCCAAGCTCTGAAATTAGGGGTGTGCACTACTATACCTGGTCCATTTTCTAGATGTATTGTGCAAGGCATTCTGTGTGTAAGTGTGAGTCGCTGGGGACTGAACCCGGAGCCTCTCATGAGGTAGATAAGTAAACCACAAGCATAGTCCAAGTAGATTTTGTTACATATGACGTTGTTCATTGATGTATGCTGTTCAACATACATTTTCCCTTTATAGTTTTATCTACTGCCTGTTTGTGGTTCTTTCTGGACATTCTGATCTTCTCAATTACTCCTCTATATCTTTTCATATTTGTGTATTTATTTCTTTATTTAACTTTAGTTTTTTAAAGATTTATTTATTTTATGTAGATAAGTTATACACACAATATATATCTTTAGACGCACCAGAAGAGGGCATCAGATCCCATTACAGATGGTTGTGAGCCTCCATGTGGTTGCTGGGAATCTCTGGAAGAGCAGCCAGTGCTCTTAACCACTGAGCCATCCCTCCAGCCCTAACTTTAGTTTTTTGAGACAGGGTCTCTAGTCCTGACTGTCCAGGAACTCGTTACGTAGGCCAGGCTGGCCTCAAACTCGAAAAGATCTGCCTGCCTCTGCCTCCCCCTTTGAATGTTGGGATTGAAGGCGTGCGCCACCAAGCCCCGCTTATGTGATTTTTGTTTTTTTTTTTAGTTTTACCATCTGGGAGATTTCCTTTGTCTTTGATTGAGTTTTTCTTTTAGCAATTGTTTTAATGTCCTGATCTTCTTTAGTTTTTATTTTCATGTTCTCAAAAGTATGTGCGTGCGTGCGTGGGTGTGTGTGTGCGTGTGTGTGCGTGCGTGTGCGTGCGTGCGTGTGTGTGTGCGCGCGCGTGCGTGCGTGCGTGCGTGTGTGTGCGCGCGTGCGTGCGTGTGTGTGCGCGCGTGCGTGCGCGTGTGCGTGTGCGTGCGTGCGTGTGTGCGTGCGTGTGTGTGCGTGCATGTGTGCGTATGCGCGTGCGTGTGTGCGCGTGCGCGTGCGTGTGTGCGTGCGTGTGTGTGTGCGTGTGTGCGTGTGTGTGTGCGCGCGTGCGTGCATGCGTATGTATGTGCGTGTGTGTGCGTGCGTGTGTGTGTGCGCATGCGTGCGTGTGTGTGCGCGTGCGTGTGTGTGTGTGCGCGTGTGCGTGCGTGTGTGCGTGCGTGTGTGCGTGCGTGCGTGCGTGTGCGCGTGCGTGCGTGTGTGCGTGTGTGTGTGCGCGTGTGCGTGTGTGTGTGCGCGCGTGCGTGCGTGCGTATGTGTGTGTGCGTGTGTGTGTGTGCATGCGTGTATGTGTGCGCATGCGTGCGTGTGTGCGTGCGTGCGTGTGTGTGTGTGCGCGTGCGTGTGTGTGTGCGCGTGCGTGTGTGTGTGCGTGCGCGTGTGTATGCCTGTGAAGATCAGCGGAAAACTTTTCTCTTTCTACTCTGGATTCCAAGGATTAAACCTGGGTTGTCAGCATTGATGACAAGCTCCTTTACCCACAGAGCCATCTTGCCAGCTCTATGTTATAGCATGCTGTCTTGTTTTATGGACAAGTTGCCCTCTGAAGACACTGTCCACAGACTCTGGTTCTAAGTCTTCTGTTCCCTGACTTTGTCTTGCTTCCTCCTGAAATGAGTTTCTCTGTTTGTTTCACTTGCTTGCTCATTCCTTCTAGCTGGCCTGTGGGTGCCGCATAGGTTTCAGTCCACCTTTATAGGAAGAGCCAGGCAAGGCAGTGCACACGTGTAACCCCAGCATCCAGAGGCAGCAGGATCACCACAGGTGTGAGGCCAGCCTGATCTACATGGTGAGTCCCAAGTCAGCCAGGGCTACACGGTGAGAGCCTGTCTCAAAACAGCAGAAGGAAAGAAGGAAAGGGCGCAGGGAGGGGTGGAGAAGAGCGAGGTATGTAGATCCGCCAGTCACAGCCATCCTGGGCAGTACTAGTTCTACAGATGCTTAATTTTGGCAGAAGAAAGCTACAAAAAATTTTAATGTTTAAATGTTTAAATTTTTCCAATGGTATAGATCCTAACTTCAAAACATTTGAGGGTAAGAGTTAAAAAGTAATGGTGGATCTGCTGTCAGTCAGTCACCTTCTTCATAGCCTAGCTGGGGGGGGGGGGGTCTAGCCTCTGGCTCTGTCCACTCCCCAACCCCTACCCCCCTGAACATACCTGTGTGCTTGACTGTAGTCCCACAGACCCAGGCTTCCTCCAACCCAAGCTTCTACTAGGCCCTCAGCTGCAGGCAAAGTCAGCTGCCGACGGCAGGGCAGTTAGGAGCTCTGGGCCTTGTGCCTGTGGGGCCAGTGCTATAAATACCCCTGATTACAGATTTGCCTCTAGTTAACCGATGGCACTTTATGGCTCTCCATTCAAAATAGGCCTAGCCGGGGTTTAGTCTCTCTGGAGGGCAACTGTAAAGGCCACTTTGGTTCACAGCTAAGGAGAGTTACAAGGTAATTAAAACATTTTTGTCTTTTCTCTCTTATGATTATTCCCCTGTGGCAGCCACAGCAAAGAACTTGGTGTGTTGCAGCTATCAGACTACTTATCAGGCGCCTAGGACTCTGGGGACACAGCATCAGGGCACACTAGCCTAGACTCATAGTTTGAGCCACAATTTGTCTGTTGTTCTTTACAGGCTCAGAAGAAAAGTCAGGAATAGTTTGGTCTGAACACACAGGTAGGCAACTGTTAGTTACTTCGCTGCAGAGCCTCTTCCCTTCAGGAAGACAAGCACTTCTTATGGGGAAAAAAAAATATGCTTAAAATTTTTATGAATTCCCCTTTGTGATAAATTAAGTGTTTGCATAAATAAATGTGTACCCTAACCATGTGAAAGTGATTAGAGAAAACTGTCTCACATAATCTAGCTCTAGATCGTGGTAAATAATCTGTTAGGCTGATCATAAAAACAATCACTAATATGGAAAGAGAGGGTGCTGTCATTATCTTGACATTGATCTAGATGTGTACAGCATCCTCTCAGTGTTCAAAACTCTCCCTTGGCTGGGGTCTAAGGAGATGACTCAGAGCTTTGCAAGTATAAGGACCCGAGTTCAACCCCCAGAACCCACATTAAAAAAACAATCGTGCTAACACTTGCTTGTAAACCAATGCTGGGGGAGGAAGAGATGAACAGATACTGGGGGCTCACAGACCACACTGTCTAGTTTACATCCCAGAAGCCTTATCTCAAAAGATGGCTGTCACCTAAGGAACAGCGGCCGAGGCTGACTTTTGAGCTCCACACGCTACCTCACCATGCACAAACGCACCTGAACAGACATGAACTGCAAAAGAAAATCCCCGTGGTTTCTTTTTAGGGCTATCACAGTGCAGGGCAGGCATTACCACCACAGATGACCACACAGAGCCTAGAGAAGTCCTGGATGATGTCACACACAGAGCCTAGATTGACCTGGGATGCACTAAGAGGCCTGAGAAAAGGTGAAGGGAAGATGGGAAAGAAAAGACACATAAAGGACTCTTCAACTCAGCCAGAAAGATTCTGCCAACTAGTAATCTGCAGCCATTATGAGATTTCCAGCAAAGAAAAGGTTAGCATACAAATGAGGTGCAGATGTGACTGGAAATGCCTCCGCTTTCCTCAGAGACACCAGCGCAGGTGCTCAGAACTAAGAGGGCTTGCATCAAAGCCTCAAAGGACCATTGAGGTGAATGGGCTCACATCTCTTGTTTTATGGATGAGATGGGAGACAGGGCAGATCTGCAGTAACCAATGCAGAGTTACCCAATAACTGCAGATGTTTACAGTATTCTCTGAAAAGCCAAGTACAAGCCAGGCCCATGTGCCCATTAGGGGCAATCAGGCATAAGCCACAGAGGTTCTCTCTGCAAGTCTGTTGTTTGGTGGAGGGCAGGGCTAAGCCTGGCAGCGCCTGGGTATGGAAGAGAGAACATCCTTCCCAGATGACCTTCTCAACAGGTTGTTGTGACCAGAGCTGGGGGCTGCATGGTGGGAACAGAACGCCCAAGAAGGGGATACGGAGAAAACCAAGTTGAGTTAAGGGGGAGAGAGCAGAAGGAACATGGCCACCTCTCTGTAGAAGACAAACAAGCCCAAGAAGTGACCCATTAGGACCAGACGCTGCAGTTGTATGACAAACTGAGTCACCAAAGGAATAACTTTAGTTATAGGAACATACTAAAGATAGATAACCTATCTGGGTGTTGGTAGTACACGCCTTAAAAATCCCAGCACTCGAGAGGCAGAAGCAGGTAAACCTCTGTGAGTTCGAGGCCAGCCTGGTCTACAGATTGATTCCCAGGACAGCCAGGGCTGTTACATAGAGAAACCCTGTCTGGAAAATAAACCAAATGAAAAAAACAAACAAACAAAAAAAAAACAAACAAGCAAACAAAACCAAAAAAGATAAGCGGTCTCTGAGTGAGATTTCCGGAGCTACACACACTGGATTAGGAACCGGAGGGAATAATGTATATAGTGGTTGGTAGTCATGTTACATATATGCATGGGAAATGATGCCCGTATTCGTGGTAATCTAATACGCATGCATATATTTATGTTCTACTTACTTCTCCATGGCATGTGTCTAGACGCAGAAGACAACTTTCAGAAATCTGTGATTCGTTAGGATCAAATTCAGGTCCATGTTTAGAGTTAAGCAGCCTTACTCACTGAGCTGTCTCTCCAGCCCAACCTATTATATTTAATAAGTGTCTCCTCCACCGTGTTCATAACATACGAACTACTTTTTCCAAATACGACGCTGGTCTGGCATTTGTGAAAAAAAACGAGAAGAACAAAAGTGTCTGGTGAATGTTATTTACTGACTGACTTCTTGTGAGCCCCTTGCCTTCTTAGAGCTCCATGCCACCGCTCTATGGGGCCCCTCCATGGTCCTCTCTCCGAAGAACTGGGCCTGTGTTCATCCAGGAGCTCTGGAGACATGAGCAGGGTAGGGTGGCAGCATTTTCCCAGACACTCTGGAGCCTAGGTTGAGTTTCTGTTAAAAGTGTCATTTGTGTATATGAAAGGCCACTGGGACACATAATTAGCCATCTCTTGAGCCTGTCTGATCTCACTTTTCACATGGAGGGTGTGAGGATATACTTGTACTTGGCTGCACTCAGTCAAAAGAGTCAACAGGTAGCGATCGGTTGGTACGCTGAGTTTCTATCTCAGCTCTACCCCTGACTCCGGTCTGCTCCCGGCTCCAGGCTTCCGTTTGCTTTCCAATGAGATTCGAAGACTGGACCAGATCAGAACCAGTCCTGCGGTTTCTCTCAGCTCAGAATCTTCTGCAGCCTCCATTTATAAAATGTCTGTTATGTTTTCCTCAGCTACTTCTTAGGTGATTTCTGCCAGAAGGCGGCGCCACGGACTCATGTTTCCAGCAGAAGTGGGGGGGGGGGGGCGTTTGTGCATCAATTCCCACTGCTTTGAAAGGCTTCAGGAAACTCACCTACTTACCAGCTGCCAACAGCTTAATCTTAAAAAACAATGCTGCTCATGCTTCCAGGGGGTGGCTGCGCTGTGCATGCACCGTCTCTCCCTTTGCTTACTCCAAGCCGGTCAACATGGTCTTTGGACAGGCATCCGGCTTCCGGAAAGCGCTAAGGGCCGGGAGAGCATGTGCTGTAGTTGAATCGCACCCACCATCAGCCATTTGCACGCTGTTCAGAAGGTACAAATGGCCACCGAGCTTGTCAATTGCTTAATTGCTGCTTGGGGGCGGGGGAGCAGATACAATTTTGCAACCTTAGATCTCTGGCAGCAGCTAAGCTAGAGAGGCCCAGAAAAAGTGGTTCTCTAGTTGTCTCAGGTTACTGGGAGCCAGGTCAATATTGTGGAGAGGGATCAGGGCAGAAAAAAAAGACATTAGGCCAGCAGGCCCATGTCCTGGATACTACCCAAAGACAGTCTAGGAGACATAAAGTGAATTTGAAGTGAAAATTCCCCCAAAGAATCCTAGGTTTTGTTTTTTTTTCACATGTTAAAGGAACAGAAGGGCAGGGAGAAGAGAGAAAGAAAGGAGGTGTGTGTGCGTGTGCGTGTGCGTGCACTTGGGAGATAGCTCATTCTGTAAAGGACCTAAGTTAAATCCCAGAACCCATATTTTTTTTAATAATCCAGTCACGGTGGTACAAACTTGTAATCTCTGTGCTGTGTGGAGGTAGGAGGAGAGGGATCCCTGAGGCTCACTAGCTATCCAACCAGCCTACTCTGTGAGATCCAGGACAGTGAGAGACCCAGTGAGAGACAAGGTGGATGGCTCCTGAGAAACTATAGAAGTGATCCCTCTCATACACGTGAGAAAGAGAAGGGGGAGGAGAAGGGAGTGGGGAGCAGAGAGGGGGAGCTGAGGCAGAGAGGGGAGAAGAGATACCTGGGCTGAAATGCAGATTCATTAAATAGTTCTAATTCAAATATATCATCTAGCTCTTTTTCCATAAAAGTAACTCAGTGGTTCCTTTTTTTTTTTTTTTTGGTTTTTCGAGACAGGGTTTCTCTGTGTAGCCCTGGCTGTCCTGGAACTCACTCTGTAGACCAGGCTGGCCTCGAACTCAGAAATCCGCCTGCCTCTGCCTCCCTGTGCTAGGATTAAAGGCGTGCTCCACCACTGCCCGGCGACTCAGTGGTTCTTAACCTGTGGGTTGAGACCCCTTTGGGGAATCACACTTCAGACGCCCTCCATATCAGATATTTATGATTTGATTTATAACTGCACAATTAATTATGAAGTAGTAATGAAATAATTTTATAGTTGGAAGTCACTACAGCACGAGGAACTGTATTAAAGGGTCACAGCATTAGGAAGGTTGAGACCCACTGAAGTAAATAATTTTAAGATTCGAGTAGAAAAGACAATGGTTATCATTTGACCTTTGCTTCAAGAGTTGCCTTTCCTTGGCATATGTAAGCACTGGGCATTTCCTGGTTGTCACGCTGGGCAGACTGGGAAATCATCCTGTGGACAGATTCCGACCTTTTGAATGTTTGGCTGTCATAACTTTGTTCTCTGGTAGTGGCCTCAACAGGACTTTTAAGATACATGTGTTTGGGGTCTGAAGAGATGACTCAGTGGATAAATACCTCCTCGTGAGCTTAAGGACCTGAGTTCGGATCCCTGGTACCCATGTGAATGGTGGGCTGGGAGGCAGAGACAAGAGGATCCTGGGGTTTTACTGGCCTATTAGTATAGTTCAGCGGATCTCAACCTTCCTGATGATGTGACCCTTTCAGACAGTTTCTCATGTTATGCGTCCCCCAACCATAGGATTTTTTGTTGCTACTTCATAACTGTAAGTTTGCTACTGTTATGAATTGTAATGTATATATTGGTGTAATGTATATATTGGGCAAACCTTGTGAAAGGGTTGTATGACCCCCAAAGGAGTTGAGACCAACAGGTTGAGAAACACTGGTGTAGCCCAAACAGCTAGTTCTAGGTTTAGTGAGAGACCCTGTCTCAACAAATAAGGTAGGAAGCAGGGAGAAAGATACCAGCCTAAAGATACTGGTCTCCACAGGTGCATGTATGTGTGAGCACACCTTCAAAACACACACACACACACACACACACACACACAGCTGCATCAGTTTTAGAGAGGAAAGAATTACTGTTTTTCATGTGTCTCATGCATGTTTCTTTTATAACCTGAAAAAAGTCAGGGAAAGGCATGTTGATCTCTTTTGTGGTAAAGGAAGGAAAAAGGTTTTTACATGTCGGATTTCTGGACAGTGCAAGGGACTGTTTGAGACTTCCCAACAGAGCTGGAGAAGAACCAGGAACCCAGTCCCGAGGGCCCGAGAATGAGATATTATTTTATTGAACTATATCTGTGGGGGCTGGAGAGGGCCCAGAGTTCAATTCTCAGCACCCATATTGAGTGGCTTATAGCCACCTGTAATTCCAGCTCCAGAGGATCTGGTGCCCTCTTCCAGCGTCTGTGGGCGCCTGCACACGTGTGGCATTATGCACAAGTAAAAGCAAACATAAATCTTTTAGAAGATGCATCTGAAGGGAGAAGCCAGCCTTTTCTGGGAAGAAACAGGGAAGGAGATATACAGGGATCATTTCAGCTCCATCCATACTATGGCATAAGATGTGGGTGTGACACCCTACTTCTTAGCTATGAACAGTCAGAGGGCATGTGTGCCTTCTTCTGAGTCACTGCTCTGCATATGATAGAAAGAGCATTGAAATCGGAGACATCTTCCTTTTGTATGCCTTAGGTACAGCACCAGTGACTCACAGATGCAAAACTGCCCTGCATTCTGTAACATTGGATTCCTGCTGGGCACTGTGTTAGGTCCAGAAGTTCCCACCTTGGGTGGTAAAAAGAGGGTGTGGCCTGCTGCACCTAAAGGAATACACTGATAAAATGGGTGTTTTGAGGTGGACCAAGGAAGCTCCAGAGCTCTCAAAGATGAGCTTCCATGGTGAGGAAGTAGGGTTGGTCCCTCACCTCTGCACCAGAATATTGTTGCAGGTGGACTGAGAGCACCTCTGGGGAAGAGGGTGACCCCTGAACTATATCCCATTACCACCTCTGTGAGCTTCAGACCACACTGACTGTGAAGACGGGGGCTGTGATGCAGAGTGAGCCTTACACCCAGCGAATGGCTTCCGGCCACCTTCCTTCACACAATGTACTGTTCAAGAGTGGGCTTTCCGTGTGGAATTCCCACATCATATCTGTTCCTGACTGCCTGCTGCGTGACCTTGTACCTCTGTTTCCTCATCACGAACAGGAACTGTTGTATCTGAGTTCTGTAAAGGTAGCATGAGGTTGTTGAAATGGTATGCTTAGCGCATTGCTGGTGTGGCTTGGCCATTCTACATGTTTTCTTTGGATTTTATGCGTTTAGTTGTCTTGTTTTCCCTCACATTTAAAGAGATCCATTTATTATTTGTGTGTGTAGGTATGTTGGTGCCTGCATGAGTTTATGTGTACTGTATATATGTACATGCAGGTGCCCACAGAGGCCAAAAGAGGGCATTGGTTCCCTTGGAGCTAGAGTTACATATGGTTATGAACTGCCCATCCTAGGTGCTGGGAACCAAACCTAGGTCCTCTGCAAGGGCAGCAAGTGCTCTTAACTGCGGAGGCAACTCTCCAGTTCCAGTCTCCTGTTGTTATTATTATTTTTAATTCTCCCTCTTTAGTTCCAAACCATACCCTATTCCCCTTCATCTCACATAAATAAACTACTTGAATCTGAAGCATCCTCCCCAGGATCATATTGAATACATAGCTTGTGGTGCAGCTGAAACCAATGGAGCCTTTAGAAGATTGGCTTTCACTGACAGGAGAAGGACATCACTGGTGGGTTTCTGATGGTTACATCATCTTCTCCCTGTCCCTAGTGGTCAACCATGATACAAGGAGTATGCCACCTGCTCCTGCTACTGAGCATCCTACCTGGCCTTTCCTACCTGGATGGACTCCACTCTCAAAATAAACCTTTCCTTCCTCAAGATGCTTCTTTGGTTGTCATAGCAACTCAGAACGCACCAATACATCTCATCTTGAAAAACACAATGAAAATTGTATGATCCGGGGCTGGAGAGATCGCTCAAGAGGTTAAGAGCACTGGCTGTTCCTCCAGAGGTCCTGAGTTCAATTCCCAGCACCCACATGGTGGCTCATAACCATCTCTAATGAGTTCTGGTAACTTTCTTCTTCTGGCCTGCAGGCAGGCATGCAGGCAGAATGCTGAATACCTAATAAACAAATAAATATTAAAAAAAGAGAAAATTATATAATCATCTGAAGTATCCCATCAAAATTAATTAATGTATACAACTTTAAACACAAGAAGTAGAGGCAGAAAAATCTCTTGAGTTTGATCCTGGTCTACTTAGTGAGTTCCAGGCCAGCCAGGGCGGTATAGAAAGACCTTGTTTAAAATATATATATATATATAAAACTCTCCAAAAATTAAACAACAAAATCCAATCAATAAATAGGCAAATGAACTAAATAGATTGAAAGAGAGCTATGCCTGGCCAAAATAGGAGAAATAAAACAAAATCATCCTTAGCCATCAGAGAGATACAAATTAAAATGGCATTGTGTCAGGCATTGTGGCTCCTGCCTGTAATCCTGACACTCTAGAGTGAAAGGCTGAAGGATCCCTGGAGATTCAGGTCTGCCTAGGCCACAGAGTAAAACCAAAACTGCAGCAAGAGTGCTTGCTGCTCAGTTATGATCCAAGTCTCACCACCAGGCAGCTTGGGAATGCCTGTAACCACAGTTCCAAAGTGTCTGATGCCCTTTTCTGGACCCTAAGAGTACCCACGCACGTGTATATATGTGCACATAAAATAATCACAAAAGCAACAAACCTGCCAAATCTGGGCATTGTGACACACGGGCAGAACTCTGTGAGTTTGAGGCCAGCCTGGTCTACAAGGCAAGTCTAGGATAGTAAGGGCTCTGTTACACAAAGAAACCCTGTCTTGAAAAACAAAGCAGGGCTGGAGAGATGGCCCTCTTCTGGCGTGTGAAGACAGAGACAGGGTACTTACAAAAAACAAATAAATTAAGTTTAAAAAATAAAAAAGGAAAGAAAAACAAACTACCAAATGATTTTTTAAAAAAGTTTATGTATGAGTGCTCTATCTGCATGTACACCTGCAAGCCAGAAGAGGGCATCAGATCCCATTATAGATGGTCATGAGCCACCATGTGGTTGCTGGGAATTGAACTCAGGACCTCTGGAAGAACAGTCATTGGTCTTAACTGTTGAGCCATCTGTCTAGACCTGCACCCCTTCAGACTTCAAATGCTTTAATTAAGAAAATAACAAATTTCTGTCTGAATGTAGAGAAAGAGGAACTCTTAGACACTGCTGGTAAGAGTGTAAAATGGTAAAAAAACAAAAAACAAAAACAAACAAACAAAACAAACAAACAAACAAAAACCCTCTGCAACCACTTTGGAAATCAGTATGGAGAAAGTCGAATTACCCTGTGAATCCCAGAGACACCAGAACACCCATGCTTGCTGCTGTACTATGCGCAGCATCCGTCAACCAGACTGTGGAAATGTGATACGTAGACACAATGGAATTGTATTCAACCATAAATGATAGTGTCAGGCTTTACAACCTGAGTTTAGATCCCCTGGACCTAGGTAACACAGTAGCACCGGTGGCTGTAATCTGAGCACCACCTGCCAGAACGGGAGGCAAAGACAGGAGACTGGCTGGCTCTTGCAGGCTGGCTAGCCTTGGATACATAGCAGAGAAGAACAAATAAGAGAACCAAGCTGGAAAGCCAATTTTGATACTGTGTTGTCCTCTGACCTCCACATTAGCACCGTAGACTTGTGTACCTGCACACCCCCGCAGACACACACACACACACACACACACACACACACACACACACACCGGGGAGGGGGAACCACAGAGATCCTAATTCCTACACACAGTAAACGCTAAAGGACTCCAAGGAGCATAGCCGGGGAGGAGCTCTCCAGTTGTCTGTTATCGGCTTAGTTCCAGAGTCCTTTGAAGTCTTGGGAGGTCACTTCTCCTTGATGGGGGTGAGTGGCAGAAGACAGTGAGTGTCCTGGAGGCCTGCCTGGTCTCAGCAGCTGGAAGCAATCCCCCTTCCTCTGATGTGTTTGCTCAATCTTGTCCCTGACTCTGGAATACAACCATGTCTTCCTATTTTAAGTTAGGGTTATTTATACCTGCATCTGTGCTACTGACCATGTATACACACACACTCTGAGGGCAAGAGCCAGGCTTCGGTCATCCTCCTGGCTCCTCCAGGGTCTAGCACAGGGCCACATAGTGGACCAGCTGCAAGAACTTAGGAGAGAAGATGGGATGACCTGGGTAACCACGGAGACTCTGCTAATGGGAGTTTTAGGACAGGCTCTCTCATTCCCAATATGCTTAGAAAAGCCCTACAGTGTGCTAGCCTGGTTACTGCAGGCAAGTTAGAACAGTGGGTAACCCTGAATACAGAGACCTTGCTTACACTCTTCCTGGAACAGACACACACACATGTATTATTACAATGAATCATTAGTCATTCAAAAATAGAAGGAAAAAACCCCTCAGAAATAAAACCACCATGTGCAGCATACAAAGAACATGCCTAGTAAAATAATATTCATCAAATAGCAGCTATGTATTCTAGCACTGCTGGGGCCAAAGAGCAAACCCTGAGGTAACAGTAATGAGGGATGGCATCAAGAAGCAGGTAGGAAGGGCTAGAGAGATAGCTCAGCAGGTAAGCACTGCTGCTCCTCCATAGGACCTGAGTTTAAACCCCAGCACCCACATGGCAGTTCACAACCATTTGTAACTCCAATCCTAGGGGATATGATGCCTTCTTTCTGGCTCCTGTGGGCACTGCCCACATGTGGTGCACAGACATACATGTTGGCAAAACACCCATACACATCATCATCATCATCATCATCATCATCATCATCATCATCATAGTAAAGATTTAAAAAAAAAGAATCGGGTAGCACAGCAGGGCATGATTGTGTATACCTGTAGTCTCGGCACTTTGGAGGCTGAGGCAGAGTTGTCTAAGGCTAGTCCAGATTACATACTGAGACCTTGTCAACAAGAAAGGAAAGGAGGGAGCAAAGGTGATAGAGAAGGGAAGGAAACTTCTGGATCATTTTCATGTCCCTGTCTGGTTTGCAGCATACCTGCAGACACATGCTAGCATCACTAGATCACACACAGCACACTGTAAGTTCTTCCCTCTTAAAGCCCAGGTGGGTCCAAGTAGGTATGACCTAAGATGGAAGCTCACACTTCAACAGACCTATTCTTTTGAGTCCTGACTGTCTCTGTGACAAGTCCCTCCAAACCTAAACCTCAGCACTTTTCAAGCAAAATCATGAATCGATCTCTTTGGTCACTACACAGCTTCTGTGTGCAGGATGTTGTATAGGGAGATCACACAGCAGAGAGGTAAACAGTGGTACTCATCGCTGACCTGTACCCCGAAGGTCAAGGAATCTGCAAAACGGGACGCCCAGTGCTGTGTCCGGCGATGCTTCCTGGAACTGGCCCTGAAAATGAAGTTGTCTGAGCATCTGATGCTTCTTTGGTCTCATTACTCAGGCCCAGTTTACTTTATCTCTGCTTTGATATGTCTGTCACCTTCTCCACAGTGAGATAGCTACAGGAGATGCCTGATCACCAGCCACCATGTGGTTCTGACATCTCCTAACTTGACTGGATTGTAGATGACCAGGGAGCAAGAGACTTATGGCCAGCATTTAGCAAGGAAGCCCTGACTAAACCAGACATGGAGAGTCATTTCTGCAGAAACCCAAATACCAGGTTAAGCTTTGCCTCTGCTAGGGCTTGTATCCAGAAGGGACAGTGGCAGTCTGACCTCATCTTGGGCTTTGAGAGGAGAATGAGGAAAGCAGCACCTGATGGCCAGCAGCCACATGGTCTGTCTAATCTGGCATCTGCTGTCCTAAAGTAAGATGAACCAAGTGCACGTCCAAATATTTTCTTCTCATGTGTCTTGGTTAGTTTTTTGTTAACTTGACACAAGCTAGGATCATCGGAGAAGAAGGAATCTCAATTGAGAAATGCCTCCATAAGCTTGTCCCATAGGCAAGTCTGTGGGGAAATTTTCTTGATTAATGATTGACATGTGAGAGCCCAGCCTACTGTGAGTGGTACCATCCCTGGGTAGGGGGTCTTGAGTTGTATAAAAAAGCAAGCTGAGCCAGCCGTGGAGAACAAAACAGTGAGCAGTGTTTCTCCATGCCCTTTGCTTCAGTTCATGTCCTGATTTTCCTCAATGTCAGACGACAACCTGGAAGTTGTAAGATGAAATCATTCCTTTCCTCTTCAAGTTGTTTTTAGTCAGTTTGTTATCACAGCAAATTAATTACAGAAAGTAAATTAATACATTGAGATAGACAATAAGTATGAAGGACCGAGGTAAATGTTGGATATCTTCTTCAGTTTCAATTTTATTATAATTATTAATATTTATAAATATCTGTATAATTATTATCGTGTTATTTTTGTGTACGTGACTGTTTTGCCTGCATGTTTGTCTGTGTACCACCATGTGAAATGTTCTCAAAGCCAGAAGAGGACATCAGGTCTCCTGGGACTGAGTTACAGACTGTTGTAAGCATCCACGTGGGTTCTGCGGACTCAACCCAGGCTCTCTGCAAGAGCCACTGGTGGTTTTTTTTTTTTTTTTTTTTTTTTTGGTTTTTTGAAACAGGGTTTCTCTGTATAGCCCTGGCTGTTCTAGAACTTACTCTGTAGATCAGGCTGGCCTCGAACTCAGAAATCTGCCTGTCTCTGCCTCCCAAGTGCTGGGATTAAAGACATGCGCCACCACTGCCCGGCCAGCCACCACTGGTGCTCTTAACCACTGAGCTATCTCTCTAGCTCCCCACCTTATTTCTCAAGGCAGAGTCTACCAGTGAACCTGCAGCTCACTGATTGCCTAGACTAGCTGGCCAGCATGCCCTGAGGATCTGTCTGTTTCCCTCATACCAGCACTGGGAACACAGGCGTGCACCCCTGTGCCTGGCTTTTTATGAAGGTGGGAATCCTCATGATTGTGCAGCAAACACTTTATCCATTGAGCCATCTCCCTGAGCCTACTTTCTGATATTTTTCTAAATGTCAAAATACCATGTATTGCTTTGTCACAGAAAATACCACCAGAATGTTATCCAAACAGTTGTCAAACCTTAGTAAGGAGAAGCCGGAAGCAGTGTGTCCAAAGCTGGGCTCAGGATGAGACCAGAGCACCCTGTACCCTGCCACCTCCTGGCTCTTCATGGCAGATCTGAAGCCAGGCATACCTGTCAAGGATAAGTCTGATGCTTCTAGCCCCCTCTGTGCTGTGGTACCCAACAAACTCCACTCACTCCATTTCCTGCAGAAAAATAGCCAAGATCGCTGTACACATGTGTGTTTGGGGTCTGTTCCAGGCTTGTCTGTGGCAGATTTCCCATCGGATTCCAATAGCAACGTGTGGTGTGATCTTTTATCTCACACATCTCTTAGTCAAGTGTGCTCCAAGCTAGGGCCCCTCAAATCTTGGTCTGACCTTTTTGTTTTGTTTTGTTTTGTTTGCTTGTTTTTTGTTTTGTTTTTTTTGGAGACAGGATCTCGGTATATAGTCCTGGAACTCACTAAACTAAGATGTCAGTCTTGAAAATTTCAGAATGCAGAGCCATGAGGAAATTAACTTCTGCTCACTACAAATCACTTGGTCTTAGTGCTTCGTTATAGTAAGACAAATGGACAAAGACACAGGCCATCCTCAATTACCTGATGCTCTGGACCTATGCTTAGATTGCAACCCGCTCAATTCATCCTAAGTTGAACACATTGCTTATAAATCAAGAATGCACTCGAGACCCATCCCAGCATCATGGCTCAGCATGCTTCATGACAGCAATTGTTTCGCTTCATGGCCGATAGAAATACAGCTCTCTGTCAGCTCTTAGCCACGCAAGAGCGTGTGTACAGCATAGCCTGGAAATGATTAAAATTCATGAATCTGGAGTATGCTTTACATTGAATACATATCCTTTCGCATCATCAAGAAGTCAAAAACAACAACAACAACAAAAACAAAACACAAAGAGTTTGTCAGGTGGCTCAGTGGTGACAGTACTTGCTGCTCAAGTTGGACAACCCGAGGTCAGTCCCCAGAACCTGCATTGGAGGGAGGAAAGAACCAGTTTCAGAAAGTTCAGATGCATTTATACTCACCACGTACACACACACACACACACACACACACACACACTTATTTCAAGTCAAATCATTATAACATATAAGTTAGTGTCTTAGTCAGGGTTTCTCTTCCTGAACAAAACATCATGACCAAGAAGCAAGTTGAGGAGGAAAGGGTTTATTCAGCTTGCGCTTCCACATTGCTGTTCATTACCAAAGGAAGTCAGGACAGGAACTTGGAGGCAGGAGCTGATACAGAGGCCATGGAGGGGTGCTGCTTACTGGCCTGCTTCCTCTGGCTTGCTCAGCTTGCTTTTTTATAGAACCCAGGACTAGCAGCCCAGGGAAGGCACCACCCACAATGGGCCCTCCCACCCTTGATCACTAATTGAGAAAATGCCTTACAGCTGGATCTCATGGAGGCATTTCCTCAAGGGAGGCTCCTTTCTCTGTGATAACTCCAGCTTGTGTCAAGTTGGCACACAAAACCAGCCAGTACAGTTAAGACTGTCTATATATGCATACCTTTAAATTACAATGTAGCCCACACTTGTGATTCAGTGTATTAATGTAAATATGTTAAAAAACACCTGATAGTGGGCTGGAGAGATGGCTCAGCGGTTAAGAGCACTGACTGCTCTTCCAGAGGTCCTGAGTTCAATTCCCAGCAACCACATGGTGGCTCACAATCATCTGTAATGGTGTCCAATGTGCTTTTTTTTTTTTTTTAAATTTATTTTATGTATGTGAGGACACTGTTGCTGTCTTCAGACACACCAGAAGAGGGCATCAGATTCCATAACAGATGGTTGTGAGCTGCCATGTGGTTGCTGGGAATTGAACTCAGGACCTCTGGAAGAGCAGTCAGTGCTCTTAACCACTGAGCCATCTCTCCAACCTCAATGCACTCTTCTGGTGTGTCTGAAGACAGCTACAGTGTAATCATATATATATAATAAATAATTCTTTTTTTTAAAAAAAAAAAACCTGCCCCATATCAGCCAGGCTATCGTGGCACACATCTTAATCCCAACACTCAGAAGGCAGGCAGGTATGACTCTGAGTTTGAGGCCAGCTTGGTCTACAGACTTCCTGAAAAGCCAGGAAAAAGTAAAAAATAAAATAAAAAAGAGGGCTGGAGAGATGGCTCACTGATTAAGAACACTGACTGCTCTTCCAGAGGTCCTGAGTTCAATTCCCAGCATCCACATGGTGGCTCACAACCATCTGTAATGGGATCTGATGCCCTCTTCTGGTGTGTCTGAAGACAAAGTACTCATATACATAAAATAAATAAATCTTAAAATAAAGTAAAATAAAAAGAATTCCCCATATCAAGAATGTCATTGAGAGGCTAGGAATATAACTCAGTTGGTAGAGTGCTTGCCTAATCCGCAGTAAGCTGTGGGTTCAATTCTGCTAGCCTTGCTTCACAAAAAACTCGACATAATGAGGCTGGAGAGATGGCTCAAAGTACTGTTCTTAAAGAGGACCTGAGTTTGGTTCTCAGCACCCATTTCAGGTAACTCACAACCACAGTAACTCAGGCTTCAGAGGGATTGATGCCTTCTTCTGGGCCCCATGGGTACCTGTACACACGTGTGCATAGCCACATACAGAAAATTTTAAATCTTAAAAACAAACAAACAAGCAAACAAACCCTGGGGATGCTTTTACATGACTGAAATCCCAGCATTAGGGAAGAGAAGCAGGAGAATCCGTGTTCAAGACCAGCCTCAGCTACATGGTGAGTTTGAAGCCACCTGGGCTTACAGGAGACCGTGTCTCCAACACAAAGACCAAACCGAGGAGTGCGTGGTGCTTAGGTGGGTCCTGGTATGCAGACAGATTCCAAACGTTGCTTTCTTTCTCCTGTCCTCTACTAGACCAGGTACCTTAATACCTCCCCATATTGGGGATAGGGGGATGGCTCAGTGGGTAAAGTGACTGCCATGCAAGTGTAAGGACCTGAGTTCAAGTTCCCAGAAACTGAGTAAAGCCAAATCCAGTAGGACATAGCTATAAGCCCAGCATAGAGGCAGAGACAGGAGAATCTACAGAAGCTCACGGGCCAGCTAGCCTGCAGTATGCAGCAGCAAACAAGAGCTCTTGTCTGAAACATGGTGGAAGGTAAGGACTGACACTTGAGGTTGTCCTCTGAACTCCTCATGTGCATCATGGCACTTGTGTGCATGTGTGCATGTGTGTGCGTGCATGCACACACACTGAAGAGTTGTAGGATTTGCTGTTTGGTTTTTTATTTATTTGTTTGTTTGTTTAACAGGGTTTCTCTATGTCCTGGCTGTCCTGGAACTCACTCTGCAGACATGGGTAGCCTTTAACAATAGAGATTCACCTGCCTGTGCCTCTGGAGTGCTGGGATTAAAGGTGTGCACCACCACTGCCCGGGAGAGGGATCTTTTTTTAAAAAACCTCTTAGTATCTCCCATAATGCTAACTGAAGAGGCTGAAAGCGTTCTAGAATAATGCAGAATGCTCTGGAGAGAGGTCCGGGGAGTGAGCCATCTATTCCTCATCATACTTGTCATAATTGTTCAGTCAACATCCACAGCATCCCTGCTGTGTACCAACCCTTTATCCTATCGTCTGCACCTCAAGAGCCCTGAGGACCCAGACAGAGCATTCTGCCTGAGTTTAGCTAGTCAGGAACTGGAAGAAAGCAGGAGGGCAGGGAGGGGCTCCATGTAATTGCCTCAGGAAGCCCAGCTGAAGCTGAGGAATGAGTCAAAGAGCTGGAGGGAAGAGAAGGAAGGAATGCAGAAGTGGGTGTGGGTCTACTTTCACTCCCTCTAGCATTTGCCAGGGGTAAAGTCCACATCTCTCCTCCTTTGAATGGCCTCACTCAGAATGCCCAATGAAGAAAATGCCAGGTCTCCAGAGCCCTTGTGAGCTGGGAGAACCAACCTTTTTTTTTTTTTTTTTTTTGGCCTTCTTTAGGGTGTTTATCTGTTTGCTCTGAAACCAAGGATGGAGTCAAAAGCTGCCCTCCCCCCTGTTATCCTCCCTCCTCCCTATAGAGCACTTTCCTGTGCAAGAGAGGAAGTCTTTTCCAGTCCCTCCTTAGCCCCACCTCCACACCCTTCACTGTCCCAAGGGTTGTTGACACCTGAAGCGAACCTGAAAACCTTAAGAGGTTTTTCCTAGTGCAGTATACTGCCACGGGGACACCACGGAATACACTGCTGACCATTAGGGGCCCTGGCAGGGAAACCCTGTCTGTAAGGCATCAAGAAGCCTTTGTCACCTGCCGCCAGGGGGGATTATCAACCCAATTGGCTATCTTGAGGTTATCAGTTTAAAATTCCTACCTGGCCTAGAGTCTGTGCTCTGCTCTGCATCTGCTGCCCCTCATGGTGAGGTTTGCCTGTGTGGCTGCTGTCTTCTTAGGTTTATTCGAGGACCTTTATCTTGCAAAACCCAAGCCAGGCTTCACATCGCACTAGTAGGAAACTGCCATTGCCCTAAGACAACATCAATTCTGCGCTGGGGATTGGGGGGAGGAGGGGAGAAGAGTTTTTGAGATCAGGAGCCTGGCTCCTCCTCAGGTCCATCCATGCCACCTCCCACAACTGTGTCTGCACTGAGCCTCTGTGACAGTATAGTTGGGATCTTTTGAGCCTTTCCAGATCTTCACTGTCTCCCCACAACCAAGCCTGCCACTGAATCACAGGAGCAAATAAATCCAGAAGGTGCTCCTCTCTGAGTGAGGAAGAGGATGGAGTGCCCAGTGCAAGAGGTTGGAAGTCAGACATGATGCAGAGGCTTTGGCAAGATGAGTGTGCGTGAGTGTGTGCATGTGTGTCTGAGTGTGGGTATGTTTGGGCCTGTGTGTCTGTCTGTCTGTTAGCCTGTCTGTGAGTCTATGTGTTTCTATGTGTGCGTGTGCAGATGTGGTGGCAGATCCTGACATCTGTGGCCATTGTAACCTCAGAGAATGGCCGAGTGCTTCTCTCTGTTAGCTATCCATTGTTGAACCAGCTTGTCTTGGCGGCACGTCCTTTTAAGAGCCTGTACTGTATTAACTGGGCTGCTAGGACAATTATGTGACAGCCTAGAAAGAGTCGCTGTGCAGCAATGTCGTATTTGGGGGGGGGGTATTTTTAATGAAGGGAGGGTCCTACCAGAGCAGGAATGGATGGGTGGCACTGGGAACAAGCTCTGTAGACAGGAGAAACCTGTTTATCTTCACACTCCAGGGAGGCCATCAGTCTTCTGTGACAGCAGTACTGTAGGGAGCACATTCCAGGAGGGAGATATGGGTTCCCCTGGCCAAGTGGCCTTCTCCTGAGGAGCAGAGGGTCTAATGAGATAAAATGGGCCAGAGCAGCAGGAAGCCGGTTCCATCTTTCCCCCAAGTCTTCAGAAGAAACTGATCAAAGGGGAATGGGTATTTGTGAAGAGCTCAGAAAACTTGAAAGGACATCAGTGGGTCTGGATATTTGTGTCTGTTTGTCAGGTTTCTGGGGCAATCTGCCTTTTCTCCAGCCCCACTTCTCCCCAAGGGTGTAGCTTTTCTAGACGCTAAGGGGTGTGTGTGTGTGCGCAAAGAATTATATGTATGTGTGTGTGTATATATATGATCTATATCTATTTATCTAATTCCAGATAATAATTCGGGAGCTTATCCTTTATGGGTTGAGAAAAGAACTGGATAGTCTTATCAGATTTCACCATTTTTAAAATCTACACAAGCAAACCTTTTCAACATTCTTGTCTGTCTCTTTGGCCTCAAAAAGGAAGGCTCATGCTAGAGAGAAACCAAACTGTGTGTGTGTGTATTTATTGAGGGACATTTTTTTAGGTCAAAGAGTTTCATTTGGTGTCTGTCCTTCCCTCTTCTTCCTCCCTAACCCCCACTCCAGATCTGTGTGCAAAAAGCTCAGATCTTTTTTTCCCACACACAGGCTGACCTGATAGTGGAGGAATGAGTGGGGGGAGGGGCCCACTCTGATATGGGGTGTAGCCTATTCTACACCAGTGCTCCTTGCCCTAAAGAAAATTTTGTAGGAAGCCACTGCACACTCCCCATTTGGAAAGGAAGTATGAGAAATAAGACAAGCTTCCATTTTCTATTTTAAGGGCGAAGAGTAGAAGCCTCGTTCTCACAGCTGCACCCACAGCTACAGAGGTTTGTACAACCATACAGTGAGCAGTTGGCTATTCCAAGCATCAGGCTGAGTTCATTTCCTTCCCCTGACAATATGCTGCATGAGGCACCACCCCTGGACTCCTGATGAGGAAACTGGAGTTGGGGCATGTTAACTGACCACAGATTGTCTCCACTTGGTCCTTATACCTTCAAATCCAAGTCTTAGTCTCTATGCACACAATGTTACCATGTGCTATGATGCATTTAAATCTAATTAGGGACTTCTCTGACAAGTGTCGGGCGATACACCATCCAAGACAATGCAAACAGAATTAGTACCATATGTTGGTAAACATGGAAATCTTTGGGAGAGAGATTCTGGCTGCGCTGACAGATGGAGACCTTGTATTCATCACTGACTACTGCACATCTGGAAATGGAGGCTAGCCTTGAAATCCGATGTATTCCAGACACACACAGCCCCACCCCCACCTCTCCCCCTTGGAAAAACCTTTGCTGGGTCCTGCTGTGCCCTCCAGCTACCATTCTGTTCTGGCTTCCTTTTCCCTGCCAAACTTTCTGAATGAAAAATGGAGCTGCTCACTCTCCCATTTCCTCAGCCCCGCCCCCCTGCACGCCTGTTTCCTCCCCTGCCCTCTTGAAACCTTCAAGAGGTCATAGGCTGACTAGACTACTCATTTCTAAAGCGCTGGCATTATTTCTCCATCTTCATCCTTCTTGACATTGCTCAAGCGTCTGATCTGCCCATTACCAACTCATTCCCTCTATCCCTCCACTCTGCCCTGTGTGGGCTCAAGTGTCTCTACGGTGACTCTACCACAGCGACCCAGTGTGGCCTCCGAGGGACCTTTGCCTCACTTCCTTCTCTCCTTTGGCCTCCCTGGCGATGGCATTGAGTTCTTGCTGTACAGTTGACCCTTGGTGAAGAAGACACCTGAAGGTGGCGTCCTGAGGGAAAAGAACAGAACCAGGGCCTAGCCATTGCTCCTTAAGTCAGTTGGTAGGCTCTAGAGAGTTTTAAAAGCCTCACTTTCCTGGTCAGTAATCTTAGGATGGCAGTAGATACTAAACCTCAAGCCAGACCTCAAGTACCTTGAAAGACTTAAGCATCTTGCAGAAATGGAAGTATATATGTTATAAAAGTGTCAGTACTGGCATCACCGTTGTTTATTTTTAAATTATTAATTGTTGTGTGGTATGTATGTGTGTGTTTCTGTATGGGTGTGTGTGCATGTGTCTGTGTGTGCACATGTGTATGTGGAGGCCAGCTGTCAATGTCAGCTCTATCATTCTCCAATTTCTCTCTCTCTCTCTCTCTCTCTCTGGGTTTTACTACATAATTCTGGATGTTCTCGAACCAGGGAAAGGAAGAGAGAACAGGATGGTAGCTGGAATGCACAGCAGGACCCAGGTTTAGATCTAGACTAGCCTGGTCTGAAACTTACAGTCTCTGTCTGCCAAGCTCTGGGATTAAAAAAGCATGAGCTGGGGCTGGAGAGATGGCTCAGTGGTTAAGAGCATTGATTGTTCTTCCAGAGGTCCCAAGTTCAATTCCCAGCAACCACATGATGACTCACAACCATCTGTAATGGGATCTGATATACCAGCCTTCAGATCATAGGGAAGAAGCCTCTTAGTCTTGGAATCAGAGAGACCCGGATTCGAACCCTGGCTCTCACAGGATGGATGACATCCAGCAGTTCATTTCATCTTTCTGAGTCTTAGTCTGCTCATGTACAAAGTGGGAACTACTACATATTGGCTTGTCTCCTCTCAAAATGTATTAACTGAGAAGTAGTAGCACATGCCTTTAATTCCAGCACTAGGAAATCAAAGGCAGGTAGATTTCTGTGAGTCTGAGGCCAGCCTGATCCACAGAGTAAATTCCAGGACTGCAAAAGCTACATAAAGAAATCCTGTCTTGAAAAACAAAACAAACATACAAAGAAAGAAAAGAAAATGGATTGATATTAGGGAAGAGAGTCTCCATGTCACACAGAGAGCTCTGACTGTCTTTAAGTCGCCACGCTCCTGTGCATCATAAATTCACTGGTGCACTACTCTAACAGAAAATATAGTGAAACCGAAGCCTCCAAGCACACAGATGTGACCCTATTTGGAAATGGGGTAGCTGTAGATTCATGAGGATGAGGTTATACTAGATTATCATGGGTCCCTGTTGTCTAATGAGAAGGCCAAATGAAGACACAAGGAAGCCATCCTGTACAGGCAAGGGCCTGAACTGGCATTGTCACACATCAGAAGTCCAGAGATAGGCATGGGCAGGTCCTCTTTCACAGCATCAGGAGGAACAGACCCAATGTGCCCACTTGAGATGCAAGAGAATGCCACTAATGAAAGTAAGGTTAAGAGTTTGTTTGCCAGTGGTCCAGAGCAGTCTTATGCCAGAAAGAACTCTTGACCCCAGTGAAAGGAAAGCGGGGTTTATGAAACTAAAACCCACAATTACATCATACCAGAGGCAGTCCAGGGGGCAGAAGTTTCAAAAGTTTCAGTTCAGTTGATTAAAATTTGTTTTATGTTGTAAAACAACGGACCTCCAAAGCACAGTGCGTAGGAATCCTCTATTCAGCAGGATATGGGTAGCAGAGGCAGGAGAGTGGTTGGGTTAAGCACTAGATATTAGCTAAAGCTAGGACAAGATGGAGTCACTCAAAGTAGGTCACAACCCAGGTGTGCTGCCTAGTTGTATGACAATTTGACACAAACTAGAGTCATCTGGGAAAGGGAACCTCAATTGAGAAAATGCCTCAATTGAGAACCGGCCTGGGGACAAACTTTTGGGCCATTTTCTTGATTAATGATTGATGAGATGAGTCTAGCCACCTAGGTGGATGGTGCCACCCCTAGGTGGTATAAGAAAGCAGTGTGGGGGCTGGAGAGATAGCTCAAAAATTAAGAGCACTGACTGCTCTTCCAGAGGTCCTGAGTTCAATTCCCAGCAATCACATGGTGGCTCACAACCATTCGTATGGAATCTGATTCCCTTTTCTAGTGTGTATGAAAACAGAGCACTCATCTCATATACATAAAATAAATTTTAAAAATCTTAAAAGAAAAAAGCAAGAAAGCAAGCAAACAAGAAGGAAAGAAAGAAAGGAAGAAAGAAAGAAAAGAAAGAAAGAAAGCAGTACGAGCAAGCCACAAGAAAGCCAGTAATCTGCACTCTTTCATGGCCTCTGCATCAGTTCTTGCCTTGATTTCCCTCAGTGATGTAAAATGGAATAAGCCCAGCTGATTTTGGAATGATGTTTTAACAGAGCAATAAAAACACTGGATCGCCTAAGACACTAGGTGACTTTAATCTCAGTTTCTAGGGTGGAGACAGTAGATTCCTGTTGTCCAAGATGCTCAGTGTATAACTCTTTGCTATAGTAGCACTCACTACAAAACAAATATGAAAACGGTACTCCAAATTCTGCCTCTGGTCTCTGATCCCTTCTTTATCCATTCACAGCCTGTGAGCTGCAGTCTCCTAGACTCTGAGCAGAAGGTGCCTCAGTTGCCAAAACAGTACCCCCAACCCCCAATGCACACACAGAGAAAGAGAGAGAGAGAGAGAGAGAGAGAGAGAGAACAACACCTTGGATGTTTTTTAAAATGTGGCCTTTCTTTCTTTCTTTCTTTCTTTCTTTCTTTCCTTCCTCTTTTTTGAGACAAGGTGTCTCACTGTCCTGCATCTCACTAACTATGCTAAACTGGATGGATCCACTTGTTTCTGGCAGCTCTGTGCTGGAATATAAGCACATAACATAACATTTGGCTCTTTTGTAGATGGATACTGAGGATGAAGCTCATGTCCTTGTGTTTTACCAACTGAGCCACGTACCTACCCCAGGTTTGAATTTCAGCGACGTCTCTGCTTCTGGACTGTGTCCTTTTTCCTGCCTGAAGCCCTATGCTTCCTCTATTTGTACATTTGTATTTTAGCCACATCCTTGATTAGGCAGAAGTTTTCCAAAGGGAAACTTGGGAAGACTCTAGGAATCAAATTTAACAATTAAATAACAGTTGTAAGAAAGCGAGATAAGAAAGGAACAACCTTTCTAGCTCTCAGTACTTTTCTCTGAAAACAGAAATTAAAAGCTATGATTTCTCTGTGGGTAAGAATAAATGAGAAAATGAAGGCAAAGTCCTTACACAGCTGCACTCAACATACATGTTACTATAGCTGACTGCACAGATGTCATGCAGACTTTTGTCACATCCATATATGTGTGTGTGTGTGTGTGCTTATATATGTACACATATATATGTATTCACACACACAGAGATACATACATACTCCCTTCACACACACACACACACACACACACACACACACACACACACACACA
>JADRCH010000036.1:4070656-4086449 GCA_019843965.1 Rhynchomys soricoides | reverse complement strand
CACACACACACACACACACACACACACACACACACACACACACACAGATACACACACACTCCCTTCATTCGGTCCGCAGATTTGTACTGACTATCCTCCATGCGTAGGACTGTGTCAGGTGTATTGTGAGATGGGTCCAGTCCCTGGCCTCAGTGAGTACCAGGTCAGAGGCAGCTGCTATAGGACAGGCTGGGAGAAAAAGCTACCCCAATGTTGCAGACAACAGGCCACTGTCTGCAGAGATTTGATCTTTTTAAAGGAAGACTTTGTCAGCTGACATAAAGGAGTTAGGGGAGCCTTGCAGGCATTTTGTCTAAAAAGTCAGCAAAGGTTTCCATGTGGGTAGTCTAGGCAGGCTGTGGTGGAGAAAAGGCTACAGAGGGAGCCTGGGACCATACTGCCAAAGGATCTTATACCTAATTGCAAACTTCCTCTTCTCCCTAGGGGTAATTAGCACAGTACTTAATTAAAAACAAAATTACTGGTTTGATGTTTCCCTCCCTTTTGACATGTGTGGAGACAAAGAATATTCTCTTGGATCAAAACCCTCATATTTTGGATACCTAAATTTATATGTCAAGTTCACTTTTCAGTGCCAAGAGGTCCACTTAACCAACCACCTACTGCGACTGAAATAATAAAGATTCCACTCACTCCAGGGTCCTCTCTTCCCTGTCCATTCTTCCCCTGAGGGACAAAAGACATTCCATGTTTTCAGATATAGGGGAAGGGCTTCTAACACTTCAAAGTATAGTGTCTTAGTTTTGGTTTTTGTTGCTGTGATAAAATACCCTGACAAAAGCAATTTAAGGGAGATAGAGTTTATTTGTCTCTCATGTACAGTCCATCGTTTCAAGCAACATGGCAAGGGCTTGAAGTAACTAGTCATATCACAATGACAGTCAAGAGCTGAGAGCCATGAATAATTGTACACATGTTAATGCTAGCTCTTTTTCTCTACTCTTACATAATCCATAACTGCCTGCACAGGGAGTGGCGCCACCCACGGTGGGCAGGTCCTCCCACTTCAAGACCTGGTCAGAAGCCTGCCTCTCAGATAATCAAGTTGACAATTAAAAGATGATCACACTCAGGTTATTGATGGGAACCTTGGGACATCAAAGGAGACTTGATGCATGACTCAGAGCAAATGTCAACTCCTAGGCCAGACTAAGTTTTTCTGCTGGGGGATGGAAATGATAACAAAAAACAGGGTGGCTTTGGGTAAGGTCCCCTGCAGACCCCAGAGGCAGCACAGCTAAGAGCGGTACAACTATATGAACATTTGAGCAGCAGGGCACTGGAATTAGTCCATCACAGAGGGTTGTGAGCCACCACGTGGTTGCTGGGAACTGAACTCAGGACCTTGGGAAGAGCAGTCAGTGCTCTTAACCACTGAGCCATCTCTCTAGGCCCCTTTACTGAATCTTAACTCCTCCCATTCCCTCAGCCACTTGCCACCTCTAGGATTTTTCAAACTGCTTTCTTTTCCTTTTTCTGGATTACCCTCCATGACCTCTGCTCTCTAGTCAGATCTGTTTACTAAATCACACCCATTCTTCAAGACTGAGTTAAAATGCTACCTCCTGCCGGAAGCCTCCTGGGAGCTCTCCTTTCCAAAGGACTATCTCCCCCTGGTCCTGGGGACCTACCGTCTCTTTTGTATCTTGTGTGAGATCTAGATGTATTTTTCTTTTTCTCCCATTAGACGATGAACCTGTTCCTTATACCCCTTGAATGTTTTGTGCATCTCCCTTGCTCATGGAACCAAATTTTACTGTGCAAGTGTGGTGTGTGGTGGCACTCACCTTTAATCCCAGCACTTGGGAGGCAGAGGCCGGCCTGGTCTACAGAGTGAGTTCCAGGACAGCCAGGGCTACATAGAGAAACCCTGTCTAGAAAAACAAAAACAAAAAAACAAAACAAAATCCTACTCTGGGTCCTTGGTTCTTGTGTGTTCAGCACATCTACCAGATGTCTGTGGTGCCAGGATCATTAACACAATCATTTCCTCTTCTCCCTTTGGCATTTTCTCCTAGGCCGGAGGTGGGGGTGGGGGGTGAGGGGGTAGGATCGGGGGCGAGGTAGGGAAGAGCTAGATGAGCCCCTGGCAGGGAGAACTGTCCTTCTGCCAGTCTCTGAAATCCTCAGGGGTGAGGGAATGGAAGACACTCCACTCTGGGCTTCCATCATTGAAGCCTCCTGTGAGGCAGCAGACACACAAACAACTGTGGCTTTAGGGAGCTGAGGTCTCTACAGCCAGGCCCCTGGAAAACATTCCAGTCGAAATTCCAGCAGGCTTTCAAAGGGGAGAGAGAGCGATAGAAAGAACTCGAAGTATCATCCTGCTGACTCCTTTTCCTAATTGATGGAGGGAGATAAATGAGGAAGGAATGTCACCGAGTCAGTTCAGGTATCAGCGGGTAGGGAGCTGATTTCTCTGCTCAAAGGCTATTTGGCAGAATGTGCCTTCATGCTCAGAAGAGAACATACAGTGTAGTTTGTTTCTATTAAAAAACAACAACAACAAAACCATAGTGCACAGCGTTGTAGTAAGGTATCAGGTTCATCCTAGTGCCATGTCACACATGCCAGAGAGAACAGATAGAACCACGCACTGAGCGCACATGATGTAGCTGAGCTTAGACGCTTGTACTAAACACTTTGAAAACAACAACAACAAACTTTTTAAAATTGCATTTTATTTTATTGTTTTGCACATGCGTGTACGTGTGTGTTCACAAGCACATCCATGGTGCACACGTGGAAGTCAAAGGACTGCTTGTGGGAGTTCTTTCCTTCCACCATGTAGGTCCCAGGGATCAAACTCAAGTCATCCGGTTTGGCAGCAAGTGCCTTTATCCACTAAGCCATCTCTCTGGCCCCACTCACACTGAATTCCGGAATCCTGCGGGACTTGCCCTTTAAGTAGGGGCTCCCAGAGTCTACTGCCCCTTGTACAGTGCCGTTTGCTAATGCAAAAGCTAGAGTAGTAGTTGCATCCTTAAAGAGATGCACATAGCATGGAAAACAAAATGTGATCTGTTTTCAATTTTACTAATTAGGAACAACAAAAACAAAAAGGTTCAGGCATCTTATCAACCTAAACGAATGAGATAAAAATCAAGAACACACCCTGCAGTCTAAATTTTTCGTTTTGTCAATGAGGGGGGAAAAAAAGAGTCCGCAGGAAGTGTGAATGACTTATCCGAGGTTACCAGAGACATAGAAAAGTGGAAGCGGAAGGAGAGACCTGAAAACAGTGTCTGCATTAGACAGATTTTGGGGGGTGGAGCGTGTAAGAGATGCCTTCTTCGCCAGGCTTCTGGCTCCTGCCAATCTGCCAAATGGGAAGAGGTTCTGACCACAGCATCTGGCTGTCCATGTGCCCTTCGACTGGGGAGGTCAGCCCATGAGTCAGATTTCAAATCATGGTGGTTTTTTAAAAAAACAGCCAGGCAGGATGAGACCATCAAGAAGAGAGGGAGGGACAGAAAGCCAAAGCCTTTTAAAAAGCACTCCACAAAAGGCAGAGGGCTCTCCTGCACCAATCCTGACCCCCACCGACCTCTCGACCTCGTTACCTAAGGTCAGCTTAACACTTTAGAAATGGTCCCGGCTGGCTCCGTAACCTCTGTCACTCATAACTAACAAATACGTCTTTAAAGGGGTCACCTTTGGGACGGAAACTGGCAGTTTCTTTCCTTTCAATTCACGAATTACCCAAAAGTCTCTTCAGTCTCAATTAAGAAATTCGAGCTATCTAATTTGAAACCATTTTTACAAGCACAGGGTGCTTCTATATTTCCATTCATGCAGAGTTTATAAAGTCCAAGTGAATCCTCCAGAGCTGGGAATGTGGCACAGTGGTAGAGTATTTGCCTAGCATGAATGAGGCCCCTGGTTCAATCCCTATTACCACCACCAAAAATAAATAGATAAATAAATAAATAAATAAATAACAATTTAAAAAATTAAAAAAAGAAGGAAAAAAGAAAAGGAAAGAAAAACTAAGCTTGGGAAACAGGATATTTTGTATGGTTATCTGGACAGCAAACACATCTGCCCTTGGAGTCTTCTCTGCAAAAAGAAGAGAACACAGAAGAGATGGAAAGTCAAATACCAGGGATCCAAATAGACCCTCTCTATATCTTCCCATATTCCATTCTAGAGGAATTGTGGCTATCTAGAGAAGGAGCGAACAGAAGAGCTAATGAGGGCCACGGTCACCAGCACTTTTAATTGTCACTACACAGCCAAGTGCTGCTGGGTTTAGGATGACTTTCCCAGTACTACACAAAATCTGGTATAAGGGCACACACCTCTATTCCCAGCACTTGGGAGACAGAGGCTGGAGGATCTGTGGTTCAAGGTTAGCATCTACTATCTGTCAAGTCTGGAGACAGTCTGGACCTAGGTGATACTCGGTCTTAGAAAAAAAAAAAAAGTTGCACCCTGTCTCAAACCCCCCCACCCCCCCAAAAAAGTTGCAGATGTTCAGCATGATTTGCAAACTTCAGACTTCATCTAAAGAAAGAAAGCAATCAAAAGAAGTATGGGTCAGAGAGATAGCTCAGTTGGTAAAGTACTTGCCATGCACTCACTAGGACCTGGGTTCAGATCCCCAGCACCCACATAAAATAGTCTAGGTGTGGACATATTGGCAATCCCAGAGATAGAGTCAGGAGGATCCCTGGAGTTTGCTGCCCAGCCACTTAGAATAAATGAGCCCTAGGTTCAGTGAGAGACCTTGTTTCAAAAAATAAAGTGGAGTCGGGCAGTGGTGGCACAAGCGTTTAATCCCAGCACTTGGGAGGCAGAGGCAGGCGGATTTCTGAGCTCGAGGCCAGCCTGGTCTACAGAGTGAATTCCAGGACAGCCAGAGCTACACAGAGAAACCCTGTCTCGAAAAAACAAAAAACAAAAACCAAAAACAAACAAACAAACAAACAAACAAACCAAACGAAACCAAACAAAAAAAATGTGGAGAATGACTGAAGAAGACACTGGATATCTATCCCTGATCTTAAAACACACATGCGCACAGATGAAAGCATACTCTGACGCACATACACATGCAGTCCCCACCCCCACAAAAGTATTATACATACTCCCAGCCCTCAACTTCTTTGTGCCACTGAGAAAACATCTTATTTCTTAAGAGATTTACCAGAGCAATACTCTCTCTGGCTCATATTCAAATTCAAATGGAGAATCTACTTAAGGGTAGGGTCTGCTTCCCAGTTCTGGTCCTCAGATCTCTTTCCTTAATTAAATTCAGTGTACCCACTGTGGGTTGTACGTTAGCAAATCAGAACTAAATAAAGCATAACCCTGAACCTCCATGAGCTCACAATGAGGGAAAGGGAAACTTCCGTATAAACAGACAGATGGAGTGGAGGACTGTATGAGTCAGAGGAGAGCAGAGACAAAGTCTAGAGGGACCTGGAAAGATGTACTTCGAGTCCTGAAGGACCACAACTGTCAACTCAGATCCTACACCCCGCAAAGCTATCTATTAAACCTAAAGAAGAAACAAAATCTTTCCATAGCAAAAAGAGATTTAAAAAGTATTTATGGTCACTCAGCAAGGCCCACAGAGAATTTTACGAGAAATACTTAATCTGAAGGATAAACACACCCAAGAGGTCACAGAAGAAAAGTAAATACTAAAAGGAAGCCGACAAAATGTCAAAAAAAATCACCAAATGACAGGAATTGATTCAAATCTTATAATAATAACTCATAATTTTAACAGTCTCAACTCCACAATAAAAGACATAGACTGTTGGGTGTTGAAACACACACCTTTAATCCCAGCAGTTTGTTGACAAAGCAAGTTCAGGATAGCCAAGGCTGCACAGAGAAACCCTGTCTCAAAAAAACCCAAAAGGAAACAAAAGGCAACAACAACAACAAAACAAACAAAAACAAAATTAAAAAAAATTAAACACAGACTAACAGATTAAGTTAGAAAATGGTATCCATCTTTTTTGTTTGTTTGTTTGTTTGTTTTACTTCTGAGACACATGCTCCACCATCAGTAATAGACCACCTTAGGTAAAAAGAAAAGTATTCCAAGCAAACAGAAGTAAGAAGCAAGCAGGCATAGCTATTCTAATATCTGACAAATAAGGAGGAATGCTTCATGATTATTGAAGAAAAGTCCACCACAGTGTATTACAATTCTAAACATATATGTACTAAACAGGGGCACCCACTTACATGAAAAAAATTTTTCTATATAGAGTTGTAGGTTGACTGCAACATAGTGATAATGAATGATTTTCCTGATCCCACTCTCACCAATAGATACATGACCTGGAAAAAAATAAGCAAAGAAACAGACATCATAAATAAGATGGACTTAGCAGAACTTTCCTCCTAAACACCAAGAAAGACTCATTCTATCAGCAGCCCATGGAACTCTGCTTCCAAATAAGCTACATATTAGTATACAAACGGAGTCTCAATAAATACATGGAAATTGAGATAATGTCTTACATTTTATCAGATTGTAAGGAAACAAACCTGAATATTAACAGCAATAGAAAGTGCCCGAGCTTATTAACACTAAACAATGCACTATAAATGATAATTGGATCAAAAAAGAAGAAGTCAAGAAGGAAATTTTAAAATTCCTACAACAGTATGAAAATGAAAGCAGAGCACACTGAACTGTATGGGACACAACGAAAGCAGTCCTGAGAGGAAAATTACAGTGGTGTCTGCCTACATTATAAACATTGAGAGACCTCAAATCAATGATGGGCTGGAAAGCCTTGGAAAAAACAAGAAAAAACAACACCCAAAGAAAGTGGGCTGGAAAAGACAAGCAAAATCAGGATGAAATAAAAGAGAAAAAAAAGGGAGACGAATTTCTGAGTTCGAGGCCAGCCTGGTCTACAGAGTGAGTTCCAGGACAGCCAGGGCTACATAGAGAAACCCTGTCTCAAAAAACAAACAAACAAACAAACAAACAAAAAAGCCCAGAGCTAGATGGATTCAGCACAGAATTTTACCAGGCCTTCAAAGAACTACCAGTAATGCTATTCAAATTATTACATAAAATAGAAAATGAAGGAGCATTTTCAAACTCGGTTTACAAAGCCAGTACTACCCTGATACTCAAACTAGACAAAGAACACAACAAAAAAAGAAATTATAGGCCAATATCTTTGATGAACATTGCCACAGAAATTCTCAGTAAAATAATTGCAAAGTGAATTTAGAACACATCAAAAAGATTATTCCCCATGATCAAGTAGGCTCCCTTCCAGGGATACAGGGATCGTTCAGTACAAAAAAAAAATCAATTAATGTAATCCACCACAAACATGAGCTCAAGACAGAAACCACATGATCATCTTATTAGATGAAGCAAAGGTCACCGACAAAAATTTAACATACCCTTTATAATAACAGTCTTCGAGGAAGTGATGGGTACAGAAGACATTTTTCGACATAAAAGTCATTTTGCTAAATGTGTTTATCAGTTCTAGGAGTTTTCTGGTGGAGCTTTAGGGTCCTTTACATATAGACTCATATCATATGGGAATACAAAAGACCCAGAAGAACCAAGACAATCCTGAACAATAAAATAGCTATTGGTGCCATTTGCATCTCAGATTTAAGTCATACTACAGAGTTATCATGCTAAAACCACATGGTACTGGCACAAAAACAGGTACGTTGATCAATGAAATGGAATGATGGATAGTATATAAGGACTCCGCACCCCAACTGCCACCTGAGTTTTGACAAAAGGGCCAACAATACACACTGGAGAAGAAAGACACCATCTTCAACAAGTGATGCTGGTCAAATGGATAGCCAGCTACATGAGGAAAGAGCGAATCTGAATCTTTCTCTCTTGTACATAAAACTCAATTCTCAGTGCATTAAGGACCTCAACACAGGCCTCATAAGGCTGAGTCTGATAGAAGGTGAGGAATGCTCTTGAACTTCTAGCCACAGGAAAGGACTTTCTAAACCAGATTTCAATAGTGTAGGCGTTGAGACTGCCAATAAACGGGGCCTCATGAATAAAAAGTTGAGTCAGCAAAGACCACCAATATTTAAATGAAGAGGCAGCCTACAGAATGGGAAAAAGTATCTTTACCATACATACATCTGACAGAGGCTTAGTAACTAGAAGATAAAGAATTCAAAAAAGTAAACATCAAAAACACAAACCACCAATTAAAAAATGGGACGTAACAGTAGACAGAGTTTTGAAAACATGAAATCCAAATGGCTAAGAAACACTTTTCAAAATGTTCAATATCCTTACCCAGTAGGGAAATGAAAATTAAAACTACGTTGAGATTTCATTTTATCCTAGTCAGAATGATTTAGATGGATTTATCTTTTTAACTCTGAAAAATACCATAGTTGGAGCTGGAGAGGTAGCTCAGCAGCTAAGGGCACTGGCTGCTTCTCCAGAGGACCCAGCTTCTAGTCCCAGCATCCAGATGGCGACCCACAATACTTTGTAACTACAGTTCTAAGGGATCCAATGCACTCTTCTGGCTTCTGTGAGAATCAGGCACACACGGTACACAGATACACATGTAGGCAAAAAACCTGTATTGTTGTGTTTTATAAAAAAGAAAAAGAAGCCAGGGATATGTTCGGTAGAGGCAGGCCCATGCTGAGGCATCCCTTCCCCCGACGCACCAGCCACGAAATGGTATAATATAGAACAGAGTTTATTTAGGGCATGGGGAGGGGAATTGAGGGGGTAGGGGAGAGAGAGAGACAGAGAGAGAGAGAGAGAGAGAGAGAGAGAATTAATAGAGGAGAAGAGTAGAGGCTGAGGCTGGCCATGAATACATGGAGGGGGGAGGGGAATGGGGAGAGAAGGGACAGAGGGGGAAGAGGAGAAGGGAGCAAGAAAGCAAAAGAGAGAGAAGGGGGCAAGAAGCCCCTTTTATAAGTGGATCAGGCATACCTGGCTGTTGCCAGGTAACTGTGGGGCAGAGCCTAGAAGGAATGCTAACAGATACCAAAAAAAAAAAAAAAAACCAAAAAAAAAAACCAAAACAAAAAAAATTTTTTTAATTTTTTGTTTTTTCAAGTCATGGTTTCTCTGTGTAGCCCTGGCTGCCCTGGAACTCTGTAGACCAGGCTGGCCTCAAACTTGTAGATCCACCTGCCTCTGCCTCCCAAGTGTTGGGATTAAAAGTGTGTACCACCACTGCCCGACAATAAGTACAGACTTGCTCCTTCTGAAAGGTTGAGCAGCTGACAGCACTCAGCCCCTGATGACTGCTGCCTGTCACTTGGCCACAGAGAGCAAAACACAGCATCAGTGACTTCACATCCTCTGACACCCCTTACAAGTGGTTTCGGTATTTCTTTCTGAACGGGACTAGCAGGGACACCCATTTCCTTACACCTGGAACCCCTCTAGACCACATTTCCTAGCAACAGGAAGTGCGGTTAGTTCCTGTGCTTGAGTTCAGGCCAATAGAAAATGGGCTGGTCTGTACCGAAAACCCTCCCCGGATTCCTGAATCGCCAGGTGGGTCTTTCTTCATTAATCAAGAATACTCACACTTGGCATAGCATAAGCATGAAATAAACTACTTATAATTTACAGTCCTCATCGTTACTTAGCAAGAGTAATACAGAGTCTCCAGTAGCCCAGGTTGGCCTTGTGAACTTTTTTTTTTTTTTTTTTTTTTTTTTTTGATCCTCCTGTCTTAATCTCCTAAATACTGAGATTATTCGTCTTCAACACCATGCCTGGTTTTATGCCGTGCTGGGGATCCCACTCAGGGTTCCATGTGTGCCTGAGGAGCATCCAGCAACTCAGGATGGCCCCCCCACTTGTTCCCACCTCTGTGTTTCCCAGCTTCCCTTTCACTTTCTCCACTGCTCAGCTCTTCTCTGTTCCCGGCTTTTAAAAATTATCTACAGGAAAGATGTTGACCAACTAATATCCCATATGAGAAAACCCACAAAGAAACCAACAATTTTTTTAGAAATAGAAAGAAGAAAATGCCAAAGATTTATTTATTTAAAAGAAAAATCACAAAAATAGGGGTAGGAAGAGGGTTCATTAGGTCATAGTTAAACTTGACAACCTGAGTTCAATCCCTGGTACCCACAAAGTGGAAGGAGGGAAGTGGCTCACAGGGGTTGTCCTCTGACATCCACATGGGTGTCATGGCTTATGTGTGCATGGGTGCACAGACACAAGGAAATGAAAAGGTCACAAAAATAGCAAGTACAATGTTATATACGATTAAGATTGAGAAACCACTTAGTTAATTATAAAAATCATAATGTCTACACAATGCCTTCACTACCTTTTTTAATGGCCATTGTGCTACAGCAAAGCAGGAAACACTGAGGGAGGAGTGCATCACAGCAGGAGCATGAAAGAGGAGGCATAGTGGTGCGGGTGGAAAGGGCAGTCTTCCAGTGGCCAGGAAGGTTTCTCTCATTTTCTCCTGCCCCTCCTCTGCTTCCTCCAACTCCACAAGAAACAGGGCAGCCTTAAAAAACACAGCCAGGCTTGACTGAGCCAAAGTTCTCAAGCAGAGGTGGCAGGGAGCAAACAGGGTTCCGCCCTTCCTCCATACACTCTGGGTGAGAACCCGGAACATCTGTGATACTCAGAGGAGAGTTCAGGGACTCTCCGTGGCTGAGGAGAGGCAGCTGTGAAGACTTTGAAGCCAGTAACACTTCATCATCAATACTTGGGCTTTGAACTGGAAGTGAGGACTCAGGGTAGCAATTGGCCTTATAAGGTGCCAGTCATGAAAAGTGGGATTTGATTGGTGTAAATGGATTAGGGTTTCTTTGTTGATATCCACTTCAAGGACAGTTTAAGAGCAGCTTAGAAATGAAAATCGCCTTTAATATTTGGAATATACATCATCAAGGGAGACTCATTTAGTCAGTCCTCACGATAAGCTAGACCTATTACCTTCTAATTAGAGTTATACATTTTTATCTTGGAAAATGAAAGCATATGAAGTCATACATCTTTATTCCCAGCTTGTATAGTATTACCAAAAATCCTACATAAGAGAGTTGCAAAGTGTTACAACTTGTGTTACAAAGTGAATATTTGTAGACAGCATTTAAATAAGTATTTTCAAATAAATAAACTAACATTTTAAGCCTTTAGTCTTTTAAAAAAATTATTTATTTTGCTTTAAATTATATGTGTGCACATTATGTATCTGTGCGTGAGTGTACACAGGTGTGTGCATGATATAAGAGAGCATTGAATCCCACAGAGCTGGTGTTACAGGAGACTGTAACACTCCTGGGTGCTGGGAACCAAAACCTGGACATCTTTTTCTTGAAAAGGTCTAATTTTGACCTTCAAATCTATGAAAATCTAGCATATACTTGAATTTATGATTCTAATTCTAATTATAATTGTGACAGCTACCAATCCAACATATATGCACATGAATACATACATATACATGTGTATATGTATATATGTATATATGTGTTCTCTGTGTGACTATGTAGATGAACACGCTCATGTTTATTAGCAAGAAGCATGTGTACACAGTCTCAGAGACCTATGAGTTTAGAAATTCATAAATAGAGATGAAAAACTGTAGATATATCCATTTGGCCAACAGTAAGGAGAAAGTATTAGAATACCACTGTTTGGGCTGGCGAGATAGCTCAGCAGATTAAAGGGCTTGCCGCTAAGCTGACTGCCAAGTACCATCCCCAGAGCCCACGTAGTAGGAGGAAAGAACTGAACCCTGCAGATTGTCCTCTGACCTCCACACTAACGCATGTGGTGACAGGCTCAGAACCAAACACACATTATTTAATTTTTTCTTTCTTTCCTTCTTTTTTTTTCTTTTTCTTTCTAAGATTTATTTATTTATTTTATGTATGTGAGTACGCTGTCACTGTCTTCAGACACACCAGAAAGCATCGGATCCCATTACAGATGGTTGTGAGCCACCATGTGGTTGCTGGGAATTGAACTCAGGACCTCTGGAAGAGCAGTCAGTGCTCTTAACTGCTGAGCCATTTCTCTAGCACTATAATGTTCATTTTCAATGTGGCATTAAATACCAGTTTATAGACATCTTTCTTTTCTCTTTGAGACCCAGTTTTGTGTTGAACAGGCCACCCTCAGACTCTGTGTAAGTAAGGAGACCTTGAACGTCCAGTTCTCCTGCGTCCACCTCCAGAGTGCCAAGATGACAGGTGCACACCACATACCTGGTTTTATGTGTTGCTGGAGGTAGAACCCAGATGTGTGTGTGTGTGTGTGTGTGTGTGTGTGTACACTTGTGTAGGTGTGCATGTGTGTGTATGTGGAGACCAGAGGACAACCTCCAGTGTTGTCTCTCAGACTGAGCTACCTTCTTTTAAGTGATATGCATTAGTATGAATGCTTGCATGTCGATGTGGAGGCTTTGCGGACCCAAAATGAAGAGCTTGCCATTTTGGCTAGTTGGACTAACCAGCTTGCTCCCAAGATCCCCTTTCTCTGCCTCCCATGCCCCGGTATTACAGGAGGCTCTCTCACCTGTCAGGGCAGTTTTATATGGTTTCTGGGAATCTGAACTCAAGCCTACATACATGAGTGGCAAGCACTGATATATCACCCCAGTCCCTTCCTCCTCTTCCTCTTTCTCCTCCTCCTCCTCTTTTTCCACACAGTTTTCTCATTGGCTTGGAACTTGAAAAGAAGGACATGCTGGCTAGACAGCAAGCCCCAGGGACCCTGGCATTTCTATTTTGCCTCCTCAGTGCTAGGGTTATAAGAGCCAGGCTCTCACAGGGCAGTGGTGGTACACACCTTTAATCCCAGCACTCAGGAGGCAGAGGCAGGTGAAGCTCTGAATTTGAGGCCAGCCTGTGTACAGAGTGAGTTCCAGGACAACCAGAGGTATGTAGAGAAACCCTGTCTCACAAAAACCAAAAAAAAAAAAAAAAAAAAAAGGAGAGAGAGTACTTTCCCAGTGGAGCTTGTATCTCTCCAGCCACAGACCACACCATGAGATGAGCTACACCCTCAGCTGATCAGAAAATGATTGTTTCATGAAACATACTTCAGCAAATCCCAGTTGGAAGTCATTGCAAATCTCTCTCACATATCAGTGTTTGGTAAGGCAGGGAGCTCAGAAAGAATTCTGTTCCTTGAGGGTTGGGCTTAAACTGCTGCCCAGGTGAGGGGGTGGGCAGCATTAAAGGTTTCTATCTGTGAGTCATTTTTCTTTTCTTGTTCCACATCAGTCCCCCACCCCCATCCCCAGACACATATGAACCCTTAACCAACCCTTCTACTTGCCAAGAACCAGTTTTAAAAAGCATGACATTCCTCCTCTATAAAATTCGGGGACCCCCCTCAGCCCACTGTGTGCAAAGCACTTAGCTAGGTGCTACACAAAGGTGTTGAGGCCTGGTGCACTCTTTGAGCTCGGCCATAAAAGGAGCAGTGTGCTGGAGTCCTTTAGACCCCTAGAGAGCCTTTAATGGAGCATGAAGGTGTTGCTGCTGAGATCTCTGTCCACAGCGTGCCTTGCCCCATCTTTACTTCATCTCTTGTCATCCACCCAGTAGCTCAGTAGATAGCACAGCTATCTACTGGCAGCAGACTCACAGTAGAGTAGGTGGGAAGATGGAAACTTGCTCAAATCCACAGCTGCTCTGCTGCTGTAATTCCCTTCTACTAATTCTTCTTAGTCTTAGTGTGTTAGTCTTAGCGTGGCGTCCCTTCTTCTCAAGGCTTTGTGACCTCCATCCATTGTTATCTTCCTGTTTCCCATTTTCTTCCCCTCCCCCAACCCCTGCTTAAGTTACATCAAGCAAAGCTGGGAATAGAACTCAAATAGGAATTGTAAGATCATTAGAGATGACCTCCCACACTTGTGGGAGGGGTCTCCCACACTGTGGGAGCGTGTACACAGACACACGCGTGCGCACGCGCACATACACACACACACACACAAATAAATGAATAAATGTTGATTTTTAGATGTATTTATCTGACATGTGTGAGTGTTTTGTCTGCATGTATATATGTGTACCATATGTATGCCTGATGCCCACAGAAGTCAGAAGACAATGGGTCCCCAGGAACTATAGTTAATGGGTGGCTGTAAGCCACCATGTGGGTGCCAGGAAACAATCATGGGTCCTTTGTAAGAGCAACAAGTGTTCTCAAACACTGAGCCATCTCTCTAGTCTCAAAATGCTTTTTTCCCCACCAAAATAGGGTTTCTCTTTGTAACCCTGGCTGTCCTGGAACTCACTCTGTAGATCAGACCTGTCTCTGAATCAGAGATCCACCTGCCTCTGCCTGATGAGTGGTGGGATTAAAGGCATGCACCACCACTGCCCGGCCCTAAATGTAATTTAAAAAGAAAAAAAGGAGGGCTGGAGAGATGGCTCTGCGGTTAAGAGCACTGACTGCTCTTCCAGAGATCCTGAGTTCAATTCCCAGGAACCACATGGTGGCTCACAACCATCTGTAATGGGATCTGATGCCTTCTTCTGGTGTGTCAGAAGATAGTGACAGTATAATATATTCACATATATTAAATAAATAAATCTTTTTTAAAAAAGAAAAGAAAAAGGAGACAAAGAAACAAAGAAAGGAAAGAAACAAGAAAAGAAACAAAGAAGCTCAATTAAGAGCTACAGATGTAGTTTAGTTGTTAGCATGACTGCTTAACATGCACAAGGTCCTTGGTTCAAGCTCCAGTACCTCATAGATGAGTTGTGCTGGTGATCCCTGTGGTCCCAGCACTCAGAAGGTAGAAGCAGGAGAATCAGAAGTTAAAGTTCATCTTCAGCTACAGAGCAGGTGAGAGGAAGCCCTATTAAAAAGTCCAATGGACAGTAAATTCTATTCTATGTAGATCAATGATCATTGTCAATGATAAGCAGGTACTTAGCAGGAAGCTCAGTATGGGAAGGGAAACAACTACATACAAACCAAGGAGACATCGAATGGGCAAGCTCACATTTTAATTGCATGTTTCATTTACTTGCTGCTGATGTTCCCAAAGTTTCTTGACCTTTCCTAGCCCTGGTATCCCTCCATTGCTGGTGCTGATGTTACTGCTATTTTTGGTCTTTGTTCTCACTTTGGCAGATGTTAAGGTCTTCGTGCTGGGCTCTTAGGTCAGAATGGTGCCTTGGTGTCTCCATCGTTAAGTTGTGCTAAGGTCTGGGGGGATGTTACCATGACTATCTCTTTCTCATGTCCCACACAATCCAACTCTATCAGCCATCTGTGGCTCATTGGTCCATGTAGAGCAGAAGAGGAGCAGCAATATCTTCAGAATGGTCCTTCAGTTCCAATGTTTGGCAAATTACTTCTATTTCTGATTTCCTGAGAATTTCCTTAGAAACTGTTCTGTGAGTAACAAATTCTCACATGCAGATCCTTGGTTTCTATATTTTCAAACTGCTACCAGAGCTGGGGACATTCATTCGTTTTATGGGGATGACCTTGAACTTTTGATCCTCCACCTCTTGGGTGCTGAACTTACAGGCATGGCCCATCTTGGTGTATGTGAACCTTGGGCTGTGTGTGTGCTAGGTAAACATGTTACCAAGTGAACTACATCTTCAGCCCCATATCCATTTACTTTATTGTCTTCCTTCCTTCCTTCTTTCCTCCTCCTCTTCTTCTTCCTCCTCCTCCTTCTTTTTTGAGACAGGGTTTCACTGTGCAACCCTGGCTATCCTGGAACTCCATCTGTAGTCCAGGCTGGCCTTGAACTCACAAAGATCTACCTGCCTTTGACTCCCCAGTGCTGGGACTAAAGACGTGCACCACTGT
>JADRCH010000036.1:4059518-4070646 GCA_019843965.1 Rhynchomys soricoides | reverse complement strand
CCTGCCTTTGACTCCCCAGTGCTGGGACTAAAGACGTGCACCACTGTCACCACCAACAGGCTCCATATCCGTCTTTTAGATCAGCGTCATGAGCAGTAACTCACTGTCCTTTCATATAACAAATATCTATTCAGAGCCTGCTTAGACGGCTTAACAGTTAAAAGCACCGTTGCTCTCCGGGGACCTGGTTCAGTTCCCAGGACCAGATGACGGTTAACTCCAGTTCCAGGGTGTCTAACATCCTCTTCTTGGTCTCCTTGGGTACCAGGCATGTACACAGTGCATATACATACATGCAGGCAAACACATACACACTAAACACAAACATCTTTAAAAATATGTCATTTAGCTTGTGTCCTTCATGCTGAACAGGGAGAACAAGGTAAACCAGAGCTTGGTCTGGGCCTTCAAAGTGCCTGCTGCCGAGTGACAGAATATGAAATACACACACACACACACACACACACACACACATTTTTGAGTGCTGGCAAGAGGGTACCTTGCTGTCAGTGGGTAAAGATACCTACCACTTAGCTAAACACCCTGAATTCAATCCCAGGAACCCATACGGTGGCAAGGGAGAATCAATGAATTCCTAAGTTTTCTGTCCTCCAACTTTCACCTGTGAGCCATCTCTCCAGCTCCCATTTATCTTGTTTTAAAGTAGACAAAGGAGACTAGGGATAGAGGTCAATTGGCAGAGACTTTCCCAGCATGCACTACACCCTGGATTTGACTCCCAATTGCAGAATAAACAGGGAATGGTGTTTTCACAGCCCTTGGAAGGTGAAAACAAGAAGATCAGGAGTTCAAGGCTGGTCTCTGCTACATAAGACCCTGTTTCAAATAGTAAAAGAATAAAATGAGAGATAGCTCAATAGTTAAGAACACATACGGCTTTTATGGAGGACTGAGTTTGGTTCGCATCGCCCAGTACAGGAAGCTCACAACCACCGGTAACTCCAGCTCCAGGCGTCTGACCCTCTTCTGGCTTCCATGAGCATGAGTGTACCTATAATCTCCAGCACAAAACCCCACAAAGACACTCATGCACACTTACAAATAAAAAGTACATCTTAAAAATGATACGAAATAGAAAAGCCAGGGGGATGGCAGTGTGTGGCTCAATGGTAGACTGCTTGCCCAGCAAATATGGGGCCCTAGGTTAGAACTCTACTACAGAAAACAAAAACAAAAACAAAAACCACTCAAAAAGAGAAGTTTAAAGGCAGAAAGGATTCTATACCAAAAACGAGTAAAACTTAAGAATTACAAAACATGAACCCTGGCTCCTACTTATCAATTATTAATGGGTGACCTTGGCTAAATCTATTTCTTCAAATTAAATAGGAGATTTTAATAATAAGAACATCTGTGCTGGCTGGTATGTCAACTTGGCACAAGCTTGAGTCATTTGGGAGAGAGAAATTTAATTGAATAAATGTCCCCTTCACACTGCCCTGTGGGCAAGCCTGTGGTTCATGCTCTTAAGTAAGGATTGCTGCAGTAAGACCCAGCTCACTGTGAGCGGTGCCACTCCTGGGCTTGGTGGTCCTGGATGCTGTATTAGACAAACAAAGAAAGAAACCAACAAAAAACAGCACACACACACATACACACACACCTGCACAAGCCAGGAAATGGTCTCTGCTTCCTGCTTCTAGGTTCCTGCTCTGACTTCTCTCAGTGATGGATTGTTAACTGTGAGATAAACTGCTCCCAACTTCTCTATTTACCTCACAGGTTCATCACGGGAGGCTAATGAGTACAGATGAAAACTTTTGAGTAGACCACAAATCTTACACTATGGCATAATGTACATGGTCAGAACTCTACTCCTGTCCAGTGTGGTGGAGGAAATACACATTCGACTTGGTTCAGCATGTTGTTCAAGGTATTACATCATCATTCTTCATTTTGTTTCAATGTAAATACCAGTCCTAAGCAACACCATGTCCCAAGTCATTAAAGGTCCCTGGCTGTTACTGAATAAAAACATTTTATTAACAGTCTTATCCAGGAAACAGAAACACTTGGGACTAAGAACAGGAAGTCCAGAGGGAGAAGAAAATATCATATAATAAATAAAAATCTAGCCAGTCTGGGAATGCTGGGTGAATCCTATGCCAGGCCATCCTGGATCACACACAAGTGAGGTCCATGTTTGTCTGGACTGCAAAGTGAGACCTTGTTTCAAAACAACCCAAACAAAAATGTAATTTAAAAGTCAACAGTTATGTATCTCATTTTTTTTTTCTCCACAAATTTGTATTCTGAAGTTTAGAAATTGTTCAAACGCATCTAAATTATAAGGCGAGTTTGGACGCAACAGAGCCAGAGCCATGTTGTTTTACATGGGCTTAAAATGAAATTGCAAAGTAGATTGACTTTTCTTAAGTAAGTTTTAGGCTAAGTAGTGAGGGAGTCCTAATGGATTTCCAAAACCACGGTCCCCTGTCTCACTCCCCCCCTTCCCCCACGCAATCAAGAGGATTCCTGGAACTTGCTAAAGGCAGTTGGTGACAAAAGCTCGATTTCCGTCAGCGGCTTTAATTAAAGTTAGCTTTTAGCCTGTGCCCTCGTCATGTGCCAAAGATTTAGATCGGGATTAGCAAACGCTAATCCACGCGTAAAGGCTCCGTAGGCTCCATACGGTAGCCCCCCCTGTTAGCCCGCCCTCTTTAAATGTACATTTCGACTCCTCTGGGTTATCCTTAATTAATTTCAAGAGCTGTGAACAAATTCCCATCGTTGGTGTCTTCTTTCATCAGCCTAACTTTTAAGCAGGTAATCCACCAAAGTCTGGCCTTGCCCAGCAAGCTCTGGACAGCCCCTGATCTCGCCTCTACTATTAGAACAGGGCCCTTTCTACGCTTAGCTCTCACACATTAAAAACTTAATTAACTTGAAGCAGAGTTAAAACGTCTCCCTCCAAAGTAACTGCTAATTTTAGGGCTCTCTTAGCTGATTTTGAAGCCATGGCTATATCTGATGAGACCAGAGATGATAAGAGCAGTCTCCAAATGTGGGTGGTAGTTGGGGGTTGGGGGGTGTCGCCATAGGATGCCTCCAGGGGCGCTGACAAGTCTTAGAAGTGGGATCTGGGCTTCCCTGAACAGGGCCTGGGAGGGTGAGCAAGGCAGGGGGATGGGCAGGGGGCCATCAGGGGAGAAGTCTCCGGCCTTTCCACATCTCTCAACACCATCCCTCCACCCCAACCCCCTCCTCCGTGCAGAATCTTCAACTGGCCCGCAGGAGGGAGAAGGGCCCAGGGGGGCTGGCCGCGGCCAGGAGGATTGGCCTTTGTGGCCCGGTGGCCGGCCGTGGCGCGCAGGCCGAGGGGCGGGGGCTTGACCCCCAGGTGCATTGTCCGGCGGGGCCCTCCCCCTGTCCTCGGGGTCGCCCAGGCGATCTCAGCGTGTCCCTCCGCCAGCAGCGCCGACCTCGCCGTGCGGGGCCCAGGGGCCAGATGTAGAAAGTAGTCCCCGGCCGGCCAGGCTGTCCACTGCGCCGCCCTCTACAGCCTCCCTCCGCCCCCGGCTGGACGCGGCGCGCGTGGTCCCCGCGGCCTGGCGCACTCGCGGGGCTCCGTGCGCCTGCAAGCGGCGCGTCGCCTCGCCATACCGGAGCAGCGGGTTGCAGCAGGAGCTGCGGGTCCAGGAGAGCAGCGGGAGCAGCGGGCGCGGGCGAACAGCCCGGGAGCATGCCCGCGCAGCTCCGCTGAATGGCGCCTCTAGTGCGCCCGGGGATGCTGCCCCTGCTGCTGTTGCTGCTACTGCCGCCGCTCGGCTTGGTTCCAGGTGGGCGCGCTTCCCATGCGAGTATGCGCGACGGTGCGCGGGGAGGGGGACGGGCAGGGATGGCCCGGGTGGTGCGGCCGGCCAGGGTTCTCTCCGGATGCGCTCTCCGAGCGCGCCTCGGCCTCGGCCGAGTCTCCTTGGAGCCGCTGACCACTAGCCCTGCTCATGCCATTGTCCGAGCTGCGGCCAGCTAGGGGCTCCGCGCTGCCTCCCGGGCCGCGGCCGCACGTGGTTTTATTTATATTGTTTCCTGAGTGGCAGCCTCGCCACGCAGGGGGGCGCCGCGGTTGCGCGCCGTTTCCAGGGTTTGCAGTGGGGTTCCTCCAGGTCTCACGGTGGCCGAGCTGGGCGCCCCACGTTTTCACAGCTCCAAACTGACCAAGGAAATGGGAGGATGAAATTGTCAAGAGAAGAAACTCGAAAGTTGTATGGCTCATTTGTACCCCAAGAGAAGCAGGGAGAAAGGTGTCTGGATAGAACTTATTTTCTGCATGTAGGTCTTTGGGGGTCCCTGAAACCTTGCACAAAACTTGCATAAATTTATTTATCTCTCTTTTTGCAATCTTGGTTTCTTCAAAGACTGAAAAATGTAAAGTGAATATTAGAGAAAGGGTCTTTAGGGGCTTGAGTTATTCATTTGTAAGTTACAATCACTGGTTTCTTTTCTTTCTTTCTTTCTTTCTTTCTTTCTTTTCTTTTCTTTCTGAGTTAGTTTTAGTTAGCAAGAGAAAGGATCAAAGTGGGATGCGTCTCAGAAACACAATGGGCGTCTTCCGGAGTGGTGCATGCTGCATGGGGCTGTTGGGGTAGCTGCCCAGGGCAGACCTTAGGGGAAGTCTGGAGCCCCAGACTCTGAGGTTTTCAGGATCTGTCTTGACCAGAAACAGATAGATAAATCATTGTTGGGTATTTGTAGTCAGGACTTCGAACTGACCAGAAGAAGTGTTTAAAAAAAAAAAAAAAAAAACCCACCAAGACCCCTAATTTTTTGTTGGCTCAGATCAACATGCTTTTGCTCTGATGGCAGGAGGCAACGAATGCTTTATTCTGGGGGACCTGGGGGACCTGTGTATGCTTGGATAAAGCATGTCCTCTGCTCTGATAAAAATGTGTATTGGTTGATTAAGCAATCTCCTATCCCTCTTAGACAGTAAGGACCAATTAGTCACGCATTTTTTTCCAACAGTTGGTAGCACTAAAAAAGTGAAATAAAGGTTTCCTAATCCGATCACCCACTGAGTACAAGCGGCAAGTTACCAACTTTTCAAAGTCTATTGTGTGCCCTTTAAATACCTAGCTGGCTTGGCAGAAATGAAGTAAATGGATTTCTTTTAAGGAGAGGAGACAGCATCCCTGCTGTAAAAGGGCAGATAGGAGAAAAAAAAATTCGAACTTGTAATTTGTCACAAAAGATAAACGTACTTCCCAAAGGAGTAGGTGTGGGGGTTTCCCAAAAACACTTCAAGAGACAAGGAAATAAACTCGCTTGTTCACAGAGTTGGAGTTTTGCTAATGATTTCTTGTAAAATTAGACTTTTATGACTTAACCCTGTTCAAGATCTTTTTGACAAGCTTGTAAAAGTAGCAAACGGCTTGTGCTAGTAGGTTCTGATGATTTTGGGTCTCTGGCGAGAAACCTGAGAACCAAATTTTTAGGCTGCATAGAAGGTACTAGAATCTTCCCATGTTTTGAGTTGTTGGCAGGGCGTGTGGTTATTAAGGTCCTTGGAATTTGACCATTATGATGGCTGGAGAAGCTGCTTTCTACCTATGTGTTTTACAGTTGTGTGCTAAATGATTTTATACCTGTAATTCTGAATATACCTCTTTCTCCCTTTTCTCCTTTGCAGGAGTGTGGAGCTTTAGTGAACTGTTTTTCATGAAAGAACCACAGGATGCAACAGTCACAAGGAAAGACCCGGTCTTTTTAGATTGCCAGGCACATGGAGAAGGTCCCATTAAGGTCACATGGTTGAAAAATGGAGCAAAATTGTCTGAAAATAAACGGATCCAGGTTCTATCTAATGGCTCTTTATACATCAGTGAGGTGGAAGGCAGGCGGGGCGAGCAATCGGATGAAGGATTTTATCAGTGCTTGGCAGTGAACAAATACGGGGCCATTCTTAGTCAGAGAGCTCATCTGACATTGTCAAGTAAGTGTTGAAATTCTTCTTGGTGGTTAACGGCTTTCATTGTTAGAATTTTTTTTTTTTTAAAATGACTTACGAATAGCACTAAAATCATGCGTACATTAAGAATTTTACCAGAGATGATATTAGCTGTCGCTAAGGGAGGCATGCAGAGAAATCTATGTATGTAAACTTGACTTGTTGGGAAGCAAACTCAAATTAGACTTTGAAGACAGCATAAAAGAAAACCTGACTAGGTGGGCCTATCCACATGTCAAACATTGCTCACTGTAAGAATTATGTGAAGAAGTTTGGCCAGTGCAAACAAAGCTGTTGTAAAAGTTTTAATCTTTTAGAAATCAGTGAGTGGAAACAACTACAGATAAATCTCTCTGCTGTGTGGCTGGCTCTTGAGTGCTAAATCTTTCTTACAGCCCACCGCTCCATCTCAGACTGCCCTTAGATCACCCATGTTGCTTTGTGATTGCAAGAGAGGGCATTGGTTAGTAACTCTCCAGCCTTTGAAGTAGTTCTAGTCTTTTCCTGCTGGGAGGGAAAGAGATTATGGCTGTTTCTCTCCTAGGCCTAGTGGAATTAGGTCAGATCTACTCTGGGTTTTGTTTTTTTTGTTGTTGTTGTTGTTTTGGTTTGGTTTTTTGGTAACTTTTAAAATTGTTATTTATTTTTATTTCATTGCATTGGTGTTTTGCCTGAATGCAGGTTGGTATAAGGGTGTCAGATACCCTGAAACTGGATTTAGAGACAGTTGTAAGCCGTCATGTGGGTGCTGGGAATTAAACCTGAGTCCTCTGGAAGAGAAACCAATGCTCCTAACTGCCGAGGCATCTTTCCAGCCCCCAGATCTGCTCATTTCTTATTCTAGCTGTCATAATGTTTGTAGTTTAAGGATTTTCTCTATATTGACATCATCTGAGCAAACGCCAGTGTAAGTGATCCTCTGGATGGTGGTTGACTAGGCAATTGCTTTGGGTGTTGGGATGGGCCTAGGACAGGGAAAGGAACTCCTTAAGGTCACCACCTGTCCAGGTGACTAAGCAATATTCAGCAAACTGCTCTGGTGGCAAGAGTGTTACAATCCAGCTATGCTGTTAACTCAAAAGGTCAGATTCTACACTGTACACACACACTGGCCCATTTATAAATCTTATGACAGGAAGAGCACGTTCTTGAGATAACCACATAAGCTTTAGGGAGTGGTCTGTCCAAGGTCTACACAACAGAAGCTTGGAAGGTAGCTTCAGAGATTCCCAGGTGACTTTAACTATAGCTCACTGGCATGTTTCTGCTGCGCTTAGAGAAGTCCTTGGTGTAATTTGCTCAGTGATGATGAATCATGGAAAAGAATTGCAAGCAGAGAGATGTTTGAGTTGGCAGATTAGAGACGCTTCAAAACCTAGCCCCAGCCCTACTCCTACCAAAGAACATAACCGAGAAAGGATTTCTGATAAACTCCGTCCCAACACCCCACCCCATCCTTTGGCTATGGTGCCTGGTCGGTAATCTTTCTTTCATTGGATAATGGCTTTACTGAAAAGATCCACTCGGAGGAGAACGTGCCTTTTAGCCTTACGCTGTGATGCTGAGCCTTGTCTAAGGTACAATCACTGTGGCATTTTTGCGTTTCCATCTTTCCAGATTCATGCAACCATTTTTCTTTTTAATTTTGTCATGCCAAGGCACTGGCTTGGGTTGCCTTTGTGGGGAAGTGGGTGGTGGAGGTGAGAACAGAAGATTAAAGGACAAACATTTATCAGGACCACCTGTGTTTCCAGGACCTCCTGAGACAGAATCCCATAGCTCACCCAGCTTTCTGACTCCATAAATAAAATCAGAAATGAAGCAAATATTAGGGCCAAGGGCTGGGTTTGTGGCCCAGGGTTGGAGCATATGTCTGGAATGCATGAGTTCGGTTCCGAGCCCCCAACCAAATCCGAAATAAAAAACCCCAACCGACCATTCAAAAAGCCTTTACCATTTTGAGTATCTTCACATTTTTGTATCTTTAACATTTGTATTAATAATACTTAGATATTAATCACTTTGCAAAGTATTGTGGGGAAGTAGGTGACCCAGTCTTCATATTATAAATATAAGACCTTTGCATTGAAAAGTCGGGTGTGGTACATACCTGTGATCCCATCACATGGTAGGCCAAGGCGGGAGGGTGGTGAGTTAGTTCTAGGCCAGTTTGGACTACATATCTGGACCCTATCTTAAGAATGTTTATTTGCTTATTGATCCATCCATCTCACAGGACCTCACAAACAAACAAACTTCCCAGATTAGGTGTTTAGAACATCTCTTGCTTTGGTTGGGGACTGTTAACAGGAGGTTTTCCGTGCTGTCACTGTTACGGATTTAAAACAAGATGTGCACCGCTGATTGAGATTTAGATTTCTGTTTAAAAATATTAAGGCTCCCAGTGATCCTGGATTCATAGTTTTGATGTATAAGAAGCAGTGTCTTGTGACAGGGGTTCTAATCCTTCTTCCTGTTCAGACGTTATCCAAAGTGAGCAGGAAGAGCGGAGGAGCATGAAGTGGGTATTCTGTTGGTGTGTGTGTGTGTGTGTGAAGCTAGTTCTTACCCTTACGGATAACACCAAGGCACAGTGTTTTTGTTTTCTTAGGGATTTTATGAGTGAATGCATCTTTTGGTTTAGCTGTAGGAACTAGCTGTAATCTGTGATACTCTTAACGTCTTTGTTTTTTGTTTTTTGTTTTGTTTGTTTGTTTTTTTAACATACTGGCTGAATCTTAGTTTCTGAATTTAGCAGGCTAGAAAGTTGCACTCTGGGCCAGAATTCCATTATTCATGTGTAAATTAGGAATCGGCAGGGTTAAAAGGTTAGACCCTGGCCAGGGTGAGGTTTACCCTGTGATAAAGAGCAGATGACCCTCATTCATTGGCCCCAGCTTTCATGTGGCTCTTCTGCAAAGTTGCTTATTGCCATGAATTGTTCTTGAGGAATGCAGAAATTGGAAAGCGAGCCGGCCTTTCCTTAAGTGTCACTGTGGGACCTTATCTCCCAGCACATCAGCACAAGGCTCTTCCCCAAGGCCTGGAGGCTTGGCTTTCCGGTTGTTCACCCAAGCACAAAAGAATGCGTCTAGCTTAGTTTTGCTAAGGCATCCCTTTTAAAAAAGGAAAACATAGGGTTAACATAACATATAGCTATTTTTTTAAAGTAATCCTTTGTATTGATAGCCCTCTCATCGGTCCCTTCTACATTTTCCTGTAATTAGAAAAGGGGGGAGTGGTGTGGGGAGACCCCTAGTTGCATATATAATAGTCATATATATAATAATCAGAACATTAAAGCAGGGCCTACGAATGTAAATACGTTAAATTTTAGTACAACAAAACTTCACCTACTTGAGTGCTAAGTCTTCCTTATATAAACACTGTGATTAAAGTATTTTAGGAATACCAAGTAACCAGAGAGCTGTATTGATGTTCCTTGCGTCCTTAATGCTGGTGTAAGATAAATGTCAGAGGAAAGCGTTAGTGCTCTAAAACAGTCTCATATTTCAACAAGTTTAAATTAAGATAAGGGGAGTAAAGGAGGAGGCGGGCGTGTTCTGTGATGTGTAAAAGTCTGGCCATCAGTGGGGATTGAACAGGAAGCTGTCTGTTTGTTTCCTTTCCATAAAAGGTGGAAAACGCAGCCTCTAGCTGGGAGGGAGGCAGCACAAAGCCAGCCTATATGTTTTAGGGTTTTCATGGTTTTTTGTTTTTGTTTTTGTTTTTTTAATTTGGGCAAAGACTTAAAATACGTAGATGGGATTCCTTTGCCGTCATAATGTTTTGTTTTGTTTTGAGATTAATTTTAGCCTTGGTGAAGTTGTTTAGGTGAGCATTTCGGTAACTTTAAAGTGACTAAAATCACTGCCCTTAGTAGGACATGTTGTTCCTGAAGAAATTGCTGCTGCTTCAGTGTAAGATGAAGTTCTTAGCATTTTTATTTTGTGGGAGTAGATTGCTGCCTTAAAGACTCCTTTATAAATTATTACCCAAACTTTATTTTGAAATGTAAAGGACATAAAAGTATTTAAAATAATGTTTGAGAGAAGGGAATGGCGTGGCATTTGAAAGAATAAGAATATAAAAATACAGCTCAGATATTTGGATTTTATCAGAGATCCTGGGTCCAAAACTGGCAAGGTTTTTCTGCAGTGTCCTTATTACAGTGAGGTTTTGACTCTGAGGGCAAACTTCCTTCTGTGAGACACAAACTTACGGCCACCTGTTCCCATTCAGTAGCGCTAACCTGGAACTCCAAATCGATGGATGTTGGACAAAGTAAAGAGAATAAAATAGACCGATCTGGCAACCTGTACAATAACGCTTAGTCAGTGCCTCCTGACTGCCCAGGAAGAGAGGAGACGAATCTGTTTAAGTTCTGCCAGATGTCCAGGATTCATGAAGTCAACTCAGTAAAAGCTGCAGCACCTCGTTCTGCAGGCTTCTCCAGCGAGGCTTGGCTCTGAGGAGCTCCCTGCTTAAGGTCTGCGGATCAGGGCCCTGATAATCTCTGGGTCAGAGAACCAGTTTTTCCTCCTTTGCCTGTGATTCTCTTCTCATTTTATGCCACTTGTAACACTATCTCCCTCTTTTCAAAGTTGGTGGATTTTTTTTTCTTTTTTTTTTGAAGCTAAGCAGGCTCCAACCAGGGGGTAGAGTTTTCCTTTCTTGAACACACACACACACACACACACACACACACACACACACACCCCACATGAATGTGTTTTATTTCTGCCCATTTTTAAATGAAACCTTGAAAGGGTCCTGGGTCTATACCCTTTTGGTTAACTGTCTCTGAGATTCTAAAGAAAAGTCTTCACAGCCAGCGGTTGTTTGTACCACCCCTGGGGAATCTATGCTTCCTTATTTAACAGGGGGGCCTGTCGAGGAAGCTCATAGCAATTTAAGAGACTAACAGAAAACTAATCTTTTAAGCAAGGCTTTAGGTTTAATGTGTATTTCAGCCAGTGAGTCAAATGTATTTGATGTTACCTCTGTGGCAGCCACATTTTTAATTACAGTTTGGAGACAAGATCTTTATCTTATAGCGGATTGCTCAGCTAGAATCATTACTTTTAGCTAGTAAACTGATGGAGACTTACTTGTAAAATAATCAGCCATGTTGAGTCATGATCTCTTTAAAAAAAAAAA
>JADRCH010000036.1:4046319-4059418 GCA_019843965.1 Rhynchomys soricoides | reverse complement strand
GTGTCTGCATATATATATATATATATATATATATATATATATATATATATACCACATACACACACAATACCCCCAGATGCTGCTGGATCCGCTGAAACTGGAGGGTGTTCCAGATAGTTGTGAGCATTTTGGTGTGGGTGTTGGAGACTGAACTCTGGTCCTCTCTAAGAGTAGCAAGTTCTCTGCTGAACGATCTCTCCAGCCCCGATGCTTGAATTCCCTAAAAACAACTTTGATGACTTAGTTTAAAACAAAAATCTAAAAATATCTCAATAAGTCTATTTTACTACTTTGAGTTTAAATTGTCTGGTCCCTTCATTGTAAAGTATCTTTAAATTCATAACTTACATATTGGTAAGTAAGAAAGGAAGCAGATACAGATGCTTAGCCTGGCAGCATGCTCAGCTTGAAGTTAATGGAAATGATGTGTAAAACAGGTAACAGTGTTCCATGGTTTCTCCAGTGCTGGGTGCTGGGTGCTGGGTGCTAGGTGCTGCAGTGGAGAGAGGTGCTGGTAGCTGGGCATGCGTGGTGTCAGTGGAGGCGGCACCCTGACAGACATCTCTGACTCTAATCTTACAAATTTCTTTCCTGACTTTTACATTCCTTAGGCAACCTTGGATTCTTAGAGACTGCTTTTGATGAACCTTAAAAAGCCAAATTCTTACAGACTATGCTGAAGGCATGAATTTAAAATGTTTCTTTTTGTTTGTCTGTTTGGTTTCTGGAGGGCTTGCCCTTCCCGAGTGTTTATAGATGTTTGACAGCTTCAATGTTGGCAGTGGTTAGATGAATTAGTTAGATGAATCAGTAGACTGTGGGGAATTTGGGCACTGCTCAGGACTCTGGTTTCCCACTGATGTCCTCTGGTTAGTGCGTGGCGCTGAGGTAAAGGGAATTTCTGTAAAACCTTACTGTGTGAAGCTGCACTGGTGCTTTATTTATTTCATGAGTGCTTTTTCTTCATGCATTTCTGTATGCCATGTCTGTGTCTGGTGTCGGTGGAGGCCAGAAGAAGGCAGTGAATTTTCTGGAATTAGTGTTACAAGTGGTTGTGAGCTGCCATGTGGGTGGCGGGAATTGAACTCAGGTCCTCTACTTAGCCATCTCTCCAAACCCTTATTGAAGTTATTTAAACTTTTTTCTTTGTGCTTTATTTTGTGTGTGTGTGTGTGTGTGTGTGTGTGTGTGTTATATACATGTGCACAAGTAGGTATACATATGTAGGCCAGAAGTGTCAGTGTCATTTCTCAGGTGCTGTCTTTCTTGTTTGGGACAGTTTCTCATTTTTCTAGAGCTTCTTGGGTCAGGGCTGGGCTGGCTAGTCAGCGAGACCCAAGGATCTGCCTCTCCGCTGCTGGGATTACAAGTGTGTGTCTCTAGGCCTGGCTTTCTTTGTAGGCCATGATCTCATACTTGAGCGGTCCACACTTCTTGCTGAGCTCTCTTCCCAGCCCCATAAGGACTACTTGAGATAAGTTGTATTCTTTTGCATCAGTTCTAAGTATAAGCCTTCTTACTGTTTTATTATTTTTTATTAAAAATTATTACAGTGTGTGTGTACATTTGTGAGTGTAGAGGTGAGAGTCAGAGGGCACCTACCTCAGTTGTCTCCTTTTACTCTGAGTCCTGGGGATTGAACTCGGATCCTCAGGCTTGGTGGCAAGCCCCTTTATTTTCTGAGCCATCTTACTGTCATTTGACTTGGAGTTTTTAAGTAGTACTCAGACCATAGTAAAACTCAGGGACATTTCATCTGTGCCACCAACATGTCCCAGGCCTCAAAACTTTGAGGAAAAAAGGTTTTTCTGGTTATAGGTACCATTTCTCAGAGTCCCTAAGCTTTGTCACAGTTGGTACTTTGGGCCAGATAACATCTCACTGTGGTATGATCTGGTGCCTTCCATAATGTGTCCCAGCATCCCTAGCCTCTTAGTCCCTCCCAGCAGTGACAAACAAAAAAGCCCACACAACCCTGTTTGAGGACCACTGATACTTCTGTGGATGGAAGAAAATGTCTACCTAAGAGAGTCTCTTGGAACAATCTGCACATTGTGTGGCACTGACAGGCCACAGAACATTGGCTGTGTGGTAGCTGATGTTGATGAATGGTGAACACAAGTCTCTTATGTCAGCAGTACCCAACATTCTTGTTTTGAGCAGAAGCCTTTTAACTTCTGCTAGTAAGGATGCAAGGATGGTCGCATCTTGAGGGAACCAGGGTCAAGTAAAGAGGAAGGTACTGAGCTCTACTGGCGGTTACCTGCACACAAGGAAGTTTGCAGACAAAATTTCAAGTGGTTGTTTCTAAAACATTTGTTTGTTTTAGATTACTTATTAGTGGCAGGAAAAGAATCTAGTAGATTTCAGTCTTCATCTTTCTCAAGATGATGGTTGTGGTGGTGGTGGTGGTGGTGGTGGTGGTGGTGGTGTGTTGTATGTTGTATGTACATGTTCATATATATGCCTTTGGGTACTTATGTTTAAGGAAGTCAATATCTAGTGTGTTCTTCAGCCTCTTCCCATCTGTTTTTCTGAGATGTGTAGACTCATTGAACCTGAAGCTCATTAACTCAGGAGTATGGCTGGCTATGAGCCCTGGAGATCTTCCTGTCTCTGCCTCCCTGGTTCTGGGTTACAGAGCATGCTCTTGTGCCTGGCTTTTTTATGGGTGTGGGAGATCTGAACTTGGGTCCTCATATTTGAGCAGTAGACACTTTACCCTCTGAGCCACCATTCCTCCAGCCCTAAATAGATACTTGATGAGAATTTGTTCAACCCCATTATAACGGAACCATTTAAGTCCCTGAGAAGAAAGTTACTGTAACTTGGTAGTATTTAATGTACCATTTTGGACTTTGTTCATGGGAGATTTAAAGCCAAATACAGATAATTTAGATACTTGTATTTTATTTATCTATGTTTATTTTTGTGGTAGCAGGGATTAAACCCAGGGCCTTCCCCATGGAAAGGATGCACCTTATCAACCGAGAGGCATCCCCAGCTAGACTAGGACTGTTTGTTTATGATTTATTTTTATTTTATGTGTATAAGTGTTTGTCTGAATGTATATATGTGCACCACGTGTGTGCAGGGCTCTTTAAGGCCAGATGAGGCAGTTGAGGTAGTTGTAGGCAGTTGTGAACTGCCTAGGTCCTCTGCAAGATCAGCAAGTGCTCTTAACCACCAAGTCATCTCTCCAGCCCCTATTTTTAAGACTCTAGGAAAGTGCATTATTATTCTGCCTGGGACTGTTCAATTCTATATGGCTATGGTGCTTTGAGAGTTTGCACGTGTGAGATACAATGTTATAAATATTGATGGTAAATTCTGATGGGTATTGATTTAACATTTTCTAATTTTTGATTCGGTGTTTTAAAAATATAGTTAAGACTTTCTCTCGAGCTTTGCTAATGTATTGTGTAGAAACATTATACCACTGTCTTCAGGGTTATTGTTTCCCAGCGTTCAGTCTGAATTAGTCTGAGTCTCTTTGATTGGGTTTACAGTAATTCAGATTAAAATATTGACCTTGAAGTGGATTTAGAATAGAAAAAAAGAAAAACCAAAAACCAGGGGGCATAGCTTTTCTTAAGATATTTTGCCAGCTACTACTTTCTGAATAAGTAGAATGAACTTTTAAAAATTGTGTGTGTGTGTGTGCGTGCGCACTCACATGCGTGTGCACATGTGGAAGTCAGAGGACCACTTGCACGAGTCAGTTCTCTCCTGCCACGTGGGTCCCAGCCAGAACTCAGGTTGCCAGGCTTGGCGGTAGGTGCCTTTACCCACTGAGTTTTCTGTGTTCCTGGAAAGTTACATTCATGTTCTAAATTGGCAATTAAAAAAAAACCTTTTGACTAGATTTATTCATTATGGCTTGTGTATGCTTGTGTGTGAGAAGGCATGTGTGTGTCAGGTGTAGACCATAGGACAACTTGCAAGAATTGGTTCTCTTGTTCTACCATGTGGGTCCTGGGGATAGAACTTGGGCTTCTAGGCTTGGCAGCAAATGTCTTTACCCACTGGACCATCTCACCAGCCCAGTTAGTAATGTCTTCAATGTAATTTTAGTTGAGGAACTATTTTGACTAAAGCTATGTGATGGCAAAAAGTGTTTTTGAAGTTATCCAAGTGATAGGCTATGACTTTATTTTTTTAAATTCTTTTAGATTCTTAGTTTCTATTTATATGTATATGCTTTGCCTGCCTGTGTGTCTCCTTGTGTGGAAATATTTTTTCATATTCAAAGAGTTATCAAATCCACACTATGGGAAAGGGAATATTACAGAAGTGAGACTGAAATTAAAGATATCCCTCTATTATTTTGTATGTATCTGTGGTGTGTGCATGCATGAGCAGGCCTAGCAGTTAGTGTCAGGTATTTTTGATATGTTCTACTTGTAAACTGAGGCAGAGTCTCTCATTTGTGCCTGCAGAAACATACTAAATAAAGCAGTTAAATACTTATTTACAATAAGTAGACTAAAACAGGGAGGTTCAGATGAAAACTGCCAGGGCTGGAGAGATGGCTCAGTGGTTAGCCACTCACTGCCCTTTAGAGGACTCCGCTTTTATTCCTAACACTGGCATCTGACATCTCACAACCACGTGTAACTTCAGCCCCAGCATATTGTGATACTCTCACACATACACGTATGCGTACAGGCACACACACACACAAGTTCTCATTAAAAGAAAAGAAGTGACACGCATGTGTTTATGTGGGTTTGTGAACTCTCTCGTGTTCTTCCTTTTCTGTCTGTCAGACTCTCTGTAGAACAGTAGTGACAAGCCCTTCAGCTTTAGTTTGTGTGTCTTGGAAAACAACAACAACAACAATAGGAAAGGTGTTAAGTGTTTTTAACCGTTATTTATTTGAGACAGGGACTCTCACTGACGCAGGAGCTTGTGACTGAGGTAGTGTAGCTGCCAGATGGCACTGGGTACCTGTGACCTGTCTCTGCCTCCCATGTGCTGGGATTACAGGTGGATTGCCACCCTCGCCCAACATTTTTGTGGTGCTGAGGCTCTGAGCTCTGCATCTCTCTCTCTTGCACGGTGGCGGATTACTATTTTTTGAACACAAGTTCAAGTCACCTGGGAGAGGCAACCTTAATTGAGGGATTGCCTCTTGCAGATTGCTTCCAGGCAAGTGTGCAGGGCATTTTCTGGATTAATAATTGATGTGAGAGGGTCCTGTCCACTCAGGTGGTGCCACCCCTGGGCAGGTGGTCCTGGATTTTATAAGAAAGCAGTCTGAGCAAACCAGAAGGAGCAAGCAATTGAGCAGCACTCCTCCATGGCCTCTGCTTTGGTTCCTATATTGAGTTCCTTCCCTGACTTCTTTCCACGATAGAGATCTAAGAGTTGTAAGATGAAATAAACCTTTTCCTCCTCAAGTTGATGTGTTTTAGCCCAGTAACAGCAAGCTAAGTAGGACACAGCCTGTATGCTGGTGATTTCGGTTTGAGTGATGTGGTAAATGGTGTTGCCATCAGCTGAGACAGAGACTACAGAGAGGTCATGAATTTGGCTTGGGAAATGTTAGTGTTAAGTGTCTAGCATGGCTTGCATTGAAAACCATGTGGGAGTCTGGAGAGATGTGTGCCAAAGTGGACAGCAAGCTACAGAGATGCCCCTGTCTGTCCACTCCAAGGGTAGTGGAATTACAGGTACTCCTGGCCACAGCTGGCTTCCTGGTGGGTTCCAAGGATTTGAACTCTAGTCCATATGCTGGTGTGGCATGCATTTTACCTACTGAGCAATGCCCCAGCTTTGCCTTGAAAAAGGTAAAATCATACTTACTAAGATTTAGTGAAGTAATATCTTTGAAGTTTTTAGACAAATAGTGTATGGCAGTGGTTCTTAACCTTCCTAATGCTTCAGCCCTTTAATATAGTTCTTCGTGTTGTGGTGACCCCCAGCCATAAAATTATTTCATTGCTACTTCATAGCTGTCATTTTGCTACTGTTATGAGTCATGATGTGGATATCTGATATGTGAACCCAAAAGAGTCACAACCCACTTTTAGAACCACTGCTTTATGGGTGTATGTGGGCTCGTAAAGGGAGCAGTGGGCTACAGTCACTACAGTATTGCCCTTGCTTTTTGTTTCTTGACCCTTCCAACAGTTGTCATAATGATTATCAAAAACTTAGTTAATGTCATGTACATAGCTAAACTGCCATTCTATTTAATGCTGCATGAATGCAGTACACTTCTCCCTGGGGGAGCCACACTATTTAAAATGAATGCTGGTGGAGTATGTGAAGTCAATACCGTGAGCTCAAGGAAAGAACCTCTCACCTCCTGTTTTAGATTCTGTAACTTTTGAGCCACTCAGGTACTTTGTTTCACTCTACATCCAAGGCTAAGCTGAGCCACAGCTGTGGTAGGGCATTGGTCTGTATGCAACAGACTATTATTGCTACAAAGACTAGTGCAGGAGAGATGACTCAGTCAGTGCTTAAGAGCACTGGCTGCTCCTTCAAAACATCTTGTTGGTTCCCAGCACCCACATGGCAGCTCACACCCCATCTGTAACTCTAGTTCCAGAGACTCCAACACCACATTTTGGCTTCTGTGGGCACAGACTTACATGTCAGCAAAGTGCACGTATACATACAATAATACAATTTTGAGGAAAAAAAAGCATGTACCCCAAAGATTTCAGTGTGAAAATGTTTGTTTATAAAAACAATTTCCTGTTTGTGAAATTTTTTATAAGAAGAAATTTGAGTCAAGAGAGACATATTGTTACAGTTGCATCGTTACATTTAAAAAGATTCAGTGAAAAGTTTAGTTAAAAGTTGCATAGAATTCTTTTCTAGGTTGTATTTAAGAGAGAAAACAATGTAGCCGGTAAGCTACAGAGATGCTGCCGTCTGTTCACGCCAACCGGACTGGACTCACAGGTACTAATGACCAAGCTGGCTTCCTTCTGAGTTCCACAGATTTGAACTCTGGTCCATATGGTGGTGTGGCATATCTTTTACCAACAGAGCAGTGCCTCATTCCTGCCCTGAAACTACTTTTTAAGTGGCTAGACGCTTTTCTATCTGTGATAGTGGAATTATGCTTTTTAAAAAAATGTAATATAAGAAAATCAAACTTTTATGCTTTTTTTAAAAGATGTAATATAAGAAAAACAAACAGCATTGGTCTCATGAAGTGACTGAACTGAACTGAAGTGACTGAACATGGCTCTGGAGGTGCATTGTGTCCCACTCCATAATAATTGATGGGATTAAATGAAATGATTGATTTCTGCTTCGTTATTGACATGCATTTATGAGCAGTTGCTTTGACACCTTAGCAGAATGTCAAAGGTCATAACTTTCTTTCTTTGGGAGAATGAGAGCTTTCAGATGGCTGATCCCAGCAACTGCACCCTGGACCTTTCGCCTCTTCCGTCTTGCATAGAATTGTTGAGGAGTGATGGTTGAAATAAACATCTCATAAATCAGCAGGAGAGAGCCTTTTTTCCTATGACTTCTCAGAATGGTTGAGAACCATCAGAATCCAGGCCGAGATAATGCTATGCTTTCCTTGGATTTTGAAAAACAAAAAACTTTGAATAAGAATAGTTCCTTAGAATGTGCCAGCCTGTGTCCATTGTGATTGTATCTGTATTACCGTATTTTATTTAAAGCAGTCGGCTTAAAATAAATTAGAACGTGCAACCTATGTTAAACATACACTTTTTTTTTCCTGTTTTCCTATGAAAACCAAATATCTGTGACATGGGCTGGAATGGGAAGGGGTAGGCGTTTGGATGTTGCTGTCTACCTATCAGATAATTTATGTTGTTTTGGTGGCTGGATTTTCTACTTAAAAAAAAAAAAGGATTAAAAATTTTTGTGTGTCTGTGACACAGTGGGTGTGTGGAGGTCAGGGGACAACTTGTAGGGCTCAGTTCTCTGCTTCCACCTAGGGAGTTCTGGAGAGGGAACTGGCATCCCTAGATGTGGTGGCAGCTCTCCTTACTGGCCAACACCATCGCCTGTGCCCCTCCACATTTGGTATCTAATAGCTATAGCCATCGGTTTTGGGTTTTTTGTTTGTTTGTTTGCTTGCTTGTTTTATAGGATAGCCACTACACTACTTTGTATCTAATAATGTCAGACATAAATTCCATTGGATAGTGAGGAATTTTGTGTTTGATCTGTGTGTGTGTGTTTTGTATGTGTACATGCACATATCTGAGCAAATATTTGAATTTCCTGATGGCACCTTGAGTTTTAGTTGTCAGAGTGCTGTGACAATAGGCCTGTATGCATGCTCCTCATTTTTACATACATACATATATATACATATATATATGTATCTGTTTGTAAAATTATGCTTTTGTACTTATTCTGTGGTGAATTGTAAGAGTTTTTCATAACCAAAATGTGACTGCTTGCTAGACATAGTGTGAACATTTGGAATTCAAGCACCGAGGAGGCCCTGGATTTGGGACCAGGGTGGTCACCATGATGAGAGTTGTCTATAAACCTAATACACATAGAAAAGAAGGCAGAGAAAGGCCTGTGATCGACTTTGTCATTCTCTCTGACCCGAGGCTCATTGGGCCTGTTCTACTTCCTTCTCTTCCTCCTTTCTTCCTCCACCTTTTTCTTCCTTCTTCTCTTTCCTTCGGCTTCTCTTGTTTCCCCTAAGCCTTCCCCCCTCAGCCTTCCTTCCTTCCCTGCTTCCTCTTTCTTTCCTTTTAGCCATTCCTTCATTGTCTTTCTTCCTCCCAATGTGCCTAGTTCCACTATCGTTAGAGCTCTCGTGTAGGCCTAGAAGCCAGGATTCCCCTTCTGTGGCCCGTGGTTCCCAGTGGCTCCCAGTGGCTCCCAGTGGCTCGCAGTCTGCTGCTTTCCCTCTTTTACAGCTGACTGACTCTGCCATTGGTCAAGGCTTTTTTGTGACTCTGGACTCACTGGCAGCCCTCCACAGCCCTGCCTCTGCAGCAGCCACCAGCAACAGCCACCAGCAACAGCCACTTTTAGCTGCTCACTGTCTCTGCCACTACTACTGTTTGCAAGAGATGACCACCTGAGAGAGACCTTTTATTTAACCAATGTTGGAACACCAGAGAATCAGCCATCTCACCGAGAGTGCCAAATGTCCTGCTTGTGCACCCAAAGAAGGGGGTCTGTGCCAGTTACAGCAAACCTCTTATGCAAATGAGGGTTTGTGTTTACACCAATCACAGCAGTGTTTCCTGTGTACTAGTCACAGCAGTCCCTCTATTGGACCAGCCTCCAGGGGATTTTTTTTCTTTCTAACCTAGGTAGAAGTATTTGTAGGATCATCTAGAGTTCACTAGTGCTTATGATAGCACAAATCTTATATGAACTCTTTGAAGTGTTCATAGCGGGGGCTGCACCTTCGTAGCTGGAGCAAGCAGCTGTGAACAGTGTGCCATTTCCTCAAGGTATTCACAGACTGTTCAGGATAGCTGGTTCTCAACAGTATATTGGGTTGGCTGTTCCACTGACAGTCCTTTGGATTAGGACAACCCAAGCATCGAGGAGGAGTCTGACAGCTGGTAATGAAGGAGTCAGAGTGCCCCATCCCTTAGAGCCTAGCAAAAAATGAACATCCAAAAAAATGCTGATAATAAGAATTTGCTGACACTAACTGTGAGTTTTACAAATTGTAAGTGCTTACCATCTGCCCAGTCCCCATGGAGACTATTTACAGGGGGAAAAGATTGCACTGTAGTCTGAGGGTGGAGCCTTTCAGAACTCAACTTGAAGATAGTTCCCATGCTGTAAAGTTACTACAGAAGCCTATTAAAATCATCTTGGTGTTTTGAAACCTCTGTAGTCCCCCCTCCCAGCTGTTTTAGGGATTAAGTAGATAGGGAAATGGTTCTATCCCAGGCAGAAGAACTGACCTGTTATTCCTTTTTTTTTTTTTTTTTTTTTGGTTTTTCGTGACAGGGTTTCTCTGTATAGCCCTGGCTGTCCTGGAACTCACTCTGAAGACCAGGCTGGCCTCGAACTCAGAAATCCGCCTGCCTCTGCCTCCCAAGTGCTGGAATTAAAGGCATGAGCCACCACTGCCCGGCTGACCTGTTATTCTTAAGCACTTAATGATATATTACAGAAAAGCTAGTTTGGGAATATTGGGATAGTAACACATTGGAATATTGTGATTAATTAAAATTTTTTATATTTAATTTATTGTTTCATTATGAGTATATTTGTGTGGGTGGGTTTGCGTATGTGCGAGTGCACATCCCCACAGAGTCCAGAAGAAGGCTTTAGGTCCCATAGAGCTCAAGTTACAGGCAGTTGAACTGAACAGGTCCTCTTCAAAGGCAATAAATTCAATTGCTGAGCCATCTTTCCAGCCCCAACTAATTATAAAAGTTTACTTGGATGGTCTGTTAATTTTTTTTTTTTTTTCAGTACAAAGTTACAAACTGGTGGCAACTGATTTTCAAAGAGAATGTTGAACTCTGTCTACATGCTATCTTTTGCATCTTTATCTGAGGGGTGATAGGGGGATGAGTTAATGTGAACAGGTTTTAGGAGCCTGGCTGGCTTGCCTGTACCTTCTCCAACTGGTGTAAGTTGAGAAGTGTGTGGTTATCTGAAGGATTCATCACAAAGGCTCTCTCTTAACTCTTCTGCACGTGGAGTGAGTGATTAGCAACAGAGCAAGGGAGGAGCACCCACAGTCCTGGCTGAGTCTGTCCCTGCTCTTTGGGCTTAAGGGTTGGCCCTTGCTTGTTGGAAATGGTGTTCCATTTGTTCCCCACTGACCTTCCATGCTCAGGGCTCTTTGGATGGGATCCTCCATCTTCCCTTAGTCCCTGGATGTTGTGACCCCAAATCAAAGGCCTTTATCTCCGCAGGGAAGGAGGATTAAGAACTTCCTGCTGCCTTTTCAAACACTGGAGGGCTTGTGTGGGGCCTGGTGTGGGTCTGAGGTCACCTCTAAAGGCTTCAGATGCCCTCAGGTCCCCTGTCAATTCAGAACTCTTGCTTTTAGGAGTAGGGGTTAGGCAGCTTTCCATTAACAGAATTCCTGAGAGTTTAATGCCTCTGTTTATAAAGTCAGTGAACCAATCAACTTACAGTGGGGATTATCTCAGGAAAATGTTCTTGTCTTTGAAGGCAAATGCAAAATACCTCAATTAACTTGGAAATTCAGATTGGCTTTCTTTGGGGTTTACTCATCAAGCGGAAAACAAAGGGTCAGCACTGAGATCTCTAAGTGAAATTTTGTTTCTGTGTGTAGCCTGCAATTGTACCCTTTAACACCATGGCGATACATTGTAGTCTCTTCTCTTCTTTCTCTGGACCCCTACTGGGTACAATTCACTGAGAATTGCAGTCTAATTGTTTAGCACTTTAAATTTTTATTCCAGGGCAGGGGTTTGTGTGCATGTGTGTGCGGTTGTGCATGTATGTGTGTGCTAGTGTGTGTGGAAGCTAGAGATCAAGCTAGAGGTCTTCCTCCGTCACTTTCCACGTTATATCTTGAGACAAGGTCTCTCACTGAACCCAGAGCTCCCTAACAGCTAGAGTTGCTGGCCAGTGAGCCCCAGGGGTCTTCCTGTGTCCATTTCCCTAGCACTGGATCATCATCATGCCTGGCTTTTACATGGGTGATGGGCATCCGAACTTAGGTCATATTTGTGCAATGAGCACTTTGTTGACTGAGCATCTCACCATCTCCTGTTCTTTTGATTCTTCAGCTTTTGCTGTCTTGAGCAATTCGCTCCATGCTTTCATGAGGATATGGACTCTGTTTACTGCCTGCACGTGGCATGGGAAGTTATGCTTCGCCTCCCTCCAGCCCACTGACTCAGTACCCATTACAGAAAAGTTGGAAACTACTGTTGTAGTCTCCTCCAAAGTGTTGGTATTGTTCCAGATGTCTGTGTATGGCCTGGTTGTTGTGTTTTATAAACAAAGAGAAGAGGCCAGGATATGTTTTGGTAGAGGCACAGTATAGTGAAGTGGAAGGGGTGCCTCAGTGGACCCATGCTGAAGCATCCCCTCCTCCTGAGGAACCAGCCTGAATGGGGGGGGAGGGGAAGGGAGAACAGAGTCAGGGAGAGAACGGGATCAGGGAGAGAAGGGGCAGAGAGGAAGAGAGGAAGAGGAAGAGAAGGGGGAGAACAGCCCCCTTTATAGGGGGGCTAAGTATACCTGCCTGTTGCCAGGTAACTGTGGGGCAGAGCCTAGAAGGAATGCTAACACTGGTCCCATTGCTGATCATTTCCTTAACAGAAGACCAGGTCTCATTAAGCCATATGGACAATTTGCATGAGGCTGTTTAAAGTACATGGCACCGAGCTGGGAAACCCAGCTATACACAGCTGGTCCTGAATGCCTTTTTTTTTTTTGGTTTTTTGAGACAGGGTTTCTCTGTGTAGCCCTGGCTGTCCTGGAACTCACTCTGTAGACCAGGCTGGTCTTGAACTCAGAAATCTGCCTGCCTCTGCCTCCTGAGTGCTGGGATTAAAGGCTTACGCCACCACTGTCCGGCTCCTGAATGCCATTTTATCTGTATAAAATCATAATCATTTAGACACCAATCCTGGGACACTGGACTGTGAGAACTGAACCTGGGCATCGTTATTGTCATCTGAACAAATGTAGCATATCTATGTGCAGCATAACTAGGTTTGCTATTAATCAGAGAAGTTGGTTTTATGGTCTTTTCAGTCTCTGTCTTTCATTGAATACAAAACCTTTTGTATGGCATTACTTATAAGCCACCAAGGAAACAGTCAAGCTGCTTGGCTCTCTCCACTGCTAACAACACCATGACAGTCCTACCAGTTAACCTTCCCCTGTACAGGGGAATGTGACCCTCCGTGGCAGGTGAAATAGGAGCTTCGAGTTTCTTTAACTCCACCACAATAAGCCACGCACTGTCGGATTATTGAACACATCTTGGCCCAGTTCTCGGCTTTTATGTTTCTGAGCACAAGATTGCATCTCCTTTAGCCAAGAAAATTCTAAAAGGAAGGGCTGGAGAGATGGCCCAGTTGATAAAGTGCTTGCTGTCCAAGCTTGAGGAGCTGAGTTTAATCCTCAGGACCCAGCTAAATACTAGGTAGGCACAGAGGCTTGCCTGTAA
>JADRCH010000036.1:4016007-4036091 GCA_019843965.1 Rhynchomys soricoides | reverse complement strand
TCAGTGCTGACCTGGAGTGCTGGGACCTGGAGCTCAGTGCTGACCTGCAGTGCTAGGACCAGCTGTTCATAAACCATGCCTCACCATCCCACTGATGTTAGTGTAAGAACACTTTATTTGCAAGTTTTATCAGCAGCTTTTAAAAGTAGGTAACATTTTCTTATTCCGAGAAGAGCCTATAAAGTTATTATGTTACCAAATGAATTACTAAAAAATGAATTATTATAAACTATACCTATAATTTTTAATTTTAAAAAAGCAATATGTATTAAGTATTTCATTTATCCTGGCAGTGTCGTCGTCATCCTCTTCATCTCTTCCTCTTCCTGCAACTCTTCCTCCTCTTCATCTCTTCCTCCTCCTGCTCCTCCTTCTCCTCTTCATCTCTTCCTCCTCCTACTTCTCCTCCTTTTCCTTCTCCTCTTCCTCCTCTTCCTCCTCCTCCTCCTTCGAGATAATGACTGTATTTTTGGCTGGCCTCACATTCACAGAGAATCCACCTGCCTCTGCCTACTAAGTGCTGAGATTAAAGGATTGTGCCACCATGTCTAGCTTTTAAGGTGCAGGAATGTCCTACTGACTTATTATACAAGCTAATGTTGGCACATCCACTTAATTGGTTGTGCATTATTTCCAGTGTACAATCACTTACTTATATGCTGCTTTCTGATCCAGTAGAAGTTTGGGGACCGGTTTCATCTGAGCAGCCTTTACAGCCCTGTCTGTAAATCATAGAAAATGATTAAGTGGGCAGATGAAGAGGAAGTCACAAATCAAATAGGCACTTACATTTATTGTGTTTGCAAGGTTGTTTTTGAGAATGGTGCATGTTTGGGGGGACCTTGTGACGGGCTGTTTTATAGAGCTCTGGTCTCTTAACAGCACTACTTTAAGGGCTCCTTGTGCTGCTCTTGGCTTGTTTAGCTAGACCGTGAAGGGAGGTCAGGTTTCACGAGGAGGCTGCAGGCTTGTAAAGGCGTACCTTTCTCTCAGAAACAAAGTCCACATCAGGAAGCAAGCTGAGATTTGTGTGAAGATATTTAAATTTGTTGCTTAACTAAAGAACAGAAAATGTGGACAATGAAAAGCTTCTGCTGTCAAGTCTTAGAAGGCTCCAGCACAGTGAAGGGCTTATTCACTTACTCAGCTTTAAGCACCATTAAAAAAAATCAGGGCCTGGGGATGGCTCACTGAGCCACCTCTGTGGTAAAAGTGCTTGTCGTGCAGGCGTGAGAACCAGAATTCATATTCCCAGAAACCCAAATCAATGCAGGGTTAGGGCAGCAACCTGTCTGGAATTCCAACCGTTGGAGGAGAAAATATCCCCAGAAGTGGCTAGGGAGACGAGCCAGATCCTCAAGCTCCAGGTTTTGTTGGAGAGACCCTGTTTCAGCGACAGAGGTGGGAGAGTGGGGATGATTCCAGATGTCAGCCTCTGGCCTGCAGGTGCATGCGGTATATATGTGCCCAAACACATGAAAAAATACGCACATACACATGTATATATCATACACACAAGAAAAAGAGAAAAAGAATAATCTAAATAGAGCCAGGCTGGCTTCAAGCTTGTAACCCTCCCTCTTCAGTCTGGAGTGTGTGTCACAAGACTTGACTAGTTTTTATTTTGTTGTTTTGTTTTTTTAAAGATATATGGCTTATTAAATAAACTTTAAAGTAATTTAATTTACATACTTTCCTCTGTAAAGATGAGATAATAGCCTTGGTAAATGCCAGTAAACACAAGGTTTTATTTGTTTAGTTTTGCCATGGGGATGGGGTTTGGAAGCCTTGTACATGCTGGGTAAATACCTTACTACTGAGCTGCATCATCAGCTCCAGGCAGAGGTTTTAAAAGTATCTCTCTGGTTAGAAACTCAGAGATTTGACACACAGTCTTAGCCAGCTAGAAAGCCAGTGCATGTTGGCCTATGCTGAGCACTGCTGCTCAGAGGTACAGAATCTCCAGTTCTCATCTTCCCTAAAAACGTTGAGTAGTTCAGGCCTATGAGAGAATTCACATACAGCCTCGCTAACCACCAGGCTTTGGATCCCAGTGCCCACCTCTTAGCTAGCTGAATATTAGGATGACACAGCTACAAGAATTAAAGAAACTAGACTATATCCCACCCATAGCACAGGACCTAGCAACAAATCATATGTCAAGCCTCTTGTGTCATAAAAGGCTTGAAACCTGTGCTCACGTTCTGTCCTTTACTTCCCCAGCATTTATGGCAGTTTGAACTACCAATTCACACAGCAATTTAGTTAAATACCTCTTTCTACTCTCAGGCAGATTCCTGAATGCAACCCTCTTAGCTTTGTCTTTTGTTGGATTATTGCCACCTTGAGTGCACCAGACACCAGATAAATATTTGTTGAATGAACCGGTAAACTTAGGAGAGCTCACTTTAGTCTAAAAGTTTGCTGAGATGAGTACAATCGAAACATTTTTCCAGTTAGCCGTCAGTGACTCTAGCCTGTTACTGTATAATTCAGAGCCGGTCACATGGCTTGACACTGGATAGATGAGTCATGTGACCATGTGAACGGTAGGGTTGATGTTAATGTATGACTCATGGAAATTGGCTCCTTCACATTATAATTTTGCAGAATATCTTTAAGAGCAAAGATGCATTTTATATCCAAATGATAGCAAAGTGTGGACAGCTTTGTAGACTGGGTCTTGACTAAGTGGGGCATTCTTTCTTAGTGTGCATGAGACGCTGGGTTCAGTGCCCAGAGATGTTACATATGCCTTTATACAATTTAAAAGTGACTGCTTAATTAGAGTTTGGTTGTGAAGTAATTGATGCCAAATTGCTTTTCTCACCCCCACCGACTAGCCTGTAGACTGTACCCTGTCAAGACCACTTAAACATGTGTATTTGGCATTAACAATTTCATCTTTTCCTTATACTGAACCAAGGATACAGACATTCCATCTGCCCAGTACTTAACTAGCCAAAACTTATTTCCTTTTTGCTTTGAGACAGGGTTTCACTATGTAACCCTGGCTAGCCCAGAACTCATGATATAGACCAGGCTAGCCTTGAGCTCATAGAGATCTGCCTGCCTCTGCCTCCCCAGTACTGGGATTAAAGACAGTATTTATTTATTTTTAATGTGTATGTGTGGGTTGCATGTATGCAGGTGCCTCAGAAGTCTGAGATGTTGGCAATTAGGAGCCACCTGATACAGATGCTGGGAAATGAACTAAGATTCTCCATGGTGTGTTGTGCTTTTAACCACTAAGTGTGACGATGCTTTCTGACAGCATTTAAATTGGAGTCAGTTTTTATGTGTATGTGATATGTGTGTAGTTTTGGGTAGCAGGTTGAACTGTGGAGGCCCTTAACAGATGAAAGTCAATGCGAGGTAAACACGGCTACAGGCGTGGAACATATGTGTAAAGGGAATTATGGAGCACATTTGTAAAGGGAATTGTTGCTTACTTTTCTCATCGCCATGATGAAATGCCTGACAAACACAACTCAGAGAAGAAAGGTTTTATTTTGACTCACAGTTGTGGATAGTTGTCAGGAATCAGGGTAGCAGGAGTGTGAGGCAGCTGGTCACCCTGCATCTGCAGTCAAGAACCAGAGAGAGGTGCTTGCTGGTGTTCGCCTCCCTTGCTGCTTTTCCAGGACCCCAGCTACAGACATCTTCCTGTTCAAGGCTGGGACCACTGGCACAGACACCTGACTAGCCGTTCCCCAGCCCCAGCTTCCCAGGTCTTTAATAGGTGAATAGCAGTGGTGGTCTACAGGTCAGTCAAGAATTCATGCATTTGCAGATAAGTGTCCTAGAAAGTAACTAGCCATCGAAAGGAAAAGTTGGGGCCAGCACGATGGCTTGGTAGATAACGGTGCTTGCTGCCAGGCCTGAGTTCCTGAGTTTGATTTCAGGACCTACTTAGCGGAAGGAAAAAACTAGCTCCCACTAGTTTCCCTATGATGATCGTATTGGTGCTGGAGTACATGTGTACCCCCACCCCAACACACAGAGACTAAATAAAATGAGTTGTCTTTTTAAAGGAAAATGTGTATTGATATTAGAGTTTGATGTTCTTGGACAGAGGTTCTAGAACTTTTAGTGTTACTCTTTATACTTTTAAAACTTTTTGAGGACCCCAAAACATTTATGTCTCCTATGTTTTTGTTTGATTGTTTGGTTGGTTGGTTGGATTTGGTTTGGTTTAGTTTGGTTTGAGACAGATTTGTAGCTTTGGGGGGCCTAGAAATCATTGTGTATACTAGGCTGGCTTTGAACTCACAGAGACCCACCTGCTTCTGCCTCCTGAATGCTGGGATTAAAGGCATGCTGCATCATGCACAACACTTAAGTCTATTGCTAATTCCTATTAATAATTAGACAGGCTGATTTAATTATTAGACCTTCACCATATTAAATTTGAAAACATTATTCCATTATTTATTAATGTATATAGCACATCAATATAATTGTTTCCAAAGATAGAAATAAAGGAATATTATTATTAGTTTTGTCTTTACAAACTTTTTATTTTTATGTCATATTTATGTGTGTTCGCCCACATGTACGTTTGTGCTCTGTGTGCAGTACCAGAGAAGACCTGAAGAGGGCATAAGATCTTAAGTTGGAGTTAGAGACAGTTGTGAGCCACTTGATAGGGATGCTTGGAGCTCAACCCAGGTGGTCTGCAAGAGCAGCCAGTGCTCTTACCACCGAGCCATCTCTCCAGCCTTAGTCTTATTGTGTACTTGTGTAAATCTCTTTACTTTGCTTAGCAAGACCATGTGCAGTGTGCCTCTGAGTTGACTGGGTCTGCTGCAACACTTCCTATCTGCAGACCTCAGGAAACGCCATACACCCAGGAGAAAAGAAAACTAAGAAGACAAGTGATGGGTATTTTGAAAATGATTTTTACGCTGAGGATCTCCTGCATGCTGCTTTTCCACAGGAATAAAAATATTTGTTATTGACACGAATGAAGAATAACTTAATCTCATTCCAGAGTTTTGAAAATAAATCCTTCTGATAATATTTTGACTGCTATAGCCCTGTAAAAACCAGTAAGCTGTCTATAGAAATATACAGTTGAGCCCAAAGCAGAATTTGTCTGCTTTCTGCCCTTTTGCCCTATCCAATCTAATGGAGTCTAACCCCTGCTTCTTCCTATAGTCTTTCTAATTTCTTTCTTTCTTTTTTTTTTAAAATTTTTTTTTAGTCTTTTTTTTTTCATATTTTATTTACATTTCAAATGTTTCCCCCTTTCCAGATCTCCCCTTTGGAACCTCCCCATTCCCTCTCCCCTTACCACTATGGGGGTATTCTCCCACCCACCCACCCACCCACTCTCATCTTCCCTCCTTGGCATTCTCCTATACTGGGGAATCTAACACCCTCAGGCCCAAGACCTCTCCTCCCCCTGATGGATAACAAGACACTCCTTGTCGCATTTGTGGCCAGCACCATGGGTCCCTCCATGTGTATTCTTTGGTTGGTGGATCAGTCTCCAGGAGGGGGGGGGTGTCAGGCCAGTTGCCACTGTTGCTGCCTCCCTGGGGATGCAAACTCCCTCAGCTCCTTCAGTCCTTTCTCCAAGTCCTCCGTCTGTGACCTCACACTCAGCCCTACGGTTGCTGTGAACTGACTCTTGGGTATTTCAAACTTTTGGGCTAATAACCACTTAACAGTGAGTACATACCATGTTCATTCTTTTGTGACTGCGTCACCTCACTCAGGATATTTTCAAGATCTATCCATTTGAGTCTTTCTAATTTCTATCGATTAACTGTGAAGGCATTTTTAACTTCAGTCTCAGGGAGGGAGTTAGTCCATCCTCAGGGTCCTGTCTTTGTGTCCTGGAAGGCTTAGCTGAGGGGAGAGTCTCTTTGCTCCTGATGTCTGGACTCCTTCAATATGCAGAACTGTAGACACTGGGGATGGCTCCATGGAGGCCTGCGTAGTATAGGAAAGAAGACTCAGCTCTAGAAACATCAACACTTCAAGATTTATCTTCGCTTTGGAAATGCATGAGCTAAAAACAGCCTTTGTGTTTCTCCACCTCTTGTTCCTCACCCACAATGATATTCCGCCTTCCCCTGAGCATTTGGTATTCTGGTTCTCTGTTCCTCCTCAAATCCTACTGGACTTGAGAGACTCTTTGGATCATCTTGAGGCATTGCTGGTTTCATCTGAAATTTATCTGTTCTTCACATCCTGCGAACACAGGCTGCTGTTATTTTCCTCTGTGCTTGTGTCATGTTGCCCCTCTTGCTTCAAATTGTATATTCTCCACTTTGGAATCCAATGGAGTTTTCAAAAACCAACCTACAAAGATAGCTTTGATCTGGATCGTTTGTCTTTATTATATTTTGAAAAAATATTTTATTTTTAATTGTGCATGAGAGAGAGAGAGAGAGAGAGAGAGAGAGAGAGAGAGAGAGAGAGGCATGTGTGCCAGAGCTAGAGTTACAGCAGTTGTGAGCTGCCTGGTGAGGGTTCTTGGAATCGAACTCAGGTCCTCTGCAAGAGCAATACTTGCTCTTAACTTCTGAGCTCTTTCTCCAGCCCTGGTTTGTCTTTGGTTTCCCTTCCCTCCAATATCCAGTAGAATTAGGTTTGTACTGTACTGTTGGGTGTATAATTACATACTATTTTAGATAAGTATTTTTCTTTCAGTTATCTCTTTATGTTTTCTCTCTAATAGTTTCCTGAGACGATGTTCAGAGTTTTAAGTTCTAGGTAAAACAAGATCCCCTGATTTGTGCCCCTTTCCTTTTTTAAATTATTCATTAAGTCATCTTTATACTAAACTAGATTGATATGAGCAGGAGTTCAGACCTGGTAAGCTGTGATGCATAGTGTCATTTCTGAATGTGCTTCTGTGTGCTTATTCTAAGTTTGTCCAATTCTGTCCTAGCTATCTCTGCATTTGAAGTCCATCCAGTGTCTACTGAAGTCCACGAAGGGGGAGTTGCTAGATTTTCATGCAAGATCTCATCAACGCCCCCTGCAGTCATAACATGGGAATTTAATAGGACAGCCCTGCCTATAACCATGGACAGGTAAATGCAGCGTTTCGATTTGGATGTGACACTCAAGTGATGAAGACTTCACGGGGGCTGGGAGGGGATTTAAAGGTAGAGTTCCTTTCCATTTAGGGTGGCAATAATTGATTTCCTAAGACATTTCTAACTTGTGTAGAGAATCCCATCATTATGGCTGGAGAGATGGATCAGTGATTCGGAGCACTTGCTTCTCTTGCCAGAGGGTCTGGGTTCAGTTCCTAGCACCCACACTAAAGCTCACAGTGACCCATAACTCTAATTTCAAGAGGTTTAGTACTTTCTGATCCACTCCCAGCAGTGCAGACATATGGTACATGAACACATGCTTAGATACATGCACGAACACACAAAATAAACATAAAATGTTTGATTCCTGCCTGCTCTAAAGTATATAAAAGTCATTTGTTTGATAGGTAGAATACTAAGGTCGGGGAGGGGATTGTGAAGTATTTTATTCAAGGAAAAGAAAAATTCTAATTCAAGAATATCTTAAATCTTTTTTGTTTTTGTTTTTTGAGACAGGTATTTTCTGTGTAGCCCTGGCTGTCCTGGTACTTGCTCTATAGATCAGGCTGGCCTGGAACTCAGAGATTCACACGCCTCAGCCTCCCCAGTGCTGAGATTAAAGGTGCACGCCACCACTGCCCGGCTGGCCACTTACCAGATTTTTATTGAATTCAAACGTACTTACTAATCTTTTTTTTTTTTTTTTTTTTTTGGTTTTTCGAGACAGGGTTTCTCTGTACAGCCCTGGCTGTCCTGGAACTCACTCTATAGACCAGGCTGGCCTCGAACTCAGAAATCCGCCTGTCTCTGCCTTCCAAGTGCTGGGATTAAAGGCATGTGCCACCACTGCCCGGCTGTACTTACTAATTGTAAGGTCAAGCAGCTTAACACAGTGTGCAGTCCAAAGAGATTCTTATTTGATACTTATATCTGCTAAATTATTATAAGTATTTGTTTTCCATAATTAGGCCATTATGTTTCATAAAGGACAGAAAGCTTTGTATATTCAGTAAAAACACTGCATTTCATAACACATAGTGGTTTTGAATCTCAGCCTGGCTGTCTCAGCGGTCAGTGGCACTGTGTGTGACAGCATGTTCAGTGTGATGTGTGCACGTGGCGTGTTCAGAAGTGAAGTTACATGCCGCCACACAGGCCAGCTCACCAGATGCAGCTCATTGCATGTTTCATATTGAATTGACTTTTACTGTTGCACATGAAGACAGTTTTGCTTTGCTAGCATTTCTTTCCTAGTGTTTTTCAGGGCTGGGGACTGTACCTGGGCCTCCTACATGCCAGGCCAGTCATCCCCACACCCCAGCAGAGACTAATATGTTAGAAAGGTCTTTACAGTATTGTCTCTAGCTTGGTTAAAAAGGTTGAATGTATTTATTTCTGTCAGCATTTATAGTTAGCGACTAGAAAGAACTTTCACGTTTCTTGTTTCAACAGGGTGACTGCCCTGCCATCAGGAGTGCTGCAGATCTATGACGCTGGCCTGGAGGATGCTGGGAATTACCGGTGTGTCGCTGCTACTGCAGCTCATAAGCGTAAAAGCATGGAGGCCTCGCTAACCATAGTTCCAGGTACCACACTGAAGTGGTTTTTATTCGTTTTCTCCCATTTTTATGAGAAGTTTGATTGTCATATCTGCTTTCCTCCTGGCTGTAATAGCTCTCTGACCATCAGTATTTTGGTGACAGTATTTTAATTTTTGTAATAGAGTTGGTTTGGGTTTGGTGTTTTCAGACAGAGATTTTACTCTGTACCCCGTCCTAGCCTCGAGCTTGTATCCCTTTTTCTTCTGCCTCCCGAGGGCTGGGTTACTGCCATGCCTGGACTGTAATCTATTTAGAACACTGGATGATTGTTTTATACATTTTCCACTTTTTATAAAAGATTTATTTTATGTATGTGAGTACACTGTGGCTGTTTCAGACACACCAGAAGAGGGCATCAGATCCCATTACAGATGGTTGTGAGCCACCATGTGGTTGCTGGGAATTGAACTCAGGACCTCTAGAAGAGCCACCAGTGCTCTTAACCACTGAGCCATCTCTCCAGCCCTTCACTTTTGTTTTTAAAAGCATGAAATACACAAAGGGACAGAAAGAGAATGTCCACTGCCAATAAAGATGTTTGTTTCTGATATGATACTCCTCCACTTAAGAATTTACTGCTAATGGATATACATTTGGAGGTGTTGTGTGACAGACTTTTCCTGGGGAGACACACGCACCCCAAATAGGGATCCCACTACAGACCAAAGGATGAATACCACCAAAGTCCAGCTTGGTGAACCAATGAGTTTTATTGGAGTTACTTATAGGAATATGGGTGAGAGGTTACTTACAGGAGCAGACATGGCTCAAAAGCAACTGTATCACCCAGGTAGAGCAGAAATGGCTCAAAGGCAACTGCATCACCCAGGCACGCATCCTGGAGCACACTGCACAGCCTGCAGGCAGATCAAAAGGTTGGATAGTGACTTTTCTAAGTGACTCATCGGTTGCGGCTCCCCCAGGGAGCTCGCTGATCCGTTTTTTTTCCGGGTGGCTGTGCTTGTTTAAGAGGCTCCTTTGTAGGCTGGCTCCTCTAAGAGTGATCCTCAGCAGTCCATACAGTTTATACTCTTGGGGTAGGAGGGGCATAGTGAATCTGATCAGTTTCAGGGACTTCCTAAGCTATTTTGAATTCTTTTCTTTTGGTGGTAATGAGCTTCTCTGAAGGATGGAATGTTTCAGTCTCTGAGGAAATTACTGTACAACAGCAGGGATAATAAAAAATATTCTAGAATTGATTGTAATAGTTACATAATTGAAAATTCTAAAAACCATTGGGTTAAATATACCCTGTGGGTGACTTTTATATGAGTTATTACCTCAATAGAACTTAAAAAAAAAAATCTTATTTCAAAAAAAGAAGGAAAGGAGCTGGAGAGATGGTTCAGTGGTTAAGAGCACTGACTGGTTTTCCAGAGATCCTGAGTTCAGTTCCCAGCAACCACATGGTGGCTCACAACCATCTGTAATGGGATATGATGCCCTCTTCTGGTGTGTCTGAAGATAGCTACAATGTACTCATATACATAAAATAAATAAATAAATCTTTAAGAAAGGAAGGAATGAAACACTGGGTGGTGGTGATGCACAGTTTAATCCCAGCACTCAGGAGGCAGAGGCAGGCGGATTTCTGTGAGTCCAAGGCTGGCCTGGTCTATAGAGCGAGTTTCGGAGCAGCCAAGGCTACACAGAGAAACCATGTCTTGAAAAACAAAACAAATAAATAATTAAAGGTGAGGAGCTGGGCAGATGGCTTCGTAAGGACACTTGTACAAATATGAGACCCTTACTTCCTGATCCAGCACTCACATAAACGCTGTGTGCCCTTAACCCCAGCACTGTGGGACTAGACACAAGAAGAGTGTGGTAGCCTGCTGCCTGTGAGCCTAGCCCCAGGTTCAGTGAGGGACCCTGCCTTACAGGAATAAAGTGGAGAATGACAAAGCAGGAGATTTGACTTCCTCCTCTGGCCATGTATATGTACATACACATAAACACACATACAGGAAGGAAAGAAGGAAGAAAGGGAGGGAGGGAGGGGGGAGAAGGAAGGAGGGAAGGAAAGGACTGAGAGGCAGAGGAAATGAACAAGGAAGAAAAGTAAGCTGAGTCGATTGACACCCACTGTAATCCCAGCACTCTTGGGGTAGAGACCAGGAGTAGATCCTTAAGTGCATAGGGAATTAGAGGCTAACCTAGGCTACGTGAGATCCTATCTCAAAAAAATGAAAGAATAAATGAAAAATTAAATAAGAATCAGTGTTTTAATATGCTTCTTATGATTTATTTATGTATTCTGCTTTTTCCTGCCCAAAGCTAATGAGACCAGATCCTTTTACATGCCAACGATTATAGCCAGTCCACAGAATGTAACTGCGTCTCTACATCAGACGGTTGTGCTAGAGTGTATGGCCACAGGATATCCCAAACCCATCATTTCCTGGAGCCGTCTTGGTAAGCTGTCCTCACTGGGGGTGGGAGTCCCTTGACCTTTATTCCTTTGAAAGAACCTGGTAAAATATCTATTTTATAGATAAGACACACATTTGGCAGTTGCATCTGAACGACTTCATTTTAGTTTTGCAACATAAGGAGAGCTTATGCCCCAGAGAAATTGCTACTTTTTGATGACTGATTTCACAGATAGCGATCTTTCAGTATAATTTCAGATGAAGTGCCTAGGTTCAACTTCCACGTTCTCTTTGAAACAGATCACAAGTCCATTGATGTCTTCAATACTCGGGTAATTGGGAATGGCAACCTCATTATATCAGACGTCAAGCTACAGCATGCTGGAGTGTATGTTTGTCGGGCCACCACCCCAGGCACGCGCAACTTTACAGTTGCTATGGCAACGTTAACTGTATTAGGTATGCATTCTTTCTATCATCAAAGAAGTTTGTGTTTTAATGTTTGCCATTTTAATTTCTTTCATGGTTTTCTTCTGTAAGGTTTTGTTTTGAATCCTGCCCCTCTCTCTCTCTCTCTCTCTCTCTCTCTCTCTCTCTCTCTCTCTCTCGGTGTGTATGTATGTATGTATATATGTATGTATATAGGTGTATGCATGTCAGTATAGTGCCCCAAGAGGCTATCCCCTGGAGCTGGAGTTACAGGAGGTTGCGAGCTGCCTAGTGTGGGTATTGGGAACTGAACTTGGGTTCTCTTTAAGAGCAGCAAGTCTTCTTAAGCACTGAGGCACCCTCCAGCCCTATCTAGCTTGCTGTTAACTGTAGTTTGGCAGCAGTGGTAGGGAGGATAAGAATAAGTACTGTAAAACTCAGCAGTGAGTTGTAAAGGAAAAAAATTAAACTCCTGCGTTAAAGTACAGCTCCAGAATCATGTGAAGTCACCATGTTTGCTCCATGCTTCCTATGTAGGCCTCCCTTGTCATCCGTCCATATATCTACACACATGTAGCAGTGTGAAATTAAACTCTCAGTGGCTGTGTTTGTAAGTGTCCTCCCTTTGGGTTTAGTTAAGATGGGTGTTGGGTATGAGTACTGACAGTGTGTTCCCAGGTGATCTCAGAGGGAACGTGGATGCTGAGCATAAGAAAGAAGCGCTCCCCTAGTTTTGTTTCTATTGCATTTAGGGGAGAAAGGGTTAATTTTAGCTTATAGTTATTTCCAGAATACAGGTCATCATTGTGTAAAATCAAAGGAACTTCAAACAGCTATTCTTATCTCATCCACAATCAGGAGGAGAGTGAATGAATGCGTGCATGCTCACTTGCTTGCTTGTGCTTAGTTTGATTTCTCCACTCAATACAGGTCAGGATTCCCTTCCTAAGGAATGGTACCACCTACAGTAGACTGTGTCTTCCCATACCAGTAAGCCAGATCTCCACAGGTCAACCCAGTGTAGACAGTCCCTCGCTGAGACTCAGTTCCCAAGTGATTTTAGGTTGCATGGAGTTGACAATGAAAGCTACAATCATCTAGCTAGTCATAGGAGACTCAGACTGTCAGAAGTCTTTGTACATGGGACTCATCTCATTTTTGTATTTTTTCACTTGTTCTTGGCATTCCTATTGAAGCCACAGAATATATTTTTTCCCTTTAAAATAGCCCCTCCTTCATTTGTTGAATGGCCCGAAAGTTTAACAAGGCCGCGAGCTGGCACTGCACGGTTTGTGTGTCAAGCAGAAGGAATTCCCTCACCCAAAATGTCCTGGTTGAAAAATGGGAGAAGGATACATTCAAATGGCAGGATTAAAATGTACAACAGGTAAGCTATGCTATGTTGCTACTGTTTTAAATAAAATAGTGCCTTTAATAATTTTTACACGAAATAGTTACAGTAACATCAAATCACTACATAATCTTGACAGTTAACACTAAATGCAAGAAATTAAGGTTTATAGCATTAGTGTGCTGTCAATCCTTTTGTATTTTACACACGGATCCAAAGTGATATGCTACAATGGACCTTATTCCAAACAGTCCTCAGACACAGTTCTAGCCCAGGGAGGCCACTGGCTAAGTGACCTCAGCAAACTTGGACTCTGGTGTTTCAGTTACTTCTTCCATCAAATGAAAAATAAAGAATGAAATAATTTACTTCCTATCAGTTCCTCCAGAGCTCAAACTTAATGACCTTAAGGATGAAACTTGGCTGGTCATTGTGGCATGTGACTTTAGTCCCAGCACTTGGAAAGCAAAGACAGGCAGATCTGTGAATTTGAGGCCAGCCTGGTCTACACCGCCAGTTCCAGACCAGCCAGGACTACATGATGAGAACTTGTCTTTAAGATATATATATATATAATTTTTATTCCTGTAATATTCTCATTTAGTTGAACAAAACTTTAAAATGTTTGCTGATCTGAACTTTATATGTATATTACAAAGAATTAAGTATACACTGTAGAATAGACTAATAAATAATAAATAAAGTGTAGCTTTTTTAGTAAAAGCCATTTTTTAAAAAGCAATTGAAGCAAAGAGAATATGGCTACCATAAATGCTAATGAAGACTGAAAATATAAATCAGAGTAATTTTAAGTAATTAATGTAGATTATTTTTCATTAGACCTGGTTGTTCTCAGCATGTTTTTTTATAAAGTGAAAGGTGCATTTAGCAGTAGCTTCTGAATGTCATTCTTAGGATTTTTTTATGGCTAGAAATACTTCTTTCTTTCCTCAGCAAATTGGTCATTAATCAGATTATCCCAGAAGACGATGCTATCTATCAGTGCATGGCTGAAAACAGCCAAGGATCTGTTCTGTCTCGAGCCAGACTGACTGTGGTAATGTCAGAAGATAGACCCAGCGCTCCTTACAACGTTCATGCTGAAACCATGTCAAGCTCTGCTATCCTTTTAGCTTGGGAGAGACCACTGTACAATTCAGACAAGGTCATTGCCTACTCTGTGCACTACATGAAGGCAGAAGGTAAGCAGCTTGCAAACCCTTAAAAAGCGCCGTTTGCTGTCATGGGTTTGTTTTCAGGGGTTAGAGACACGGCTTAATAGGTAAAGTGCTTGCCTGGCGTGCCTGAGGGGTGTGATCCCCAGAACTACAGAGACCTGATGTGGTGGCTCATGCCTGTGTTACTAACACTTGGGAATGAGAGACAGGCAAATCAGAAGTTCATGGCCATCCTTGACTACATAGCCAGTGTGAGGTGAGTCCCTAACTCAACCAAACCGAAATAAAGGAAATGTTTGTCTTCAGAATGAGTAAAAGCTTACATAATTGTTAAGAGAATTTCACCCTGGAGACCTCTATAACATCAACTCTTTTCTCTTTTTAAGGTCCAATGACAAATCAAAGATCTGCTCCACACTGAGATTATAGGGCTTACGTAGAGAACGTGAGTGAGGAGTTATTGACAGGAGCACAAATAGCCTCCCAAGTGTCACAGAGATTCTTTATCCCACAGATAATGGCTTTTCTGTGGCCAAATAGATGGCACTCACACTCCCCTTGCCCAAGTCTCCTCCAAACTCTATGCTCTAGCTCCTTCCTGAGACCTTAAGGCCATGTGCAATTAAAGCCAAGTTGCATGCACTCCCTGCAGGCTGTGGCTGGACACAGATGATACTCAGGTGAAGGTGCATGATCCTCCCCATAGTCTTCTTGGGCAGAATGTCAACAGTCAGACAAACCCTGGTGTGATGGTTTTTGAGAGCAAACTCAGCTAGTCTTAGAAAACGTTCTTAAGGAGGATGATTGTTTTGAGACAGGGTCTCACTTTGTAGCTGGCTAGCCTGGAATTCACTATGTAGACCAGCTGATCTCGAACTCACAAAGATTGACTTGCCTCCTGAGCTAGCGTGTTATTTTTTAGGGGAATGTAAACATATGAAATTCTATCTTTCTTGTTTTTTCTTTTTATCTATCTATCTATCTAACTATCTATCTATCTATCTATCTATCTATCTATCTACCTATCTATCTATCTATCCAGGGTTTGTGTAGCCCTGAATGTCCTGGAACTTACTTTGTAGACCAGGTTGCTTTCAAACTCAGAGATCCACCTGCCTTTGCCTCTTGAGTCCTGAGACTAAAGGCATGCCCTACCACCCAGCTAAATTCTGCAATTTAAAATTCTATGTATGTTGAATATTTTCATTCTGAAAGAAAATGAAACAGTAGGGTTGGCTGTAGTTCAGTGGTAGACTTCTTGAATAACATGTATAAGGCCTTGGGCTCAATCCCCAGTACACCAAAGGAAAAAAGTATTACGAAAAAATGTTGAACAAGACATTTTTGAGATACCTCTTTTACTGTGTCAAATTAAATATTAGGAGCTGGAGAGACAGCGCTTATAGCACTTGCTCTGGTTCTCCTGAGGACCTGGGTTCTGCTTTCAGAATCCACACCAGGTGACTTACTACTGCTTGTAACTCTAGCTCTGAGGGATCCAGCACTCTCTTCTGGAATCCTTTGGTGCCAGGCACGTATGTGGTGCATATACATACATGTAGGTATTACTGGTTCCAATCACTGGTTCCATTTTGGGGATTAAGGAAAAAAATCTTTTTTACCTTACTTTTAGGCAAAACTGTTGTAGAAACAGAAAAACTATTCACAAATCCTAGTGATTTCTCCATTGACTCAGGTTTGTGAATGCTAGTACAGAAAGTCTGGTTTTATGCAGCTTACTAGAGGGGACATTCAAAGAGCAGTGCGATGCTAACACCGGGTGCAGCTGAGACAGGGGATTGGCTCTTGGCTGATGCTGGGTTTTTACACTTTGAAGCAGTGTTTTGAAAAGGGATATTTTGAATGTAAATCAAGGGTCCTGGCTGCAAGAAGAATGTTCTGTTAAGAGCACGCTGGAGTGTGTTCATTCTCTCTGCTGACTTAGGCAGGAGAAAGGAAGGCTGGCTTGGCGGGGCCCACGCTTGCTCACTATTGTGCCGTTTCGGTAGAGCCCCTGCATGCCACTCAGCATTCTATTCAGGGTCAGAACAAGGCTTTTTAATTTGAACTCAAGGACTTTGTTTAGTAGGTCAGAAATTGTACAATGCAGTTCCTAATTAACGAGCCATTAGCCAGTGTGTTGTGAAACGCCTCTAATCTTGTCTAATTAAAATGCTATGAAGTTAATTCAGAAATGTGGGAAAACTCTGTGCTGGAATGTGCCTTCTGTTTTGTTTATAAATCCAGTGCAGGGAGAAGGGGCTGGTGCGGAGATCCATTTGATAGAGTTGACAAGCACTGCCTGTGGCTGGGCGCACAGTGGCTGGCAGTGCCTTGGCTCCTTTCTCCTGGTCTGCACCCCAGGAATTAAGCCCACATGGACAAATCCTCTTCTGTACCTTGCCTTGCATAGTTTATTAAGAATCCCTGAGAATTTGTCTCCCTCTTTAAAAAACTGAACATTCGCCATGGGACAAAACATTCTGAGTCTGTTCTTCCATTTTGCTTTTAGTATTGAGAGAGAGAGAGAGAGAGAGAGACCGACCCATGTTGGCCTGTGTAATATGTTCTCTAAGGGCAGAATGAGAAGCTTTGCAGCCCAACTTTTCATTTAGTTTGTTTTTGTAAAAAGCAGACTCCCGGCATGCCCCACTGTCTCTCTGTGTTCCACAGGAAGCCTGGGTTTAAGCTGGGACATTGCTTGGTGCATTACAGTATTCTGTTGTGCTGGGCTTTCCTCTCACTATTCCTTACAGCCCTGTCCTGTTTTGACTCAATGGCAAATGACCTTTGGAGAAGATGGACTCATTTTAGGAAGTGTTCCAACCAGTAATTTTTTTTTTTTTGACAAAAACCTGGTTACTTTTAGGCAATAAGGAGCTTTCTGTGCACTGAAGGGTTTTGTATACCAGGTTATAGAAGACAACAAAGATAATTGTGAGGGAAAATGGCCTTGCTAATTTTATTTTGAATATTAGTTTTAAAATTATTATTGGTTTTATTGTTGTTGTTGTTTTGGAGATAGAGTTTCTCTATGTAGCCTTGGCTGTCCGGAACTCCCTTTGTAGACCAGGCTGGCTTCAAACTCATATAGATCCACCTGTTATTCCCACCTGGCTGAAATTTTGTCATTTTAAAACATGGATACTTTGGTCTAGGTTTAAATAATGAGGAATATCAGGTAGTCCTTGGAAATGACACAACTCATTATATCATTGATGACTTGGAACCTGACAGCAACTATACTTTCTACATCGTGGCGTACATGCCAATGGGAGCCAGCCAGATGTCGGATCATGTGACACAGAACACGCTAGAAGACGGTAAGAAAACACAGTTCTGGGTTATCATTTGTAGATTTGGTCACTTTCGGTGATCTAGTCTGTCTGGTTAAATGAAAACAGTTACGTTAAGCCTGAGGCCTGCTGCTCTCTCGTCTCAACCTTGGTTTTTGCCCCAACATGATAAAGGATGCTTTACAAAATACTTTATTATTTTTCAAGTGTGTATGTGTCCACAGTATCCAGAGAGGGCACTAGATTTTCTGGAGCTGGAGTTAGAAGTGGTTGTGAGCCACTCACTTGTGGGTGCTGGAAACCAAACTTGGGTTGTGTATAAGATTAGTTTGTGTCCTTAAATGCTGAGACATTTCTCCAGCCCTGATAAAGAGCACTTAAAGTATTTGGTTAGTTAGTTAGTTTGTGTGTAGATTCATTTACCATGGTATCTGTATTTAGGCCAGAGAGCAGTTCGTGGAAATTGGTTTTGTCCCTCCCTGCAGGCTTTTGATGAGTCATCTTTCTGGTTTATAGAGCCAGAAATACTTATAAGTATTATACTTATAATTTTACTTATAATTAAAGTATAAGTTTACTTATAATTAATAGTATAAATTTTAAGAATAATAATTCTTATATTGGGCTGGCAATGTATCTCAGTGATAGAGTACTCTCCTAACATGTGAGAGGTCCATTGGTTGGCCCCTAGAGCCACAACCAAAAACCAAAGCAAAAAAGCAAAAAACCCTAAAACTTTTGTATTTTCTAATTAGGTTGCCATAATGGGTAAAATACGGGTTTTATGGGAGATGGAGAGAGGAATATTTGTTGCTTTTGAAGAGGAGCTGAATGTACACACACACACACACACACACACACACACACACACAAACACGGTCTGAAACTGCTCTAACTTCAGTTCCAGGGGATCCGATGCCTTCCTCTGGCTACCAAGGGTACTGCATGCACACATTACACAAACTTATGTATAGGCAATCGCTGGTACTCATAAAATAGATCTTTAAAAAAGATAGTAGATGGTTTTAAAATAATAACCATATGATATTTTCTAGGCAAGAATCCCCCTTCCGCACGGTGTCTCCCTCCCTGGCAGGTGATTATTCCATTTATAAAGGGGCCTTGGAGACTCTTCCAAGCTTGGGTTATACAGACTCCACACTTTTCCTGCTCTGATTTAATTCAGAGGAAGCTGCTATACAACACCAGCATGTTCAAGTTCTCACATATACACCTGTAAATAAATAAAGTAATTAAAAAATAAGTACAATTCACATTCATTTTAAAGATGAGACTTTTTACACATTAAAAACTTCTCAGTTGCAATTATGGGTTCTGGGCTTCCTTGCTTTCCTGTAACACACTCTCCTTTGCTTCAGAGAGATTTTGGTAGATTTATTTGTGATTTTTGTCTCATATAATTAGCAAATATGCCCATGTTCATCACAGCCAACCACCGACCATACTTTTTGCGTTTCCTTTCTGGATGGAAGTTAGCGTCACCGAGTCACCGAGAACCCTGCTCCAGCCGGAAGCATCTCCAATGTGACCATGTTATGTGTTGCCATTAAAAGGATTCCATAAATAACGATTATGAATGTATTTGTGAACAGTGTATTCTTTCATTTCACTAGTGCCCCTAAGACCTCCTGAAATTAGCTTGACGAGTCGAAGTCCTACTGACATTCTTGTCTCCTGGCTGCCCATCCCGGCCAAGTACCGGCGGGGCCAAGTGGTGCTGTATCGGCTGTCCTTCCGTCTAAGCACTGAGAATTCCATCCAAGTTGTAGAACTCCCGGGGACTGTGCACGAGTACCTTCTGGAAGGCCTGAAGCCAGACAGTGTCTATCTGGTCCGGATTACTGCAGCTACCCGTGTGGGGCTGGGAGAGTCATCAGTGTGGACCTCACACAGGACGCCCAAAGCCACGAGCGTGAAAGGTAACACCTCCCAATCACTGTTTAGGAAGAGAAAGAAAGTTTTTACTTTTGCATTAGAATGTTTCACTCTTACTTACATGTACTCTATGTCTATGTCGATAATAAGTAAATACATTAAGATTATTATTTTCAGCCGGGCAGTGGTGGCGCACGCCTTTAATCCCAGCACTTGGGAGGCAGAGGCAGGTAGATTTCTGAGTTCGAGGCCAGCCTGGTCTACAGAGTTCCAGGACAGCCAGGGCTATACAAAGAAACCCTGTCTCCAAAAAAAAAAAAAAAAGATTATTATTTTCTGTTTTATGTGTATGAGTGTTTTGCCCTCATGCACATCTGTGTACCATTTGGTGTGCAGTGCCCACAGAGGTCAAAAAAAGGAGTCAAATCCCTGGGACTGGGTAACATTGTTATGAGCTGTCATGTGAGTGTTGAGATTCGAACTCTGGTCCTCTGGAAGGGCAGCCCATATTTTAAATTTTATTTCATGTTTGCAAATAATACACAGATTATGAATTTCATTGAAAAAAATCCTAAACCTTTCCTTGGGACTGGCACACAGTTGATAGAGTGTTTTCCTAACATGCACAAAGCCCTGAGATCAGCACCTGGAACAGCTTAAACCAATGGCTTACACAGTGGCTCACGCCTGCTGTCCCATAACTCCAGCACTAGAAAGAAAGCAGAGATGGGAGGGTTGGAAGGTCATCATTGGCTGTGGTTACTGAGCTTGAAGTCAGTGTGGGATCTGAGAACACATTAAAAAAACAAACAAAAAACAGTGCAGAACGAGGAACTGGACTAGAGAGTGTTAAGTAGGGTGCTCGCCTAGCCATGTGCAAGGCCCTGGGTGTTTGCCTAGCCA
>JADRCH010000036.1:3905492-4015997 GCA_019843965.1 Rhynchomys soricoides | reverse complement strand
CCATGTGCAAGGCCCTGGGTGTTTGCCTAGCCATGTGTGAGGCCCTGAGTGCTCGCCTAGCCATGTGCAAGGCCCTGGGTGTTTGCCTAGCCATGTGTGAGGCCCTGGGTGCTCACCTAGTCATGTGCAAGGCCCTGGGTGCTCACCTAGCCATGTGTGAGGCCCTGGGTGCTCACCTAGCCATGTGCAAGGCCCTGAGTGCTCGCCTAGCCATATGTGCAGCCCTGGGCTCATAAATAAGCATAATAAATGATTAAATGTTTCTGTTTGATAATCATTTTTCCCAACTCTATTTGTGGGTCTGTGGGTCAAGCTGCTAATCACACAGTTTGCTTAGCAAAACCTTCATGGCTGGATCAGTCCCAGGCAGACTGAATACCAGAGGGAGCATAGGACCTGAGACCTACTGATTAGTATTGTGTGTTTTTAAATCAATAGTTCAAAAGATAGGTCCATATGTAGTATATTACTCATATGAAATCCAACATGTCTGGCTTATTGTCATTTGACAGAAAATATCCTACAGTAAAAATTAGACTACACAATTGACTACACAAATAGAGATATCTTGTGATTTACGTGACTTAGTCTTTTAGGTGGTACATTTTTAATCCCATTTCTAAGCTTAACATCATTGTAACATTTATAAGAGTAATATTTGTATGTGTGTGTGTATGTGCGTGTGCATGTGTCACATGTGTGGAAAACAGAGAACTTAGGGGGTTGGTCTCTTTTTTCACTTTCAGTTTGAACTTGTTCACTAGATTTGGCAGCACCCACCTTTACCCATTGAACCATCCTGCTGGCTTGTCAGTGAAATTGTGAACATTGGGTCAAAGTGTAATGGTTGAACTTTGTAACTTTGGCTTGAAGCTGAGAGGTGCTCTCTTGATATCCTTGGACTGCGTTATTGACAGTGCTGTCTGGTGCACTCTTCCAGCCCCTAAGTCTCCTGAACTGCATTTGGAACCACTGAATTGTACTACCATCTCTGTGAGGTGGCTGCAAGACACAGAGGACCCGGCTGCCATTCGGGGCTACAAGCTCTTTTATAAAGAGGAAGGGCAGCAGGAACACGGACCTATCTTCCTAGACACCGGTGACCTGCTGTATACGCTCAGTGGCTTGGGTGAGTATGTCTGTATCATGCAGAACCTTTATCTTCCTGCTGTGGCAGACTGGGAAAAGGGTTATTGGATATAAGAGAGTTGACTGGGTGCTACAAAGACTGGATTTCTCTGTGTCGTTTACAGTTCTTCTCTTGAAGTAGGCAATGTTGTTTTTCCCCCTTTCTCCTGCTCTGGGAGTGTGTTTCTCCTGTTAACCATCACTTTTTATATAGGGAGCTCTTGCTTTGTGATTATAGGTATTCAGTGATGTAGACTAGGACAGTAAGGGGCTGGCAAGATGGTTTAGTGGGTAGAAGAAGCACATGGCGAGCAAGCCTGCTGCCTGGAACTCAATCCCCCGATGTCAGGGTGGAAGGAGGGAACTGACTCCTAAAAGTTATCTTCTGATCTCCACATGTGTGCTGACCCTAGATGCCGACACTCACATTTACACATGTCTATTCACACACACACATAAAGAATACGACTGTGGAGTCAAGACTTTGAAAAATGATTAAATAATAGTAAGTATGTTTAGCTTAGAAATTGCCAGGTTGCTATGTTGGTATAAAACAGTTTACATAAATGATGTGTAATAATGCCATGACCTCTGTCCCACACTGTGACTGTGAACTTCATAGACTCAGACACACTGGAGATAAAACACTGACCTGCGTTTGGCTCCATCTGTGTTTTCAGAGACACTGGCTTGCCCTTATTTTCTTTTCTTTACATGGGGAAAGAACTCCATGATGTAATTGTGTTTAACAAATTATGAAATTGGGTTGGGGATATGGCTCAGAGGTGGAGTACTTGAGTAGCCTGCATGAAACCCTAGGTTTACTACCCAGCTCGGTAATGAGGGTTGGGGAGGGGGAGGGGATAGAAACACGGAGATAGAGACCAAGACACTGGGATATTAAAAGAGACCCACAGGACTGTCATGGCATCTTATGCACACAGTAGGAGTTTATGAAGCCCTGTGGCTTTTCCTTTTAGATCATTAGCCCTTAGAGGCACTGTAAGGGGAGAAGCCTAGTGGTCTTAGTGGGTAAATAGGATATTCTGTGAACCTGGCCCGGATGCAGGAACACAGAAATCCATTCCATGGTCCCTTGCCATAGTTTTCCAGATGGTGTTTTGCTTGTAATCTTGTTATTCCGTTTTTAATTTAATCTGCATTCAGTTAAATACATTTACTGTCGATCTCTGTTGTGGAGCTTATAAATGATGAGGAGTCACATATGGTCCGGGTCGAGCTTCCTTAATCTACTGGTTACGATGATGTTAACCCAGCCTCTAGAGCCCCAGGCCTCTGTGGCTTCTCAGTGTGCCCTCCCTTTGCATGAGCTCATCGTTGATGAGAGGGGACTTGTTGGTTTTGTATCCAGTAGGAAACAGGCTATGAGAAAATTGATGCAAAGCAGTGGATCAGGGCTGGAGGTGGCTCAGTGGTTAAGGACTGGAGATGGCTCAGTGGTTAAGGGCTGGAGGTGGCTCAGTGGTTAAGGGCTGGGGGTGGCTCAGTGGTTAAGGGCTGGGGGTGCCTCAATGATTAAGAGCCACTTTTGCAGAGGACCAGAATCTGGTTCCCTGAATACATATGGTAGCTCACAGCCACCTATAAGTGCCAATCCAGGGGATCACCTGCACTGACACATAGACACTCCTGCAGACTCATAAATAAAAATACTTTTTAGGAGCTAGAGCTATGGCTCAGTGGTTAAGAGCACTTGCTGCTGTCCCAGAGGACACAAGCCTTCATGTGGCAGTCATAACCATCTGTAACTCCAGTCCCAGGGGATCTGATGCCCTCTTCTGACCTCCATAGACACCAGGTACACACAAAGCACATAGACATATATGCAGACAGAGCACTCATATGTATGAAATGAACAAACGTTCAAAAAATATACAAGAAAAACATCTATAGATAGAACTCAGTGCTTTGATTTTTCTTCTTACTGTTAAAGAACTTGAAATATGTAGGAGCAATGGAAATCTATTCTTCAACATGTTCCTTGGGTATACATTCTGTCTAGTTTACACTAAAGAGTCAAATAACTGCTTAGAAAACAAAAATAAAAGACGCTCTGCTCTTGGGAGAAACTCAGAGAAGTGTTGCGTGAAGACTTTGGTAGTAAGCCGGGCATGATGGTGCACACCTGTAATCCGGCTCTCCGGAGAAGGAGAGGGTGGGGAATTCATCTTGAGCTACATAGCAAGGCCAAGGGCAGCCTGGGAATTCACGGCACCGTGCCTCAGCAAACAAAATAAAATCACCAACAGTTCAACACAACTCTTTAGCATTTTATCAAGATTTAGTTTCTTATTATTTGGGGGGGGATGTGTATGTATCTGTGTGGGACAGTGTATGTGTGAATGCCGGCGCCCTCAGCGGCTGGGAGGGAGCGTCAGATCTCCTGGAGGAGGGTGTGAGCTGCCCTGTGTGGGCATTAAGAGTTCAGATTGGATGAGCATGTTCTTCACCACTGAGCCATCTCTCCAGCCCCAATTAGTTAACGTTTACATTGTTTCCAGAGATGTGTATAGATAATCTACGAATGGAATAAACAAGGAAAAGATGCATATGTATATATAAGTGTTCAGTAATTCTTTTGTTTGGAGAGAAATGGAGGAAGACCCACTGACTTTTTTATAACTCTTATGCTCTCCAAATAATAGCTTTCAGAACTCTAAGCCATTATTTCCTCTTGTGTTTTAAAAATCAGTTCCATGGGGCTAGGGAGATGGCTCATTGGTCAAGTGCTTGAGGAGCTGAGATGCCTAGAACCCATATATAGCTGGACACGGTGCCATGTGACTGTAATCCTATGGTGAGATGGGAGACAAAGGCAGAAGACTCTCAGAAGTTCAGGGGACAGCTAGCTTTGTGGGCCGGGGGGGGGGGGGGGGGGCTGATAGGAGATCCCATCCCAAACAAGGTGGCATGGGGGTTACTGACACCTGATGAAAGCTGTTCTCTGACTTTCACACATATACATGGCAGGTGTGCATCTTCCTCCACACACACAGATGTGTGAGTAGACACACACACACACACACACACAAAGAGAGAGAGAGAGAGAGAGAGAGAGAGAGATTTTGAAAAAAATCAATTGTGACTATACTGCTTTTGCTGTTTTGGCTGTGACATCTGTTATGTGTGCTGTTTGAAGTAGCTCCAATTAAAATCACTCTGTGTGTGGGAGTACACATTTACTCATGTGCTTACGTCCCTGTATACATGTATGTGCAGAAGCTAAAGGTCTATGTCAGTTGTCTTCCTCTGGCTCTCGACCTGACTTTTTTGAGACCAGTTCCCTCGTTGAACTTGTAGCTCACCAGTTGGCTAGATAAGCTGGCTAGCAATCCCCAGGGACCTCCTGTCTCTGCCTTTCAGTGCTGGGATTCCATAGGCTCTGTGTTTATGTGAGTGCCACGGGACCCAAACAGAGATTCTCATGCTTGTGTGGTAGGCATGTTTCTGACAGAGATATCTCTCCAGGCCCCTAAAATCACTCTAAATGCGTAAACTAGAACATTAATTTGAGATAATAGAGGTCCTGTATCAATTTAAGAAGCTTTGTGCTTCCTGGCTGTGCATTTAGTCTGAGTGATTGGATTGATTGAGTTCAACCTGACAAGGCCTCAGCTGGTTAGAGAACAAAAAAATAAATAAAAGAAGCTCTGCTCTTGGAAGAAGCTCAGGGACGTGCTGAGTTAAGACTTTGGCAGTAAGCAGAACATGGTGGTGCACACCCGTAGTCCCAGCACTGTGGGTGCTCCCTTGCTAGACAGCAAGTTCAGGACCCCTGCATCTTCAAGTAGTAACCTGAATGGCTGGCAGAGATATACTTGTGGGGTTCAAGTAGTGTTCAGCAGTTGAGCAGACTGTCGCCAAGGTGCCTTCTAACCTGAGACCCCTAATTCTGATCTTTGTCATTAAGTTCCCACCAGGGCCTGGCCAGGCTTTTGGCAGGCAAGCTTTAAGACGTGGGAAGGACGGGAAGGGTATTCTATGAAGGGGGACAGCTGACCATCTGGGACCATTTTTAGCCAGAGCATCTGGCAGTGGCTGCCTGTTTAACAGAGAGTGATGTGTCCAGAGGGCAGTAGGTTAAGGGAACCCTGTTTGTGCCTTGCCTGGTGAATGCCGTCTTTCACAGAATCACAGCTTGGGAAGGATGGTCCGAGTAGACCCAGCTTTGCTAAGTGGCCTTGGAAATAATTCACATGCTTCTACTTGCTGATCGAGTGCCATTTTATAGAACAAACTGCTTCCTCAAAATTTCATTTTCACACTAACCCCACCTCTCTGATGCCTTTAGAACCCCTCCCCCCAGCTTTTAGTCCTGGTAATCAAGTTTTCAATTTAAAAAGTATGTCGTTGGGACATGGTCTCCCTAGAAATATGCATAGTTCTTTGTTCTAAAACACAGAAAAGCAAATGGATTTATATCTTTAGTGTTTTTTAAAAAAACTGACATGACAAAAGATATGAGAGGTTCAATTCCCTTAGAACAGGAAAGATGAAGTCAAATGATATTTAATTGGCTACTTGTACAATGTTCCCATAAAGTCTCGGTCAACTGAATTTAATTGGGTTTATTAATGGGAGATATTTTAAATCATTTTACTCAAGGACCTCAAAGCTCAGTTCCTTAAGATGTGGAGTACTTTGTGGGTTGAAGAAATAAATTCTCATGCCTTTAAAAAGTAAAATATAAAATAGTATATATGTGCATGTGTGTACATGCAATGTATAAAATATATAATTATAATAGCATATAATATATAATGGTATAAAAATATAGTAGTATCATGGCTTTGTATGTACAAGGCCTGAGGTCCAAACCTCAGCATTGAGAAATAGAGTGTGATATGACTTTCAGGGGCATGGAGGAAGTATTTAGTGCTTCTCCTTTGCTCAGCGTTGACTTTAGAACGTAGTTTGCTTTCCTGGGATCTGGCTTGTGCTGTGGGGGAGAAGAAGCTTCAGGCTTGTGATGTAGTCGTTTGCGGGACCCCTTCTCAGTGCTGTGCTGAGGGCCCTTCAGATTTACTCACAACTTTCCCTGCCTCTCTACGGCAAGATAAATGTTTGCAATATTTCTCACACAATCAACTGTTTCCATGAGCCAGTGCATCTAAAGGTACACCTTCTGATTCATTCTTTCAATTTGGAAAATTCTTGCCCATTGCCAAGTCTTCCTAGAGTCATCTTGGGTATCCAAAGGGATCCACAGTCCACCAACATTCTGACAGATCAGATAAGAATACCAGCTACAGAAACATCTCTCTTGCCTAGGGTTGACTTCAAATTCTGCCGCTTGATGACAGACCCTGGCTCTTTGCTTAACCTTTTAGATGGAGACAGTAATAATCCTGTCTGTTTTAGAGTGTTAGGGTGGAGTGAAATAATTCAGACCGAGCTTAGTGCAGCACCCTGCAAACTGCATCTGAAGCCTGGAAGAGATGCTAGCAGCTCTCATTTGTAAAACTTCCTTTCCCAGACCTGAGAGTGTACTTGAGTGGCAGATCACTCCAGTAGCACAAATGCAGACTTGGGTTGGATCCCAGCTTAAGGAGAAGAATTGATCTCTCAGGGTGGAGCCGGTACCAGAAAAACATTTCCCTGAGTTGTTTTTGGTTTTGTGGTGATGGTGGTGATGGTGTGTGGATTTGGGGGGTAGAGCAAGGTTCCATAATTAGTTTGGAATTTGTCCAAGGCTGGTCTTGAACTCCTGATCCTCCTGCTTCCATCTAGCATGTGCTAGGATTACAGGCCTGTGCCATCTCAAACCAGCTTTACTCAAATAAGATCTTATCATGATTATTTCATTAGGAAACAAATATTTCTTAGGATAGTGTGTGTGTGTGTGTGTGTGTGCACATGCACGCGCGTAAATTAACCATAGGTTGTGTTAAGCCATAGATTTTATTCAGTGAGTTTAGATAAAGCCTAAATTTTTTTTTTTTTTTTGCATTTCTTTCTACTTTGAGAATAGAGAATCTAAGCTAAAAGTCAGCAAAATTTTCTCCTGACGAGCCAGGAAGTAAGGCTTTAGGTTTTGTCTGTGTTGTGGCCTGAATGCTTTTGTCTTCAGTAAACCCCTGGTGTTGAAACCCTGAACCCTAACATGTAGTGCGTGGAAATAGGACCAGTGAGAGAGAGCATCATGAGCCTGAGTGTGGGCATGAGGGTGGGGTCGGAGCCACTTCTTACTTTCCTTAGGAAAGGAAGGAAGGCATGTATAACAGAATAATCAGAAAATAGGAAAGAGTTAGTATCTAGGTACAAAAGACTCAGTCATAAAATAAACAGCTCGGATAAAGGCCCACCAAAGCCCAAGGGGGCTTAGTCTCATGCAGTTCAGGAGAGAAGGAGTCAGGGAGGGGGAGGAGAGGGAAAGGGAGGACAGACAGGTTGGGGCTTTGCCATTCTGCCTTTCCTGCCGCCCTCTCCCATAAGTTCAAGACTTCTCATAGTGCCTTGGTTTCTATCCCTGAACAGAGTTACATTTTGACTTGGTGTTTCTTGCACCTGCCTAAGAGTTCCTGAGTGCTTTGGATTCCCTTACTCCCTTTTCTGGTTATAGACATGACTTTTTACACAGTTAATTTTTTTCTTCGTAATTATTACAGTTAAATAAACTTGACGTTTCAGATCCGGCCGTGTTATGCTTGGTAAGGATCGCTTCAAGTAATGGAGAAATGGCTCAGTGGTTAAGAGCACTGGACGCTCTTCTAGAAGACCTGGGTTCAGTGCCTAGCACCCACATGGCAACCTAAATTGTCTGTAACTTTTAGTCCCAGGGGTTCTGTACCCTCCTCCAGATTCCTTTAAAACCAGACATGCATGTGGTGCACAGATATACATGAAGACAAAACACCCATACACATAAAATAAAAGTAAATAAAATCTAAAGGGGTAAAAAAGGCTTGCTGGCAGTGCTGGCTCACACCTGAAATCGCAGCCCTTAGGAGGCTAAGGCTGAGTGGCTGAGAATTTGAGGCCAGTCCCGACTACAGAATGAGACACTACTGTGTAAGCCATGGTAGTTTGTTTGGTTTGTTTATTTGTTTGTTTTGGTTTTTGTTTTTTTTAAAGATTTTATTTTTATTGTTTTTTATTATGTGCATGTAGAGGGCAAAGGGGATATGTGCAGGTGAGTTCAAGTGTCTGCAGAAGCCAGAGGTGTCAGGTCCCTTAGGACAGGAGTGTGTGTGATTATGAGCTGTCCTACACAGGTGCTAAGACCTGAACTCGGATCCTCTGGGAAAGCCGTGGGCTATGCAATGCCTGGCACAGGAATTTGCTTTGGCAGTGCCACACAGAGGCTACCTTAGAAAACAACTCTGCCTTCCCAGAGCTCAGGAGGCTGAAGCAGGAGCATCACATGGTTGAGGCTGGATGGGGCTACAGAGGAAGATCCTATCTCAGAAACGAACAGGAAGAATCAGACCCCATAAATCTGTGGGTGTCTTCCGGTACCACCTTATTTGTGGATACTGAAATTAGAAAAAATAGTGATTTGGTATGCCTCAATATAGTAGGTTATTGGTTTTGGGGGCCTGGTTTTTTTGCTTGTTTTTTGTTTGGTGATCATAGGGCTCAAGTCTGGGGTTTCCCGTGTGCCACTAAACTACACCCCCAGATCCCTGGCCCCTAATTTTTTTACTTTTATCCTTATCTCTTACTTTGTAGTTCAGGGTAGCTGTGACCTCACTACGTAGCCCAAAGTGGACTTGAACTTAGCATCTTCCGGCCTGAATTCTTCAAATGCTCCATTATAGTTGTGCATCATCACACCCCACCCCCAGTAGTGTTCTCTCCAAAAATAATTTTACAACCAATTGCATCTAGACATGTCCACCCTTTGACTCAAATACCAGATGTGTCCCGGCATGGCCACGAGTGAATCACAATCATTTGTAGAAGACAACATCACATCACAATGTTGAAAGACAGGGCATCACCTAACAGACCATGTTTAGCTCATAGGCTGGGTCACAGGCATATGGCTGGGCTATTATTTTATCAAGTGCATAATTTATATAGTTTCCTTTCAAAATGTCATCCCAAGACCAGGAGCATAGGCTGGATGTTTGTTGAAATGCTGAACTTGGGGCTCTTTCATATTTGTCACGATCCTGCATAAGGGTAATTAATGTATTAACACTTCAGTGTACTGGCTTTATGCTAGGTCTGACTGCGTCCAGGCTTCTTACCTTATCACTCCTTAGCTTGAGTTAACTCCCAGGAGGTTCCCACTGGCATGTCTTAACAACATTCTGGCCCCTGAGAAAAATGAGTTACTCTAGACTTGGTGCACCTCATATTAGAAACTTATGACACTGTTAAATTAGTTCTATTTTGTGTTGTGGAGTGAGTAAGGAAATAAGCAAATAGCCTAGGATTTCATTAATTCACAGTTTAAGCAATGTGGCTTTTAACTCCCCAGGTGAGCCTGGGAGCCTTTAGTACTCGTTGGAAAAAAAAAGAATAATTTTCAGCCCACGCAGTCATGTGATGGCTCTTGGCCCTCTGTTCCTGTTTGCACAGCCCTCCGTAGCAATGTGGAATACAGAGGCACAGTGTTCAGGGGAACTCAATAGGTCCGGCCCAAAGGGGCCAGGGCAGTCTCTGTTCCCTTTGGCTACTGCTAGGATTATGTCACAGTAGATTCTTGGTTTTGAAAATCAGAAAACAAGCTAAATTTAGAAAATTCCGATAATGAGCTTCAGTAACCACTGACAATGAACCCCAGAATCAAAACTGTCCTCACAAAATGAAGTGTTGCCTCCTGTGGTTCTTTGCCTGACTCTTTGTGAAGGTCTCTAGAAAAACAATAATTTTGTAAAGGATTTATTTTATTTTTAATTATGTATATGTGTGTATGGTTGTGTACATCGTGAGTACTGAGGCCTGAAGAGACCAGAAGAGGGCCTTGCATCCCCTGGCCCTGGAGTTACAGGTGGTTATAAGCCATCTGATTATAGTACTGAGGACTAAACTCCAGGCCTCTGAAAGGTCAGTACACACTCTCAAACCTGAACCATCTCTTTAGATTCCAGAAAAGCAAAATTTCTAATTTTAGGACGGATGCAATACATATTTTTTGAAGTACCCATTTTTAAAGACTGGCATAGCAGTATACATCTGTAACCCAGAACTGGGGGTGAGGTGGGTACAAAGACAGGAGGAGCCAAGCTTGCTGGCTGGCAAGCCTAGCTGAAAAACCTACCCTGAGCTCCAGGTTCCATGAGAGACCCTGCCTCAAGGGAATAGAGTGGAGAAGGATGGAAAAAGACACCTGATACCCTCCTCTACATGCATGTATTCAGGTACCGCGCGCACAAAGTCAGACTCATATATTGTATAGCTACCTCAGTTTAGAGTTGCCTGAAACAACTCCAGTGTATAGAAAGGATACTCTTACAAGAGTACTCAGCAATACAAAGCAACCATAATGAATCTCGGTGGCACTTTGTCGAGTGCTGGGCCATCGATCCCCAAAGGCAACATCCAGATGATTGCTCTTATGGGGCATTCTCAGAGTCATGTATCTGTACAGAAACAACCAGCAGCTTAGTGATTACCACTGTTTGGGTAGGGGCTGGTCTTGCCCACCCAGAGGCAGCATGGCAACTAATGGACATGACAGAACTGTTGTAAGTCATCTGTGGAGATAGTTAAACCAGAAGACTTACAGGTTTCGAGATCAGTTGGGGAGAAGGAAACGTTGATTCTGCTTTTAATCATAACACCTCAGTGGCGTGTCCACACGGTTTAGTATCCTGTGGATATAACAGTTATTTCTCTCATTGCTATGACAAATATCTGACACAAAACATTCAAGAAAGGAAGGGTTTCTTCTGACTTACATCATTTCCCTGTCACCCTGGGTGTCCTGGAGCTCGCTCTGTAGGCCAGGCTAGCCTCAAACTCAGAGATCTACCTACTTCTGCCTCCCAAGTGCTGGGATTTGGGATTGAATTGTGTGACACCATGCCTGGTGGTGTTTCTGGCAGTGCTGTTCTGAGAGAAAATAACAAAGGATGAAACAGAAGACCCCAATCAGTGGGCTTGTTTAAAAGGAACGTTAAGTCTGTGGGGAAGCAGGCACTACAGACAAATCTCCCTGAAGGTTTCTTTCCTGTGTGAAGGTGAAACTTCAGATGTTATCTCTGTCTGAGCTACACCTTTCAATGGAGTTCTTCAAAACAAAGAAAACCAAAACTACAAGACCTCCCGATGATGCTGGAGTTTGCTGTAACTCTAAGCACTGAATCTGTTTCCATCACCACTAGAAACTACATAGGAAGTTTAGGGTGACCATTTGTGACCATTTGGGGACGGAAGGCACTTTTCTTTGAGAGTGGTAAATAGACTATCTACTGGTAGATTCCCTACACCTCAGCATTAGTTGGACTCGAGTGAATTAACAATACACACATACATACATATGCATGTACGGCAGCCATGAGGGCCAGTTGGAGGGAGATGGTCCCAGATGGAGTTGGAGGTGGGAGTGAAGGTGATTATGATTGGGACACTTTATATACATTTCTGAAAGTTTTAAAGAATAAAGAAATCAATTGATGGGGAAGGAAAAAGAAACAACGGGTTGGACTCAGCCCTATTCTGGCAGAAATGATGCAGAGATTGTTCTAAATCCGATTTCTTAGCAAGTGGTAGAAGGTGGCTGTGAATTCTTCAGAGGCAGAAAGCATTCTTGAGGCCAGCATCAAACAGAGGCTCCTGGCTGCTCTCCCTTTACCCTTGGGGGATTGCGGGGGTGAGACCACAACAGCGCCCCAGAAGGAAGTGTCTCTCACGTTTCTGCTGTGCGTTGTAGGTCATGAGACTGAGTTCATGGCAGTGAGGTAGCGTACATGGCTTTGTTTTATACTAATATATATATATATATATATATATATATATATATAAATTTTGGAGAGAAAGAGTGTGCTCCCCTATTTCATGAAATTGTTGGAGTTAATCTTTTTAAAATAGTTCACTTTTCCAAAAATATCAAACCCAATGAAATCTTTAGAATTTGCTGGGTTTTACCTCTGAATTTGGAAGTCCTGTCTTGAACAGCCTCCCCCTTTGAAATTCCTGAGTATACACAGTGCTCCCTGAAAAAACATCTGTCTAGTTAATCAATTGAGCTGTGGTGTGTGTAAGCAGAAGCCCGGTGTCCTAGCTATTTTTAAAAAAACAAAAAACAATAAAGTAAAGGTTTCTTCCCTCCGTAGAACAAAATTGCATTTGCCTAAATGGCTTCCCTTTTGTGAGTTTGAAGTTTTACTGTTTTAGCAGCTGTGAGGTGGGAGGGGCTCCGCTGCATCTGGTCTCTCTTTGTGGACAACTGAAAAGTTGATGTTTGTTCCCTTCTCTCAGGAAAGCAGTTTATCCACAGGCTGGAAGCTTTGTTTTTTTTTAGGACCTAAATTAGCTTGATGTGATTCACAAGCTTTCCTTCACCGCTTAGGAAAAAAAGAAAAGAAAGAATGAAGAAGCCAGTGTGCTCTAAAAGCCCACTGCACAGGTAACTGCAGATAACCCTTTGACCTTTGGCGCCGAGCAAAGATTTACAGTAGTCACTTCACACGCTAGTCTGAAAGGAGTCCTGAATAAAGCCAGGCCCCCGTGGAGAACAGAAGCTGGGTGAGGAAGTCCCATTCTTTTAAGGAGCTCTGATGCTTTGTTTGACTTTCCTCTGGTCTGTGGAGAGTGGAATACCAATTGTCATGTGTTTCAAAATCAACTCGAAGGCTGGTTAACTTTTAGAGTCTGATACCATGGAAGATAGGGGTGGGGCATGGTTATGCCTTCTACTGCCTGGCTCTGGTCACGTCCCCTCTCCCTGCCAGCTATATCAAGTTAAATTTCTGTCTCAGCTTTTGTTGAGGGTGGTGGGCACGGGCACCAGATCAAAGCCAGGGCTCTGCCTATGCAAAATCCTGCCACTGAAATATAGTCTTAGCTCACTTGGTTTTTGTCTTCTTTGCCTATTTGTTTAAGAAATAAAAAAGCAACAGGAAACTTTTTTTTCCAAAAATGGTCATAATTGAAATTTAAAGGAGACTGGAAGTCACATAAAAAACCAAAATACACAATTTCACCTGTTTGTCTTTAGGAGGAAATTTTTTAAGCTTCATTCCATGGGATACTTCAAATCAAGACACTTGGGAAAAAATGCTGTGTTTTGCATCTGATGATCTTGGAGCTGTTGAATAATTATTTAACTGATAGCTTCCGCAGCTTCTTTAACATCTTCATCTCTCTTTTCAGTCCCCCCACTATTGTCCACAGTGCTTGTGTTCTGAAGGGTATTAAACTGGATTTACAGTTTTACTTCCTGCTGCCCTTCTGTGTGCCCAAATGCCTGGCCCATTCCACGCAGCTGCTGCTGGTTGGTACTGAAGGCTCCTTGCTGTTGCTCGGGCTACAGTTTCCAGCCATTATTCTTAGGAATGAAGGTTTTTGCTAAACTTTGCAGTCTCCCGTGTTTTAAGTCTGTAATCACGGTAAGTGCCCACCGTCTCTTACAAAAGGAAGAGGCCTTGTAGGAAGTTAAATCAGTGCTGTCCCAGTGTTGACGCCCAGACCACTCTGGAAGGTCCTGGTGAATGTCAGGAATTCTTAGATGCCTGAGGTCCTTAAAGAGCTAAGTTAGAGAAGATTTTTTTTTTTTTTTTAAATGCTGCCATTAACACATGAAAAAACCTTCTGGGTGGTTGGAAGAAAAAACATTTTGCTGTACTGCAGTAATTACACTTGTAGACTTTATTTCAGCTTTGTTTTGAACTCTGTCCTTTAAAAACTGAATGCAGTGAGTTTTAAGCTTTGTTCTGTCTAACTCTCCTTTCTGTAAGTGAGGGAAATGCTGTAACTGAGGCCCTTGTTGGGAGAATGCTTTTGTCTTAGGCTTTAAAGATAGTTTTGTATGATAATTGTTTAACAAAATAATAAAATGTGTGCCACACATATAAGTAAATGAAGGGGACTGGAGAGATGGCTCAGAGGTTAAGAGTACTGAGTGCTCTTTTAGAGGTCCTAAGTTCAAATCCCAGCAAACACATGGAGGCTTACTGCTCCATGCTTATAATGAGATCTGGTGCCCTCTTCTGGTGTAGGCAGAATACTGTATAAGTAGTAAATAAATCATTAAAAAAAGTAAGTAAACGAAGGCCTATATATAAGCACCCATGGTAGTAAAAATAGTACTGAGTCTGGGGTGCAGCCAAGTGGTAGGACACTTGGAAGAAGGGTCTAGCTCTCTCAGCAGTACAGAAGAAAAAATTAAAAATAGAATTATTGTAACATGATAAAATGAAATTAAAAGGTAAACTACAGTATATCAGACAACTCGAGTAATTGTGGACACTGAGAAGAAGGTTTTAGAAAGATATTTATCAGGGGAAGAGGGTGGGGAGAGAGCTAGCACTGCAGAGCACTGGCTGTTCTTCCAGAGGACATGGGTTCAGTTCCCAGCACGCGGCAACTCACATCTGCCTGTAAATCCAGTTCCTGGGGATCCAATTTCTTCTTCTGACATCCGTGGGTACCTGTGGTACACAAACATACATGTAGGCCAAACACCCATCACATAAGGGTTTCTCTGTGTAGCCCTGGCTGTCCTGGAACTCACTCTGTAGACCAGGCTGGCCTCAAACTCAGAAATCTGCCTGCCTCTGCCTCCCGAGTGCTGGGATTAAAGGCGTGCGCCACCACTGCCCGGCCACATAATTTTTTTTTTAAATTGTTAAAAATAAAGTTAAAACGTTTAATGGCTTGCATAGTTCACAGCATTTAGTGAATACAAAAAGCAGATTATAAAATACAATTTTTAAAAGCCTAAATATAGCCCACATGAATAGTAAATGGAATTAAATAACAGTGCTTAGCTTTAGATGCTGATATCAGGAATATTTTCTTTTTTATCTGAATTGTATAAAATTTATGATCATAAGGAAAAAATACTAAATTTGTGGGGCAGTGAGAGGTTTTGGGGTACAAACCCAGGGCCTTGTGTCTGTTGGGGGAGAGCACTCCCTGAGCTCTATTTCTGAGCCATAAGATATGTTTTTACAGGGCTAGAAAGATAACCCAGGAGTTAAGAGCACTCATTCTGGTGGAGGAGGACGACCCAGGTTCTACTTCCAGCACCCACATGGCTGTTCACAACTGTTGTAACTTCAGTTCCAGGGGATCTGACACCCACTTCTTGTCTCTGTATGTCCTTATGTGATGCTCATAAACATATAAGCATACACATATAAAAATGGAAAGGAAATAATAACTAAAACTAAAATATGTTTGAATTTTATAACTATTTTTATTGGGTCTAGAGAAGATGGTTGAGTGGTTAAGAATGCTTTGTAGAGACTGGAGAGATGGCTCAGAGGTTAAGAGCACTGACTTAACTGCTTTTCCAGAGGTCCTGAGTTCAATTCCCATCAACCACATGGTGGCTCATAGCCATCTGTAATGGGATCTGATGCCCTCTTCTGGTGTGTCTGAAGACAGCTACAGTGTACTCATGTACATAAAATAAATAAAATGAATGAATCTTTAAAGGGGGGGATGAATAAAACACAAACCAGACACATTTTTAAAAAAAGAATGCTTTCTAGTCTCCTAGAGGGCCTTCGGTTCAGTTCCCAGCACCTATTTCAGGCTTCTCACACTCACCAGTAACTCCAACTCCAGGGGATCCAAACCCCCCACTGACTTCCAAGAGCACCCATGCGACCACACACATACAGACACACTCATATGCATAAACAGACACAAAAACAAATCTTTGAGTCACATTTATATATTTGTGTGTGTGTGTGTGTGTGTGTGCGCGTGTGTGTGCATTTTATACACCCGTCCTTAGTGGACTCACTGAGAACTAATGTGTGTGAATGTGTGTAGGTGTGTGAGACTATGTAGTCCACATGAGGTATATCTGCATGCATGCACACAGGCCAGAGGAGGATATCAGGTGCCCTGTTCTGGCATCCTCTGCCTTATTCCTTTGAGACTTAACAGGATCTCTCCCTGAGCCTGGAGCTAGCACCCCAATGATCTCCTGTCTCCACATCCCACGACACTGGGGTTAGAGGAGCACATGACCATGCTCAGCTTTTTATGTGGGATCCAAACTCAGGTCCTTAGGCAAGTGCTCTACCCCTGCATTTTTGTCTTAAATAAAAAATTACTCCGGAGGCCGGGAGGGGTGAGTAGAGGTGCTTGCCATCCCAGCCTGAAGACCTGGGTTTGAATCCTGGGACCCAAGGGGTAAAAGGAGAGAAAGGATTACTAAAAGTGGTCCTCTCATCTCCACACATGCTCTATAGCATCTTCATCCTGACACATACACTCACGAAATAAACAAACGTGAAAATTAAAATACATGCGTGTGTGTGCATACGAACACGCACATACACACACATGCACACACACATACACACTGGTAAATGTGCACCTGCTCATGCACGCGCGCACACACACACACACACACACACACACACACACATGAACACTTCCACTATCCCAAAGGGCTTCTTTGTTTTCAGTTATCTGAAAGATTGGTGATTTGAATAGAATTTGCATGCACCACTTATAGTCAATAAAAATGTTTGCTTGCATCAAAGGATTCTCTTGTTAATTGCTAACATTAAAGTCGATTTCCCAGTGATACACGCAGCGAGTGTAAGTTGTAAGCCTGTGCCTCTTGATTTCCAAGGAAGCATAAATAAGCAGTGAGGATTTTGCTCTGTGATTGATGAGGCTGCACTTTCAACAGTGCGCTTCCCACTTGGGAAGAAATTGAAGTGTGGTTTCAGACCATCGTCCTTCATCGCCCCCATCCTGTGTGCATGCTTTGAACCACCAAGGGTTGCATGTTGAGGGATGGTTATCAAACTACAGATGTTTTTGCAATGCATCTGTGCCCCTCCACCCAAGTCCCTGTGGCTCAGAGAGTGATGGATGATATTTTCACGTTGCTTCACACAAGGGTCAAAATGCCATGGTGAGTCCATGACTGGGAGGTGGAGAGCTGTTAGTCCTGGGAGGAAATTTATTTCATGGCTTCAGGGGAAGTTCAGCTGTCATGAATAGGCTTCCTCTGCCAGTCTATAAAAATATTGTTTGTAAGGAACTGATGTGTGTGCAACAGACAGGGCAGCTACTTAAACAAATGTGAGGTAGGTACAGTAGTGTGTGAGGCTCACAGCCTCCTCTGGGGGCTTCAGGTCAAGCTCTGCTCTTGATGAAAATACTAACATGACCGAAGAACTTTCTTTTTCTTATATAACAATTTTAAGTAAACCTCACTTGTAAATTTGATAGTCTCCAATTGTCTCATTAGATATGCTAACACTCTGTTGTGTTAGAATTGAAATTTATTATAATAAACAGTCCATTTAGTTTACTTGTTTCTGTTTGTTTTTTTTTTAGACAGGGTTTTACTATGCAGTCTGGGCTTGCCTGGAACTCACTGTGTAAACGAGGCTGGCCTCAAACTCGAAGGAGTTCTGCCTAGCTCTACCTCCTGAGTGCGTGGCTTGAGGGATTGCCCCACCACAGCTGGCCTCTTTGACACTTGGATTATTTGGGAGTTTGTACGTGGACTCAACCTCTTTAGTACTATTCATATACTGCTGTCATAAATTTGGGAACAGTTAGACTGAGTGTTTTGCCAGCATCTATGTCTGTGACCATATACGTGCCTGGTGCCCAGAAGCCAGAAGGGGGCGACAGATCCCCAGACAATGAGCTGCAATTTTTGTGCTGGGAATCAAACCCTGGTCCACTGGAAAAGCAGCTAGGCCTCTTAGCCGCTTAGCCAATCCCTTAATTATTGTTCTTTTGGAATCTTCTTTTTTAATCCCTACCCATAGGAAGTTAACCTTCAGCTTCTTTATGTTTGAAGATGGCACAGTGGGAGACTAAGCTTACAAAACAAGACCTCTGGGCCACCTTTCTTCCATGCTGACCCACAAGGAAAGGTGTCTCTTTAGACAAGCACATACGATCTGAAGTTTAAATGAGGGCGGGTTATGTCACTTTTAGATTAGGCTTTCAATGTGTGAATAAGTCAGGCTCTCTTCCAGCAGGGCTCAAGTAAGGAGCTCTACATCCTAAACTTTTGATTAATCATGCTGAGTGAATGGAATCTGACATATAAAAGTAAAAAATACATGATCTGAAAAGAAATAACATAATCAAAATATTTCATACACAGTATTAATTGAGAAGACCTGTTGCTGCCTCTGTTTGGGTCGCAGCTTCAATTGGGGAGGGTTTTGTGATAGAGATTGCCATTAGTGTAGGATTAATTTGATAAGAAGTTGATTGTAAAATGATTGTAAAATGGGAAGGATTTCCCCTTAAATCATCCTGCACTCATTAGGAGAGAGGGGACATTGTCACTGGCGGGGATAGAGGTGGTGTTTGTGTTAAGGCCCTTCAGGAGGCCAAACAAAAGGACCCAAGTCTTTTCAGATTTAGACAGATATCCTTCCTTTTGGCTTACAGGAAAGCCTAGCTTGGGAACTTAGACACACCACAGCCTCATAGAGCACTTTTGTAACATTTTGGCACACTCAGTCAAGTAAAAATGAAGTTTGTTTACAACTCTGACAAAATGAAAACCATTCATCATAAACAGGCGTACCGAAAATCAGCTTGTAAGTTAAAGGGGATGAGTTTTTAATCTACGCTTAAAGCAGGATTGACGTTCTCAGCTAAAACCTGACTTTTAATCCAGCACGCTAGCACATTTGAACAAAACAGTTGAGGCTCTGAATTTTTTCCCCATTCTAATAAGTGAGTTGATCATATAAGAATGGACCCTAAAAAGATCTGCTGTGTGGTGACACAGATGAGAACTTAGGACCGTGGTACAGGTATGTGTGAAAGATAATGAAACCCATTATATATGCATGACCACTTAAAAAAAATGATTTTAAAAAACAAAAAGAACAAGAAACACACTCCTCCAATAATGTCTCAAGAGCGGGAAAACTCCAGTCACTTGGGAAACTTGAGGCCAGCCCACTGTTGAAATGAGATTTAGGCTTTCCGTGCTGCGTAAGTGTGGTATCTTAACGCCCAGTGCTGCTCTCCGCCTCCCTTTCCCACCCATCCCCCTTAGCATTTTTCCTGCCTCTCTGCCTGCTGGACCAGACTTGGGCTGGCCCCAGATTCTGTGTCAGAGGCCACGACCCAGGTGTCACCGCAGCCCCTACTGCCGGCCTCCTCTCGGAATAATTATATGGGGGGGTATTGTTTAGGAGGGACAGGCTCCAGGGCAGTGCAGTCACCCTGGCTAGCCAGACCAAGGAGAGCTCTGGTCGGGGTTGCTGGGGAACAATGGGCCCGAGCAGGCTTGCACAAAACCTGGCCACACAAAAGATTAAATTAAAAGTGGACATTCGGTGGGGTGCTGGGTCTTGCCCCGCAGAGCCTCCCACCTTCCTAACTCTGTTCCCGTGCCCTCTTTTAGTATCTTTACGCGAGCTGACCTCAGGCCAGCAAAGTTTGAGAGTGCCGTTTACCTTTGAAAACTTATTCTGGCTTGGCTCTCTTAGGCTTTGAAGCTGTCTTAATTGAGGCATATTGTGGCTGCTATCAGCAAGCTTTCTCTGGTGGTCCTTTGAGTAAATAAAGCAATTCGTAGTGAGCTTTAAAACAGCACTCTTTATTTTCTTATTAAAAACCTTAACACACACACACACACACACACACACACACACACTTTATTTAAATAAAAAACCCTTACAAATAAAAAGCCACACACTGAAATTAATCAGAGCTATATATCGAAGCACCCTTCTGTGTGGTTAAAACAGCCACTCGAAAGCTGTGAAGCCTCACGTTGGGTTTTCACTCGTTATCAAACACATGTATGCATACACTTTTCCACCACCAGAAATGAGAAATTCCCAGCTTAGAACTAAATAAACACTATTTTCTTGAAGGTGCTTCATGAGGCCACTGCAGTGCGATCTGGCTTGTTAATTGAAGATTAGCATCGGATGAGGCTCAAATCTAGAGGGTTACTTCCTCTTCCTTTGATGTGGGAGGAGGAGGAGCGGGGATTACTTTTCTCACCACCTGGGAGTTTTCCATAGAAAATGGCAATTAAAACTCTCTGCACCCTAGATTTAAATTTGAGAGCCGGCTGGAAGGGTGCACTGCTCCGCTCCTGTGAGGTTTTTTCATGGTCCTGACCTCAGGTTTTCTCCTAATTTTATCAAACCCTGACCTCTGGCTCTCCTGGAAGGTCCTGAGACCTCATGAACAAGCAGCAACCGCAGGAAACAAAGGCTGGCTTCATAACCCTGGCTTATCTGTATCTTTGGTCCGAGGCCCAGGGCTTTGTAAATAATTGTTTTCTGGTGTGGGTTTTCCAGGATGCAAGCCAAAGGGTTGTCCTTGCTGCACTGTTCATGCGGTTTGACCTCGATGCCCATTGGTGTCACTGTCTTTGTCCATCCCTGCCAAGCACTTGGTGGTGTTTGGGAGAAGTATAGAATGAAAACTTCCTACTAAGTCAGCCTGTTACAGTTTGCATTTTGTAGGTTTAAATAAAGTGCAAAAATCAACCAGTGATCAGAACACAGAGAACTGGAATTGTTTAAAAAAAAAAACCAAAAAACATTTATTGGATAGCCAGCCCTGGTGGCGAACATCTTTAATCCCAGCAAACAGGAGGCAAAGACAGGGGGATCTCTGTGAGTTCGAAACCGGTTTAGTCTACAAAGAGAGTTCCAGGACAGCCAGGGCAATACAGAGAACACTTTCGTAAGGAATCGAAACCAACAAACAAACAAAAAAAGTTTTTCATTTTTTTGTTTTGTTTTACTCTTGAAACAAAGTATCAATTGTGTATCCTAGGCTGGCCTGGAATCACCATCTCCTGCCCAAGTGCATGGCTCAAATGTTTTCTCCTTAAAGTGTTTTACTTCTTACTATTTGTGCTAGTTAGGTATTTGTTTGTTTGTTTCAGCTCAACACAAGCCAGAGTCATCTGAGAGAAGAAAACTGCAATTGAGAAAGTGCTCCCCAAAGATCAGCCTGTAGGCAAGGCTGTGAAGGCGCGCTGGCTGCTGCTGCTTTATGATTTATGATTTTTCCCTGTTTTTGTCCTTTTTTTTTCTTATTTTGATTGATGATTGATAGGAGGGCCCAGCCCACTATGGGCAGTGCCATCCCTAGGCAGGTGGGGTGCATAGAATAAGGGAGCCAGCCTCCTCCGTGGTCTTGGCATCAGTTCTTGCCTTGAGTTCCTTCATGATAGACTATCAACTCTAAACTGAAATCAACCCTTTCCTCCCCGGGTGGCTTTTGATCAGTGTTTTCTCACAACAACAGAAAGCAAACTAAGACACTATTTTAGTTTCTGACTTAAAGGATCATATTAATATCACTTATTCAGAGGGGATGACTCTTTTCAGAGATACGCTAATCTAAAATCAGGAAAGAGAGAGAAGGGGATTCATCCCTGAAATCACTCCATATGCAAGAAGGCCATTCCTGGGACTCCTGGGTTCTCTCACTTGCACACTCTCGGTCATTTTGTTATCTGACTTTTCAGACATGTGGCCATTGGACACTGGGCTTATAAAATGGTCCAAAGCATAGAAGTTAAAAGTCAGCAGCCCTTTGCCACACAAGTCCTCTTCCATTTGTGTTGGTTACCCCAGGGTGAAATAGGGAGATTTCTTGCTGCCTCTCAGTGCTTCTTCTCAACAAGCCCATTTGGCCAGCCACCTTGTATGTATTTCCAATACAGTTTGCAGGGCCCAGCCTGGCTGCTCTCTGCTCTCCTGAATCTGTCCCCAGCCTGACCGTTGTATGTGACTACCTCTCATATAACCTTGCTGCTGCAATCCTGGGCTCTTGCATCACTGGTCCACACTCATCTCCTGGCCTGGCCCTCTGCTTCCCAGGGCTTCCAAGGGGCAGCTTCTCAAATGCCACTCTCTGATGTCTCTTTGCACTGAATTAGAACTAATTTTTCCCACTTGTGAATACTGTCAGAGCTTTAACAAACTTCTTTGCATCAGTTAGACCTATCTTGCACGGTACCTATTTTTACTATTGTCACAATTCCTTAATATCTGGTGTTCTAGCCTTGCAGACAGTTCTGATGAAGAAACAATGACTTTCACAGCCACAGAACCTTCTAAGCCTGAAACCTGAATAACCCCAGTGCCCAAGCTGGTTCCCTCCCTTACAAGTTTGCTGTTTAGCAGCAAGCAAAGTATCAAGTGTTTCTCTGAATATTTTACAGTGTAAACTCCTTTAATCCCTATTTTATAGGTGATACCATGATCCAAATGTAAATAGGCTTGATCCAGAGTAGGCTTGATCCACAGTCTACTGGACTCGTGTGTGTGTGTGTGTGTGTGTGTGTGTGTGTGTGTGTTGTGTGTATATACACACATGCACAGGTGCCTGCAGAGACCAGGAAAAAAAAAGGGAGGCGGGGATTGGATCCCTGGAGCTGGAGTTACAGATGATTGTGAACTGCCAATGTAGGTGTTGGGTACAAAACTCAGGTTCTGTGAAAGAGCAGTAAGTACACCCTTAACCACTGAGCCATCTCTCTGGCCCTCAGCCTTTCCTTTTTACTGCTTGGTAGTTAATCCAGCCTGTGGTTTGATGAAATTTATTCAGCAGCTGAATTCCGTTGGATCTTCTTTCATTGACCTGTTAAAATCAGTTGGTGTCTGAGTCTCTCCCATTCCAGTACAGAGCCAGCGTCACCCTCCTGGTCAACTCGCGTGCACCCACGCCATCTAGTGGTGCAAAGAGAAAATTGCAGGTTTTTCTAGTAAAACTTGAGGAAGACAAGCATTTTAGTCTTTAGCATGACTCTCAGGGGTATGACTCTCAGGGGCATGCTACAGTGATAAATGGGCGTGTGATACCAAAATCTTTAACAGATAATGTAATAACTTTCATAAGGATGCAGTCGTGGTTCCGGAGAGACAGTTCAGCAGTTAAGAACTCGGGCTGCTTGTTAGAGGATCCAAGTTTGGCTCCCAGCACCTATGCTGTGTGCTTCACAACCCCCCGTAACTCCAGCTCCAAGAGAGCTCAGACTCACTGATGGCTTCCAAGGATACCTGCACACATCCGTTCATACCTATACACGGACACATAAATAAAAATAAAAACTGAAGGGGAAAAGAGATGCGGTTGGCACTCCATTATTGTCATATTTCATTAAGGTGGAATTAGACTGAGTGGAATTATTTCCGTTGAATATGTCTTATGACTATTTTGACATTGCAGAAACTAGCACTTTATTGGCCTCTGCTTTTCTTGTTCTAACTTGAGTGTAATAACTAAGTCTAAAATCCGGATATAGCTAACAGATTGGATTAATCTTGGGGTCCGCCTGCTTGCTGTTTCTAGTGCTAGCCCTCAAATGCTTCCACATTTCACTCTTAGGAAATATTTGACTGTTCTTTAGTTGGGAAGACATTTATTGACTTGTTTTCCAAAGTGTTTACTGTCTTCAGGGGTGTTAAATGAGAGCTTCCACAATTCAACGCGCTCTTTCCGTTGACCTTCACTCTTAGATGCATGCCAGACACACAGCTGGGAACCCTTACCTGCCCTGCCTGCCAGGGAATATTAATGAGGACAGTGAATTGAGCTCAGCTTGGGGGTTTGCTCATTGCTAATTTCCTGGTATCCTGGACACGAGACCTGCTTTATATAAGCAGATGTCTTCAGTCTTTAAACACCTCAAAAGATGATTTGTGATAAACCGAGCTGAGGCTTTGTGCCCTCCCTCAGTTTGCAGTGCAGGGAACATCTTCTGTCTTTCTCAAAGCTTCTCTCACCTAGCAGCAATAGCAGGCTTGTGTGTTTGTCAATTCCCAGGGCTGTCCAGTGGCTAATTTCACTTAACACTCTTATAGTGTCTATTGGTGAGGTCCCTGTATCTCTATCTTCCCGGTTTAAATAGATAAGGCTTAGAAGAAGAGAAACTTGCATAGATCTATACAACTAGTAACTCTTATACAATGTTTGTGGCTATTTTGTTTCAGTTTGAGTCATGGTCTCACTATGTGGCCCTGGCTGGCATGGAATGTGCCTGATAGAGCAGACTCTCCAGCTCACAGAGTTCTGTCTGCCTCTGCCTCCTGAGTGCTGGGATTGAAGGTGTGCACCACCACATCCAACAGAATGTTGGTTTTTATTACTGTCTCCTTTGGTGTATCCAGCATAAAAGCAGAGGCTGGCAAGATGGCTCAGTGGTTAAAGCATCTGATGTGGAGACTAACAACCTAAGTTTGATCTCTGGAACCCACATGGTAGAAAAGACTCATTGCTCTGTTTGTTCACCATGGCATGTGCACCTACACATATATACACATGTACACAAAATAAAACATAAAGTGTAAGAAAATGTCTAAGGAAAAGCAAGGGCTGGAGAAATGACTTAGAGCCATAAAGAGTGCCTGCTGCTCTTCCAGGGAGCTCCTAAGTCTGCTTCCAAGTACCCGTGTCAGGAGGCTCACAAATGCCTGTAACCCCAGTTTTCGGGGATCTGACACCCACGTCTGGCCTCCAACAGCACCTGGCATACGCATACAGAGACACACATGCACATGGATAAAAAGAAATATTAACATAAAGGGTCCACATGAAAGCAAGCTTGTCTTTGTAACCGTTGAGTCTCAGACAACCCCTGATTTTTGACAGACATTCTGTCAGTGTTTACCTGGCACTTGGGAGCTCTTTCTTGGTCAGCCAGCCAGGCCTCTGGTCCTCACTTTGCCTCCTATGACTAATAGTCCACATAGATGAGCTTGTGGAGAGAATGAATCAGGAAGGAAGGCAGTCAAGGCCCAGAGCTAGCAGAGAAAAGACACGGGGCTCTTCCTCAGCAGCGAGCCAGGACCCTCTTTGCTTAGAGGTTGACTCCTTAGAAAAGATGAGGCATATTTATTTTATGTATATGAATACACTGTCACTCTCTTCAGACACAGCAGAAGAGGGCATCTGATCCCATTACAGATGGTTGTGGGCCACCATGTGGTTACTGGGATTTGAACTCAGAACCTTTGGAAGAGCAGTCAGTGCTCTTAACCATTGAGCCATCTCTCCAGCCCCAACTCTAAACCATTTTTAACCAAAATATTTAGGGGGCCAGTAACATGGCTCAAAGTATAAAAAAGTATAAAGGCGCTTTGCATCCAAACCTAGAGAGCAGGGCTTGAGCAGAGTCTCCATAAAGGTAGAAGGCTAGCACTAATTCCACAAAGTTGTTCTCGGACCTCTACATGTATTCTGTGGTACATGTGCTCATGCACATGTGCATACACACACACACACACACACACACACACATACACACTGTCTTTTTATTAAAAACATTTAGAATTAAGTTTATATAAAATTATTTGAGCTTTTCACCCCTGACCTATTATTTTTATACATTTTTAAAGCAGATTTTAAAAAGCTATTTAATTTTATTTTTATGTGTATTTGTGTGTGTGTGTGTGCCATGTGTATGTATGCAGGTGCCTGTAGAAGCCAGAAAAGGGGATCAGCTTCCATAGAGCTGAAGAGCTTTTTGTTTTTGTTTTTGTTTTTGTTTTTGTTTCTGAGGCGGGGTTTCTCTGTGTAGCCTTGGCTGTTCTGGAACTTGCTTTGTAGACCAGACTGATTTTGGATTTAGAGATCTACCTTCTGCCTCCCTAGTGGTGAGACTAAAGGTATGCACCACCGCACCCAGTAGGGCTAGAGTTATATACCAGTGCTTATGACCCACCTGATGTGGGTGCTAGGAAGTGAACTTCTCTGCAAGAACAGAAAGCAAGCTTAACCATTGCGCTAACTCTCCGGAGCCCTCTGAAGTACCGTTCTGGTGACTCATGCCTATAATCTCAACTGTTTGGAAGATGGAAGCAATGAATTCAAGGCCATGCTGACCAACATAGGGAGACCCTCCCCCACAACTCAAAATAAAATTTAATAAATAAAAATATATGTGTGGTGTGTTCTTTCTGTGCCCCTCCCCCTCCCTGCCTCCCTCCCTCTTCCTGCTTCCTGAGGAAGCCCACACTGTCCTGTGGCTGCTTTCCTCACTCTCTCCACTGTTTCGCCTCAGATCAACTCGCCTAAGTTTGCTGAGTGTCATGAAACCAAGCTCTGTGTATGTGACCATACTTAACTCCAGCAGGGCTGTGTGTGTGTGTCTGTGTGTCTGTCTGTCTCTGTGTGTGTGTGTGTCTCTCTCTCTCTCTCTGTGTGTCTATGTGTGTGTGTTCTATTTTGAAATTGGTTGTAAGAGACAATCTTTCTTTTCTGATATAGGAACATGTATTTATGCAAACTTTAGAGGCCCGGTGCTTTATCATAGATTCACAATCTGGACTGAGAGCGGAGTGTATTCCTTTAAAGCCTGCACTTGGGGGGCTGAGATAGGAGAATTGTGAGTTCAAGGCCAGCATGAGCTTCCTAATCCGGCCACTTCAAAGTGGGACGGAGTAGAATGTACATATCTATCCACAAATTCCCAGTTTTCAGTTCAGCTTTGTACCTCCCTGAGCCTCCTCCTTACCCTTTGTGAATGGCTTACAAAAGGGGAACAGAGTGCTCCTAAAAGGGAGTTGTTTATTTGTTTTTAATGAGGAGACTAATTTTGCATCTTTTGGTTATTTGGTTGGATATTTTTGTTGTGATTTTATTTTTGTTTTGTTTTGTTGTTTTCTAGTTTTGGGAGACAAGGTCTCTCTGTATTCCCAGCTGCCCTAGAACTCCCAATGTAGACCAGGCTGGCCTTGAACCTTCAGAGATGTTTCTTTTTTGAGGCAGTGTTTTCTGTCCTATGTGGATCCTGGGAATTGAATTCAAGTAGTCAGGCTAAGCAGCAGGCAACTTTACCCATTAGGCTTTTTTGCCTGCCCAGGGCGTTTTTAAAAATGTATTTTAATATAAAGTATTAAAGCATATTTATCAGTTTCTAAATTCTAAAATATATTTTTGAGTAGATATGTAAAATTTAAAAATTACTTGGAAATGTACAAATTCACAAATGTGTTTCTTTCTCAAGTTTTAAATGCTTGAATTCACTATGGAGTCATTTTGAAGATTTATTTTTTTTAATATATGTATATGTGTGTGCCCTTAGGATAACTATGAATTTAACTATGAATTTCTCAACTGTTTGCTATGAGTGAGAATGTATTTCATTTGCCTAAGGAGAAATGACAAATCTTGTACATTGAGAAATCATGTACATTGAGAAATCATGTACATTGAGAAAACTGCATGGGATGGGTTTCCTTTTACTGTTCTGATAGCTAACCGACACCAGCAGAGGGTGCTCCGGCTCACCTCTCGAATTAGAGACTCACCTAGAAATACTCAGAGGTTCTACAGAATGGTGTTTATTCTAATTTTCCCTAACTCTGAGGGAAGAAATGCTACTCGTGAATATAATCGCCTCATCAAAACGTATCTGCATAAAATAAGTTTGGGAGACCTATTGTGGAGGGGAAACTGAGGCAGGGCAGGATAGAACTACAAGCCGTCCTGGACTGTGTGGGGAATTTAAGTCTAACCTGGGGTACGTAATGAATGTAAGTAAATAAGGCCGATGAGATGTCTCGGCAGGTAAATTTGCTACAAGCCTCCTGAAGTGGGTTTTCAGAACCCAGAGTGGCATGAGAGACCCTGACTCTCAAAGTGTGTGTGTGTGTGTGTGTGTGTGTGTGTGAGCATGCCCCCGACATGTGCCCCACACATGGACATACGAACATACAAAATGAAGAGATGAAATGCAATTTAAATTTTTAAAAGCTAATAAAGATAAGAATTTTTAATGAAAAGTTGGTCATTTGAAGAGAAGTGTTTGGTAGTTTGAAGCTGGGTTAAAGGCGTTAACTCTAAGGATAATTCGTCCCAGGGCAGCGGGTGGAGCAGGAAGAGCCTTGGGATCAGGGAAGAGAAAGGCTCATTGTTCCGAGAACTGTCGTGCCTTTGAAGAGTGATCATCCCAACCCTGCACCTCTGCTGGGCTTTCTGCTCACAGCCAGAGGGCTGCTCCCAATTACTGCTGCTGGTTTCCTTTCTAGACCCCAGAAGAAAATACCACGTGAGGCTGCTGGCTTACAACAACATGGAAGATGGCTACCAGGCCGACCAGACCGTCAGTACTCCCGGATGCGTGTGTGAGTGACAGCCACACGGCTTTCCGTTGTAGCTCACCCCACCCCTGTCCCCACCCACCCCTTCTTTGAAATTCAGTTTCTCTACTGCTTGAAGATTGGGTGAGGGGCAATTTCTTTATATCCTCCAAGCTGCTGGGCACATCTTGAGTAAGTGGGTAGAATTCAGTAAAATTCTAAGTACCTTCAGCCTGCAAGCAGAAGAATGCTAGAAATTAATTAGGAAAACACGGGTTACCTACACACTCATTTCCTTTTGTCTGCTTTCCCCTGAGGCCAGGGTTTCTAATTGCGTCTATGTGTTGCCCTTCTAGCCCTGGCTTTCTCTGCCTTTGGCTAGCACCTTGCTTTTCAATCTGATTTGTTGTTGTTATTGGGGATTTTCGTTGGGGGGGCAGGGTAGTTTTTTTGTTTGTTTGTTTTTTCTTTCTTTCTTTCTTTCTTTCTTTTTTTTTTTTTTTTTTGAGACAGGATCTCACTGTGTAGCCCTAGCTGCCCTGGAACTTGTTATGTAGACCAGGCTGGCCTTGAACTCATATAGATCTGCCATCCCAGTGGTGGGATTAAAGACCTGCGCTACTATGGCTGTCTAGAGCTATTGTTTTTCAAATAATCAGTTAAGCATTTATGCAACTCACAGAGGAGTTTGTTAATTTGAGTGAGTCAGAGATAGACCACTATGAGACTGGCTAGTTTGAGTCAGAGATAGACCACTATGAGACTGCTTAGTTTGAGTTAGTTAGGGATAGACCACTAAGAGACTGGTGGAAGAAAACCCTCAGATTCACCTGTAGTAGAGTCCTCTCCTTTAAGTCCAGTCCAATACACTGCTCTTAAATACAGCACTAACCCTTGCAGTAAATTCATGTTGCATTTCTCAATAGCTGTCCGTGATCGCATGGTCCCTCCGCCACCGCCACCCCACCATCTCTACGCGAAGGCTAATACTTCCTCTTCCATCTTCCTGCACTGGAGGAGGCCTGCGTTCACCACCGCCCAGGTCATTAACTACACCATCCGCTGTAACCCTGTTGGCCTGCAGAACGCCTCTCTGGTTCTCTACCTGCAGACGTATGTAGCTCATCTTTGTGTGGGTTTTTCCTTCAAGGTCCTGGCTGCTCACGCTTCTTACTGACTTGGGCTTAGCACGGGCTTCAACTGAGAGCACTCATTTCAGACCTGATAATCTAAAATGTCTGAAAGTTCCAATTTCCATGGCTCATTCAGTTCTGAAAACTGTACTTCCTTGATGTGAATTGATGCACCGACTATTGGAAATAGGTTACTGGTGTTAACAACCCCCTTAATCTTCATCACAGATCAGAAACCCACATGCTGGTTCAAGGACTAGAACCAAACACCAAGTATGAATTTGCTGTCCGACTGCATGTGGATCAGCTCTCCAGTCCCTGGAGTCCCGTGGTCTACCATTCCACACTGCCGGAAGGTAGAAACTGCAGCTTCCCGGTGGAGTTTATCCTTTAAAGTTTATATAACTTATTTTAGTGTTATTGTTATTTGGTTTGTTTCTTGTTAACTTTTTTTAAAGATTTAGTTATTTATTTTATGTATGTGAGTACACTGTTGATGTTTTCAGACACACCAGAAAAGGGCATCGGATCCCATTACAGATGTTATGAGTCTCCACGTGGAAGAGCAGTCTGTGCTCTTAACAGCTGAGCCATCTCTCCAGCCCCTTGTTTGTATTTTTTTAAAAACAGGTCTTATGTAGCCCTGACTGCCCTGAAACTTGATTTGTAGACCAGGCTGACCTCAAACTCACAGAGCTTCATCTGCCCTTGCCTCCTGAGTGGTGGGATTAAAGGTGCGTGCTACCACACCTGTCTTTAAAAAAACAAAAAAACCAAAAACAAACAAAAAACCTCAAAACTATTTTAAGAATATATTTTAAAGTATACATGTCACTTTGAATAAAAACAGAGGAAGTGACACATGCCTGCCATCCCACACTTGAGAGGCAGAAGCAGGAGACCTAGAAACTGAAGATTAACCTCATCTCCATACAGACATCAGGGGCAAACGGAGATTAGAAGAACCGAAGGCCATAAGCCACTTTGAGAGCAGCACGGCCTAAACCCCGACGGGCTGAAATGTGCTTCTTTGTTTTTCCTACAGTTTGAAATTTTTCACTATATTTAAGGCTTCTTTTTTTCCGTCTAGGAAAATTAAACACACGTGAGCTTTAAGTTCTGTTTCTTCTGGGGCTCCTCTCTAATTTTTTTTTCAGTCAGTCACAATGCTTAAGCCTCAGCCTCAGCTCACTGAAAATGGAAGAAGCTTGGTTCTATAGGAACTCACCTCACAACCCCTTTTCTTGCCTGTGGCAGCCTGGGGCTGTGCCAGTGCGGGTATGCATAGCTGTGTACCAGCTCTGATCCTGTGGCGCTACTGTCCCTGGATCTGCTGTGCTTTTGACAGCTTCCCACAAAAGCGCCGTACCAGGCCATCTTTTCATAAGCTCTCCTTAAACATGGCTCAGCTGATGTGCTGGGATCTCACTGATGTTCACTGGCAAAAATTGTTTTATAAACACACCGACTCCCAGTGTCTTGGGAAATTAACGCTTTGGTCTCAGGAGCATCTGCTTCAAGCCTCTGGACCAGGTGATTGTTTTAAGCACTGTAGTAGGAGCGGCAGTGAAGAGTCAGCATCTATGGGAACATTCTCTGAACTGTACTCCCTCCTCTTCCCTCAGGAAGTGTTTCTATGGCCTCATTCCTGCTGGACAAGTGCCTTACTGCCATTCTAATCAGTAGTTAACAGGAATATTTCAAAAGTCTAAAAATCCTATCCTTTAGACCAAGTACACACCCACCTTGAGTCCACCCTCTTCATGATTTTTAAAAAATAAAAGTGTTTTAAACCTGAAAGTGAAATTAAGATTGGAGATATAGCTCAATGGGTAGCGCTTGGTGATCCCTGGACATGCACAAAGCTCTCAGATCTATCCTAGCACCACACAAACCTGATAGAATGGTGTATGCCGGACCCCGGCCCTCGGGAGGGTGAAGCAGAAGGGTCAAGTATTGAAGGCCAGTCTCAGCTATTTCCTTTTATTACAGTGAACCTCAAAAAGTCATAGTTTCTGGTTGTTCAGACTCCTCCATCTGTCAGCCAGCACTGGGGTGATTGTAACCCCTCTAGCCCTGCTCATTGCTGTCCCTTGTGTTCCTACAGCACCCACAGGCCCCCCAGTAGGAGTAAAGGTTACGCTGATAGAAGACGACACTGCCCTTGTTTCCTGGAAACCCCCAGATGGCCCAGAGACGGTGGTGACACGCTACACCATCTTGTATGCTTCCAGAAAAGCCTGGATTGCTGGCGAGTGGCAGGTCCTTCACCGAGAAGGTGAGTATGATGAACAGTTATTGAGAACGATGACAGTAAGTTACCAGTGTCATAGGGAAGACCAAGGGAACTGATACGTAGTCTGCACTGAACCTACGTTTGTATGTAGAAGGTAATAAATTGTTATTGAGTTTTTAGTTTGGTTCAAAGAGCATTGGCAAGGCATCTATCCATTTAATTTCATTACTTTTTTGTCATATGTGTGTGAGTGCTGACATGCATGTGCCTTGGTGCACATACTGAGGTCAGAGGATGGCTTTCAGGAGTTGGTTCTTGCCTTCCACATTGATCAGGCAAGATCTTGCTTGGTTTTGAGATAGCTGACCCAAGAGTTTCCAGTCATTTCTCCTGTTTCCACCTCCCATCTCTCCGTAGGAGTGCTGGGGTTACAGATGCTGCAGCCACATCCAGCCTTTGGCATATAGGTTCCAGGTGGTCAGGGTTGCTCAGTACACCATTTGCCTGCGGAGCCATCTTGCTGGCCCCAATTCTTTTGTTTTTGTTGTTGGTGGTGGTTTTTGTTGTTTTGTTTTTAGTTACAAGGAAAACTTGATTAAGGCTTACGAACACTGTTTAAGATTTTTAAACATGAGTCGGTTTTTAGTTAAGGAATACTAAATTACCTAAGTCTTAATAGTCTTGCTGTGTGCCTTTAACATTATGTTCGTAAGTCTCCCATCGGGACACGTTCCTTTCACGTGGCAGGTTAGATGGGGAGCCTAAAGTGTTAACTCAGCATGCCCTCAGTTCACATGTGCTAGGAAAGGAATGTTTGCCAAGCAGTTATAAGTTTAAGGCTTCAGGGGTGGTGGTCCACATCCATGATCCTGGCACTTCTGAGATGAGGAAGAAAAATTCTAATCTTGTGGCTAACCCAAGCCTAGCTCACAGGGAAAAACAAAAACTTAGGGATTGTGCTTTTTTTTTTTTCTTTTTAAAAAATATTTTATTTGTTTTTATTTTATGTGCATTGGAATTTTACCTGACTACGTGTCTGTGTTCCAGATTCCCTGGAACTGGAGTTACAGTTGTGAGCTGCCATGTGGGTGCTGGGAATTGAACCTGGGCCCTTTAAGGGAGCAACCAGTACTCTTAACTGCTGAGCCATCTCTCCAGCCTGACTCAACCCCACCTTTTTTTGTTTGGTTTCGTTTGGTTTGGTTTTGTTTGGTTTGGTTTTTAGAGACAGGGTTTTTCTGTATAGCCTTGACTGTCCTAGAACTCGCTCTGTAGACCAAGCTAGCCCGAACTCACAGAAGTCCACCTTCCTCTGCCTCCCAAGTGCTGGGATTAAAGGTGTGTGCCACCACCGTCTAGCTATTTTAAAAATTTTTAAATTTATTTTTAATTATGTGTAACTGTGGGTTTGTGCATATGAGTGCAGTTCCTCATATAGGCCAGAAGAGGGCATCAGATCTCTTAGAAATGGAGTTTTTGAGCTACCAGATGGGTGTTGGAAAGGGAACCCAGGCCCTCTGCAAGAGCAGCCAGTGTTCTTAACTGCTGAGCCTTCTTCTCTCTAGCCCTGTAGCAGAAGTTGTGATGGCTGGAGATCCATGTTTTCTGTTCTAACTAGCCCAGCCCTAATCAGCCATTGGGGAGATTGGAAAGTTCTTGACAATTTGAAAGGACTTTGCAGTTATGTTGCATTGTTTGTGTCTCCTGTAGCCTCACAGACCCCTCTAGAGCTTCTCCAAGTTGTTGCATGTTCTTATTGATTTGGTGAATCTTGGTTCTGATAGGGATGGGGAGTCTAGAAACAGTGGGTGAGGGATGTAGAGTCTGGGAGGGAAGGATAAGCCTCCAGAAACAGTGTTACCAACCTTGGTGAGTCACGTTTGTTTGCTGATGTCCCACTAGAGACAGTAAGTTACATGGCCCAGCCCTGAGCATGACAGTCAGGGCTGCCCACCGGTGTGACCAGCTGGAAACTCACTGAGGCCTCTTTAGTATCATTATCTAGCTTGTGTTCTTTAAAAATAAAATAAACATTTCAAGTCAGGCATTGGTGGTGCACACCTTTAGTCCCAGCACTGGGGAGGCAGAGGCAGGTGGATCTTTGAGTTTGAGGCCAGCCTGGTCTACAGAGCAAGTTCCAGGACAGCCAGAGCTGTTACACAGAGAAACCCTATCTCAAAACTCCAAAATAAAATAAAGTCACTATTTGGCAGGTGGGGTGGGGGTGGCAGTACGTGGTTAAGACCAGAGGACAACATGGAGAGATTGGGTCTTGAGGATCAGACTTTATCACACTTGGTGGCAAGCATTGTTAACTTCTTTGCCATTTTTCAGGCATATGTTTTGTGTTAGGTTTACTTTTACCTTTATTTATATCTCTGCGACTCTGCAGAGATCAGAGGAGGATGCTGAGTCCCCTAGAGGTGAGGTGACAGGCAGCTGTGGGCTGCCTGACATGGCTGCTGAAAGCTGAACTTGGGTCCTCTAGAAGAGCAACATTTTTAAACTGATGAGCCATCTCTCCACCCCCTACTGCCAATCTGTTTCAGTCTCTCATTTCCAAGATGGTTTATTGACACAACACTTGACCAAATGACAAATCTGATTTAATGAGGAGCATGAACATTAATAAGGAGTCCCTTGAGCAGAGCACGTAGCTTTTAAATTCTACCTTCTTGCCTTCCTAAAAGGAAACAAGCATTTCCTCTGCCTGTTTTCAAATTGACACATTCGGGAGTTTAAGAAAGAGCTCAGAAATGAATTTCTTACCTCATTTCTGGCTCCATGGAGATGCGAGCTGTAATTGTAGGCTTCCACATCTGTGCGGACCTTCCTAACTACGTAATTGTATGCCGGGAAACATGATCTGTGTGCCTCTTGGTGAGATTTTCAGGAACATTCCTGTGAGAAGCTTTTGTCATGTGTTAAATGCAGAGAGCTTTCTTCATTGTTAATGCCCTGGCTCAGAAAGAACAAGTAGATAGTGTAAGAAAAAGCAAGAGAGCCCTGTTTTTGAGAGAGAAAATATGAAGGAATCGACTTACCTACAATTACTTTAAAAGCAAGGAGCGCAGCTTGGGGTGGAGAGGAACTTAAAGCGGAAAACTGTCTGTATCTGAACACGGCAGTTTTAGGACAGATGGTGGGAACATACAAAAAAAAAATGGGGAAGTAAGGATTTTGTCATGTCTAATAATATGTATTTCTTTGTTTTTTTTCAAGACAGATTGTCTCTGTATATCCCTAGCTGTCCTGGAATTAGCTCTGTAGACCAAGCTGGCCTTGAACTCAGATCTGCCCAGCAGATAATCTTTAATATGTGCAAATTTATACATATTTATGTTCATATTTAATGCCAGATAGACCAGGAATTTAAATTTTTTGAGAACCATGATACTTGTGATGGTGGGCTCACAAGATGGACCGTGAGGTGAAGGATCTTACCACTGAAGATGACCACTAGAACCCACAGGGTAGAAGGAGAGAACAGTCCTCAAGCTGATATCTGACTCCCACCCACATGCCTCATGTGCTCATGGGGAAAGAATGTTACACCATTTTCTTGTGTGTGTGTGTGTGTGTGTGTGTGTGTGTGTGTAAAACTGAGATCATTTTTAATGGACAGAAAGAATGTATATATGTATACTGAGGATTCACTTAACAAAATCTGACTTAATTGGGCTGGGGTATAGCTCAGCTGGTGGGATGCTTGCCTGGCATGAATCCCTGGGTTTAATCCCCAGCACTGAATAAAACTCGTTGTGGTAGTGCATGACTGTATCTCAGCACTTGAGATGTGGAGGCAGGAGGGCCAGGAGTTCAGGGTCAGCCTTGCCAACATATATGTCTATAGGAGGGTGTCAGATCTTGGAGTTACAGACAACTATGAGTTGCCATATGGGTGCCGGGAATTGAACTCAGGACCTCTAGAAGAGCATTCAGTGCTCTTAACTGATGATCCATTTCTCCAGCCCAACAAAACATTTTTTTAATTAAATGAAAAATTTGCCCCTGGTAGTGATAGGTTTTGCTAAACATTTTGAAAAATTAAATGTATTTAATGATAGAATGGGAGCTTCATTTTTATATCGACTTAGGAAGAAATTGGATTGATCCTCCTGCTAATTTTAACTTGTCACAGTACATCTTTGTTTTGTAGTGTGTCTGCCTACATCTAAGGTACAAGTACAGACTCTTCCTGCTTCTAAATAGGGCTTCCTGGTGTGTTTATTTAGCAGTCGCATTGCTCAAGTAGCTCACACTCTCTTCAGGCCAACTTGAAACCAGAGAACATAAAAACAAGTCCGGTTGGGATTCTGGCACCACCACAGGTGGCTGGGCCAGTTCACACATGTGACCTGCAGAGTGACCTTTGTGTCAGAATCTCACTTGTAAGATTGCCCACACATCTTTAGTGAGGTACACCCTAGTAAGTGCTCTGGGAAAGCCAGCCCTGACGTTGTAGTTGACTGCAGCAAACCCTTGTGAGCTTTCTGAAGCTGCTGTAGGTCCCTATGCATCAGGAGGAAAGGGGACACCAGGAAAGCTAGGTGTCGCTGTGCACTTCGCAGTGCTGTGACAGCTTTGTGGTGGACTTTAAAGGGCAATACTTAAATTGCAGAAAGAAACAGCAGGGTCCACACAGGGATCCTCAGTGTTCATCACGGAGAAGTCACCTACAGATGCTAAATATCTGTGAGTCCAAATGATCATTACCTTTGGAGAGAAACAGATCTCTGGCAGATAAGCACAGACATCTTTTTAAAACGTTTTTATTTATTTAGTGCAGGAGTGAGGAGTTGGCCCAGTGGAAATGAGATGACAACCTGTGGGGGGTTAGTTCTCCTTCCACCATGTGGGTCCCGGAAATCAAAGTCAGTTTATGAGGTTTGGTGGCAAGTGTTCCTAGCTGCTGAGCATCTTGCTGGCCTGCTCCTGGTCACCTTGAAGGTTAACCTGGATTGAGGAGGTGGCTCAGTGGGTAAAGCACTTGCTACCAAGCCTGAAGACCTGAGTTCAGCACCTCCAACCCACATGGTGGAAGAAGGGCAGAGGCCAGCTGCCCTATGAGCTCCTCGCCCATGCCACAAGCTCCTCGCCCATGCCAGCATGGGCACAGCCACACACATACAGCACATGTTCAACAGCAAGATAATGAAATGTTCTGAGAAGAGTTAGGGGTCGCCAACCTCTGTGGTTCCCATGGAAACCTGTGTTTTTGTTTTAGAAACATGATAATCAGCTGCTAAAGATACATTCAACATTTGGAAAATATTTGTGTTCTTTCTCATTTAAAGATTTTTTGTTTCTTTTCGATATGGGGTTTCGCTATAGCACTGGCTGTCCTGGAACTTATTTTGTAGACCAGCCTGGACTCAAACTCATAGAGATCCACCTGCCTCTGCCTCTGGAGTGCTGTGACTAAAGACGTGCCTTTAAAATTATGCCTAGCTAAAATTATTTTAATTATGTGTATGCATGTATTCTAATTATGTGTATGTGACTTTTGGGGGACATGTGCATGTGAGTGAAGGCGCCTGTAGAGACCAGCGGCTCTGATCCCATGGAGCTGGAGTTACAAAGAGTTGTGGGCCACCTAGCATGGGTGCTGAGGATTTAGCTTAATCCTCTGCATAAGCTCTACTCACTCTTAACTCTTGAGCCATTTCTCCAGCCCCTGCTCCTGTTTGAGAAGCAAGAACATAGCTGTTTCCCTAAGTAGTTTAAACAATTACAATTGAGAAAGAAAGATTGGTCTGACACTGGAATTGTTTTCTTACACTGGTCTTTTAAAGTCTAATCATAACCATTGATCCAGGCACATTACAAGTACCTTTTTCTGTATGCATTGAAATATCCATAATTAAATGTTCTTATTGTCATTTGTATATAAGGATTAATATATGTGTGTGCATATATAATATAAGTAAACAGCATAAAATAAGCCTACATACATTTTCAATACATGTATAGATTCAAACATAGTTTTATGCAGTGTTTAGAGAATTCCTTCTAAGGGCTGGAGGGATGGCTTAGTAATTAAGATACACTGTTTTTCAGAAGATCTGAGTTCAGTGTCCAGAGCCTGCATCAGGGCTGCTCATAACTGCCTGTAACTCCAGCTCGGGGGTTGGGGGAGGCTCTGAACAAAAACTGAGCAAACAAGAGCCTCCACCTAAAGTACCACCGCAGAGGCCTTTATGGGATGTCTGTATATGTATAGTACATTGTTAAATGAAAACATTAAGATATAAACTTGCACGAGACGAATATGTTTAGAGACTGGGGAATATAGCTCAGTAGTCCAGTGCTTACTTAGCATGCTCAAGGACCTGGGTTCAATCTAGCACCACACTGAACCAAAAAAAAAAAAAAGTTTTTGAAAAAGCAAGCAATCAAAACTATGCGTTCAATCAAAAATAAAATCTGTGTTCATACCTTTGTACACATATACAAATAATTAAAATGTCAACACTGGAATTATCAATATATTTATATCTCTGTTTCCCCAATGACCTACAATGAAAATAATCACTTTTATAATCAGAAAAAGATTTTTAAAGATTTGCTTCTATTTTTATTATGTGTGTTCGAATGTCACATGGTTAGGGGTGACTGTGGAGTCCAGAAGAGCTCATTACATTCTTTGGTGCTGGGAATTGAACTCAGGTCTTCTGAAAGATCAGCAAACACTCTTAGTGGTTGAGCCATCTCTCCAGACACCCTGGAAAAAAAATTATCCTCAGAAAAATACTTCTTAAATACAGGTTCATGTTTGCATGACTGTAAAAGTTTACTTAATTTGTGGTGTTTCTAGGGGCAATAACCATGGCTCTGCTGGAAAACCTGGTGGCAGGAAATGTGTACATTGTCAAGATATCTGCGTCCAATGAGGTGGGAGAAGGGCCCTTTTCAAATTCCGTGGAGCTGGCTGTCCTCCCCAAGGATGCTTCAGAATCAAACCAGAGGCCCAAGCGTTTGGATTCTTCTGATGCCAAAGGTCTGGATGCTGCCAGTCACTGGTTTTTTGTTTGTTTTGTTTTGTTTTGTTTTACTATTCCCTTAGCCTTAATTTCAGATTCCACAGTCGCCACCTCTCTAAACCTGCACTTGGTGGGGTTATGAGGTTGTAGGACTGCCTGGCTCTCTCCTGTGGTCCTAGAAGGCAGAGGGAAAATCACCTCAGAATGAACTTTCAGCTCCCAGACCACCATGCTCCCAGTTGTTTCCCCAGCTGGGGAGCCTGGCTGGATGAGCTACAGGCTAGTGGGTGGAAGCATCCTGGAAGGTTCTGAGGAACCCAACAGCAGAGGTGGCTGTGGCACTGAGGCTAGGAGGAGCCTGGCTTTTATTAAGAAAATAAAACCTTCTAGACAGAAGGTGGTTTTTATAAAGAAAAACAGTTGGGAGGGAGGGGAAAAAAAGTGGCTAAGCAGCAGCTCTCACCCACTCTTCTCATTGCCTCCGATGCCCAGGGCTCTGGACACCGCATGCTGCTTTTCTGTGGAGAGCAGCTGTAACTAGTCTGAGAGCCACAGAATAGTCAGTGGTTAGTGTGGAAGAAGGCAAGAAGAGCAGACAGCCAGAATTAAGAACAGGAAGAAGGTAGCTGCTATAGCCACCTTACCACTGGGGAAGAGGAGAGCACGCTTGTCCTTGCTTGTCATTTACTTTGCTTGGGCTGGAGAGATGACTCATCAGTTAAGAGTGCTCACAGCCTTTACAGGGGACCAGAGTTTGGTTCCCAGCTTCAGGAAGATCTGACACCACCTTCTGGTCAATATGGGCACTGCACACATGTGTGCATACACTCAGACTATACATAAATAAATTCTATACAATAAATCTTTAAAATTAAATAAATTCTAGATTAGTATTAGTTATTTGATGATATGGTATCTGTGTAAATATGGTCTTGATATTTAATATTATAAAATGAACTGACATGTAATCACTGGCAAAAATCAATTCATGACTTTTCTGCTTAGATATAGTATCAAAAATTTCCCTATGAGATACAGACAAATTATAGAAAAGCAACTATCTGAACTATGTTATGTGGAGTGTGGTTCTTTTCTTCTGATTGAGTAAACATGCTCTCACTCTAGTTTATTCAGGCTATTACCATCTGGACCAAAAGTCAATGACGGGCATTGCAGTAGGCGTTGGCATAGCCTTGACCTGTATCCTCATCTGTGTTCTCATCTTGATATACCGAAGCAAAGCCAGGTGCGTTTCCCTTGTTATAATGCTGGTGTAGGGCCTGGGGTGATGGCTCACATGTATAATATTTGCTGTGCCAAGTGTGAGAACCAAAGATCCCAGAACCTACAATGGTGCCAGGTGGGTGTGGTGCCTGCCTTTCATCCCAGCATTCAAGAGGAAAAGGCAGAAAAGTCCCTGCGGCTCAATAAGCCAGTCTAGCAGAAATGTCGAGCTCCAGGTTCATTGAGAGACTATGTCTCAAATGTAAGGTGAGAAGTGATTGAGGAAGACCCCTGGGTCAACCTCAGCTCTCCACATGTACATACATGCAAACACACATGCATCTCTCACACACACACACAGAGAGGAGAGAGAGAGAGAGAGAGAGAGAGAGAGAGAGAGACTTATGCAGAGAGATAGATACTGTAATGGTTAAAAATATTTAAAGGACAGCAGCTGCAGGAAACAAATTGAAATCAAGTGTCTTGTAGTGTAACTGGGTATTTTCCTCTTTAAAATGAATGTTATGTTATGGGTTTTTTACAGCTTGGAATGTGCTGAATTCATACTGAGATCATTTCCAGCCATTTGGGGGAGGGAGGGAGAATGCTGTGCCAATAAAAATCCCTAAATGAGGATTTGGTTTCTGCTTTTCTGTGTCGTTCTGAGAAAATGAGAAGTACATTTGAGAGATTGGCTTTTGCTTTTGTGTCCGTTTTAATGGCACACTTGATCCAGCACACCCCTTCCCCCAGAAGGTTCCTTAGGATTTCATGTCTAAGTGATGGTACCAGATATGCCTCAGTCCCTGAGAGGCACAGAACAAGTGGCTGGGATCACAGATAGCATTGAGGCTAATGAAGTAGATGGGAATGTGTTAGCTCTTAGCTGTCAGACAAATCAAAAACTGCAACAGTGAGTGAACTTAAAGATCTAGTATTTAATTTCCAAAGTTTTTGAGACATAGGCATTCAAGAACCCCATTGTTTAAATACCTGTCATCTAAAAAGCTAGCTTAGTTAGTAGAGTGCTCTGTTAGTATCTTGAAGCCCTGGGTTCAATCTTCAGCACTGTATAAAGCCAGTTGTGATTTTATGTACTTCTCATGGTAGCAGTTAGGAGGTGGAAGCAGAAGGATCAGAAGTTCAAGGTCAAGGGGCCTTCAGGGTGGCTCGGTGGATAAAGGTGAGCTCAATCCTCAAAACCCCACAGGGTAGGAGTGAACTGAGTCTTGCTACTTGTCCTGTGAACTTCACATGTACATGTGTGCACACACAGACACACATAGAAAATAAATAATGTAAAGTTTCAAAACAATAAATAAATAAATTTCACAGATGTTTTCTGCTACAAGTTTAAGGCCAGTCTGGGATACACAAGTCACTGTCTCAAAAAAAAAAAAAAAGTTATGATTTGGTGGACTTGACCATGTCCATTGAGATGAGGTTTTCTTATCAATATTTCAGGAAGTCATCTACCTCTAAGACAGTGCCGAGTGGAACCCAGCCGTTGTCCCGAGCCAGTGCCCCTGTAACATCGGGGAGTGACATGGGGAAGAACCTGGAGAGAGCTACAGAGAATGAAGAGTCCTTGGTACCCATGATGCCGAGCAGCTTCATTGATGCGAAGGTTCGCTACATAATGCTTCTCTCTTTATGGGAAATTAACTTACCAGGAATGGGTTGTATAACCCACAGTTTTCAGAGAGGAGATGAAGACACATAAAAAGTACAAAGAATGGAAGCTCCCGGAAGAGATGGGAAAGATAGGCGCCATTAGACAGGATTCTCTGAGCTATCTTTAGCTATTGTTTAATTAGGCTCTCCTGTGCTTGTGGAGTCAACACTGAAATCATTTTACACTGAGTTTGATGGTTGCCTGAATTGATGCTCAGAGCACACCAGGTACAAAGAAGTTTATTTTTATTTTAATTTTTTTAAGATTTACTTAAGATTTAAGATTAAACCTTTTATCTATATGAATGTTTTGCCTGCATGTATATCTGTGCAGAACACGTGTGCCCAGTGCCCAAGGAGGGCAGAAGAGAGCATCAGAACCTCTGGAACTGGAGTTACAGATGCTTGTGAGCTGCCATGTGGGGACTGGTCATTTGTCCTTGGTTCTCTGAAAGAACAGCCTGTGCTTTTAACCCCTGAGCCCATCTTTGTCACCTCCAAAAAACATTGTTTTAAAATAAGAAAGATCAGGGCTGGAGAGATGGCTCAGCAGTTAGGAACAATTTCTGCTATTCCTGAGGTCCCAGGTTCCATTTCCTTCCAGCACCTACATGGTGGTTCACAGCCACCTGTAACTCTACTTCACAGGGATCTGACTCCCTCTTCTGACCTCCTCAGGCATGTGGTACATGCATACAGCCCAAACACTCAGACACATAAACTAAAAATAAAGACCTACACAGACACCTAAAGCACCTTCTTCCCTTGATGGCCCAAGGAAGTAGAATGTTCCAAGGAAACGTCACCAGAGGGTGCTACCTCTTTCTTGTCTTTGCCAAGGCTTCTGGTGAGTGCTATGGAAACCAGCCAACATTGGTCAGCCTTGTCACTTTCTTACAGGAGCTCCATAATCATGTGACATGTGTCAGGCACCACCAACTGCAGACACTTGCGTCTCAGCAAAGAATGTCTTCTAGATTTTTAAAAAGATTCTTAGAAAAGCTGGTGTAGCAGCTGCTCCCTGTGTCTGGCAGAGCTGAACTAGTCAGTAGGCAACCTCATAGGGAAGAAGTTTATCCCTGGATAAACCATCCTTCAACGACCTCTCCAGAAGCTTACAGTGACTAAGACATTTTGAAGTTTTACTAGAATTTATATTAACTGTTTGTGCTTCTTTATTTTGTGTTCCTGACATATGTGGGCATTTGTATGTCACGGTGCACCCATGGAGGTCAGAGGGCAGTTTGTGGGAGTTGGTTCTCTCCTTCTACTCTATGGTTTCTAAGGATTGAATTCGGGTCATAAGACTTGGTGGCAAGTGCCTTTCTCCCGCTGAGCCATTTTGCCTGCCCATGAGTTTATAGTAATTTTATACAATCATTTAACAGACACAGTACACTCATATCCAGCACAGTGTTACATATTGAATTGATTTCTGCTGTTGTGCTTGTGTTGTTTGCAGCCTGTATAAGCTTTTACTTTATAATAAAAATCAAGCCCTATTCAACTTATTTCAAATTAAAATAAGAAGTTAAAACTAAAGGCGCTCCCCCCCCCCCCTTCCTCTCTGCATGTCCCAGACTGGCTTCAAATGCTCTTTGTTGACAAGGTAGCCCTGGACCCCTGATTGCTCAACCTCTATCTCTGCCTCTTAAATTTTGGGATTACAGGCTTGTACCTCCACACCCTGTAGATATGGTTCTGGAGATCAAACCCAGGACTGGCTTCATACTAGGCAAGCAGTGTACAAGGGAGCCTTGTCCCCAGCCCTAGAATCCAAAATTTCTAAATACTAGTACATATGGTGGTTCTATTATCATCAGTTTGGTAGCAGATGCAAGAAAAGATAAGGAGAGAAACAAGGGAAGAAGAAAATGGGAGAAAAGGCAGCAAATCTAAAACCAAAGAGACGGAGAGCAGCTGAGGCTGACCAGTCTCCTTGGTTGGCATTGGCCTGCAGATGACACCTCACTTTTGTTTAAACATGGATCCAGGACATCATTTCCTTCCATATTAAATATTAAAATATTTCAGTCATGCAAAAGAGGTTGAATGGAGAATATAATGAACAGATGCACAAGTAATCATTAACATCTCATCATAGCTCCAAACGCTTGCTTTCTGTAACAGAAACATTTTGTCAGCACTACCCTTTATGCCAAATAGTTCATTGTGCTCAGAGCTTTTAACAAGGATAGAAGTAATTTTAAATAAGCACAAATAGAGAAAAGGTTGGGGGTAGGTACAGAGTAAACCGAACTAGGTGTGGTACATATTCCTACCATCCCTAGTACACAGGAGGCTAAGGAACAAGGACCATGAGCTCCAGGCCAGCACAGGCTACATAGGGAGACCCAGTCTCAAAAATTAATTAATTAAATAAGTAAGTAAACGAATAAACCTGACAGTTTTTCTTGTGATGTGCACAGGTGTTTGTCTGCATATGTCTGTGTAGCACACATGTGCCTTGTGTGTATGTAAGCCAGAAATGGGCATAGAGTCCCCTTAAACTGGAGTTATGGATAACTGTGAGCCAAGTGGGTGTGCCGGGAATCAACCTGGGTCCTCTGGAGGAAGAGGCAGTTCTCTTAGCCACTGCGCCATCACTCCAGCCCCGATATGTTCTTGATTACAAACAAATGTCCTGAATATGTTTTCTCCCGTGTAGGAGAGGTCACCATGTGTGATCGTGGTCTTCTTTGGACAGTTAAAATCTTTGTGTACTTCCTTTGATGAACTCGAATCTCTCCCTAGTACTGAGATACTTGATACTTTCCCTTTTTATTTCCCCAGGGAGGGACTGATCTGATTATCAATAGCTATGGTCCTGTAATTAAAAACAACACTAAGAAAAAGTGGCTTTTTTTCCAAGACACTAAGAAGATCAAAGTTGAACAGGTAATCCGCCCATGTGAGGAGAATCCATTACTGTCTGTGGCATAAGAAATGATCATTTAAAAGACGGGGTGGGGGTGGGGTGGGGGGTGTAAATGAAGCAGTTTTGACCAACCTGGTTCGATTCTGACTGTGGAAAGCTGTGGTGGGTGGCAGCTGGAAAGACAGTTGGAACAGTAATCTGAGGTGTGGTTTTCAGTGGGGTGTGAAGACTTAGAAGAGAGGGGTGGATGTAAGGAGTTATATCAAAATAACCAAAGGATTTGGTTGGTTTTTATTTGTTTGTCTGGTTGGTTGGTTTGGTTTGGTTTGGTTTAGTTTGAGACAGTATTTCTCTGTTTAGCCCTGGTTGTTCTGAAACTCACTCTGTAGACCAGGCTATCCTTGAACTCACAGATCCTCCTACCTCTGCTTCTGAAGTGCTGGGATTAAAAACATTTGCCTGCCAGTCAGTGGTTGTGCACGCCTCTAATCCCAGCACTCAGAAGGCAGAGGCAGGCAGATTTCTGAGTTCGAGGCCAGCCTGGTCTAAAGAGTGAGTTCCAGGACAGCCAGGGCTACACAGAGAAACAGTCTCCAAAAAATCAATCAAACAAACAAACAAAAAAACATGCCACCACTGCCTGACTTACTATTTTTTAAGATTTTTTTGTAAGTTAGCATATGTATGTCTGTGGCTATATACCCATGAGTATGGCACCAGGAGGCCAGCCCAGGGTGTTAGATCACTGGAGCTTGAGTAACAGATGATTATGAATCACCTGATGTGGTGTCCTGCCAGAGCAATTTGGGGTCTTAATCGCTGAGCCATCTCTCCAACCCCACTAAGGAAGGTTTTAGTTCAAAAGTGCTCCCAGCCACCTAGGGGGAGCCACTGACCCAACAGACTGTCCATTCATGATGATGTGTTGTGGGAAATATTTTTTAAAGGTCGGCATTTTCCTGAGCTACACTGGGGACCGGCAGGCCACATGGCTCCAGCTAGGTGTTCTCATCTCAGCAGATTCTCTGACTCAGAGCTCTACAATCTCTCCACCCAGCTCACTAGGTTCCCACTGGCAGGGCACTACCAAGTCAGCCTCATGCTTCAAAACCCCCATGGCCTTTGTGGTGCACATCAGGCAAACCCATGCTTTGCCGCTGTACCTTTCTCTCTGGAACCCAGTCTAGCCGCTTGGAGAAGAAAATCACCACACAAGCTTAGCTCAGAAACAATGGTAACTCAATCTCTGGGCACAACAACTTGAATCCTAATCTTGCAAAGCCATATGGTGCATCCTAGGAGATTTGCCATAAGCTGGGAGACACTAGTAGCTACATCTTGTCCTCACCCTATATCCCCCCCTTCCCCCCCTCCCCCGTCTCCACCTCCCCTCTTCCACTATCCAACCCGGAAGTCCCTCGTACTCACACAGTGATTGGCTCCTTTATTCATTAGGGGATTTGTTCACAAGAATTCACCTGAGAATGCGACCCACTCCTTGTAGAGCGGAACTAGCATCAAAATACAAGTGGCACCATGCTCATCCACAACAACGATGTCTTATTTTTTGTTTGTTTGTTTTGGTTTTGGTTTTTCAAAACAAGGTTTCTTTGTGTAACCTTCGCTGTTCTGTAACTATCTCTGTGGATCAGGTTTATATTGAACTCAGAGATCTTCATGCCTCTGTCTCCTAAGTGCTGGGATTAAAGGCATGCACCACTCCTGCCAGAACGATGGTGATCTTTGGTCCACAAACTTGAACTATCTGCTATCTGATGGCTACCTTATCTATTTTTGCCTAGACTCAAAGAAGATTTACTCAGGCCGTCTGCTTTTACCAGCCAGGAACCACAGTGCTGATCAGTGATGAAGACTCCCCCAGCTCCCCAGGCCAGACCGCCAGCTTCCCAAGACCTTTTGGGACTACTACCCTTGACACTGAGCATTCAGCGAACAGTGAAGGCAGCCATGAGACCGGGGATTCTGGAAGGTTTTCCCATGAGTCCAATGATGAGATACACCTGTCCTCTGTCATCAGCAGCACACCCCCCACCTCGAATTCCCTCGATGGTGGTGATTCTGATGGGGATGCAGCGCCGAAGAAGCACGGAGACCCTGCCCAGCCCTTGCCAGCTGAGCAGACCTCAGCCCCGCAGCCAGCGTCTGCAGTGCTGCGATATGCTCCTGAGGGGTTTCCCGTCTAGACAGCCATTCTCAGGTATTCACAACAAGCATCTGTTCGAAGGACAATGAACAGGGAGCCAAAGCCTTTTGTGAAAATCTTGATGTCTTACTGTTTATTGTTTGTTTTGTTTGGTTTTTTTTTATCTTTTTTAAATTTTTTGATTGTTTTTAAGCTCACGAATTTTGAATGTTTCAATTGTCAACAATGTGAAAAACGGCAGTCAAGATGTTTGACTGGACTCTAAGATATATCACTGGAGCAGAGGGAAAACTGCCTGAGCCCTCTGCTGAATAGCTACCTCAGTTTGCTGTTGGCGGACTCTGAAGAAAACTGTGCTGCCTTTGTGTGCTGGTTTCTCTCAGCGGTATAACCAGTGGGACTTCCTAGTGACGCTGTGTGTCCATTGTGTGTGTGATGTGTGTGACTGAAGGAGTCCGATAGGTAGAAGAGGAAGAATGTTGATCTGAAGCTCTGATTTTTTTTTTTTAAAGAACTGTGACACTTGCATGGTTTGGATAATGTAACACCTCTGGCTGTGAGGAGAAAATATGGGAGTATATTTATTTGAATGGATGAAACAAATACATCCCTTTGGAGAAGAGAACCATTCCATAGTATACAGGGGATCGTGTCCTTGCAAAGCTGTTGGAACGGGGCACCAGAGCAGGAGAACTTTGCTCCGGTCTGTACTGTCCTGCCCTCAGCCTGCAAATGCCATGTTTCCCTTTGCCCCACAGCCAAGCCAAGGGCTGCGCTGTCTCTAGCTGCAAAATACAATGTAGGAAAGTAGATTTTTGTTTTAATGGTTCAGATGTTCTTTTTTAAAATCTCAGTTTGGCTTCAAATGGGGCAAAGAAACGTTATTAAATAGTAAGAATGAGGATAAATGAAACAGTAGAGAGTAAGACAAACTTGAGGTTGTCATAATAGCAGTGCCTTCCAATATATATTATGAAAAATTTTGCCTTATACCTTTTTTAATATTCACGAAGATGTTTAGGAAAAAAGGTACCAAAAATTTGCCTTAAAAAAACAAAGCTTGGATCTTACCAATAGCTGTGTTGCTATCTGGCACCTTGCTGGAGTTGTTCTCTTTTTGAAGCGCAGGTTCGCTCCCCACCACCCCAGCTGCTGAGCTCTTGGCTATGTACCCCACTAACACCGGAAGTGAGTTCATCCTCTGCCTGGTGTGAAATCGGCAAATTGTTTACTCCTCTGGTAGGACAGGCCTGCTCGGTCACGAGGTGCAGAGCCACGCTAGGTGCAGAGCCACGTGGGAGGGACAAAGACTGAGCTGTGAGAAGAAGAAACAAGTCTTTTAAAATCATGGGTTTTGCCCTCCCCCCCCAATTTTTCTTGCAAATGGCTTTTTAATTGTATTGTAAAAGAAGAACCCTCCGTGGTAAACTGTCCCTCCATGCACAGACAAATGGTGTTCTAAAGTCAAGGGAATCCTGCTACATAATCACCCCCGCCTCATCTATTGTGACGGCCTGACACTGCCACGGTTTTCATCGTGATTCTAAGTTTTGTGCCAAATTGGACTTGCTTAGAAGCCGAGCGACAAGATGTGCCAGGCGCCACTTCTCAGCACAGTTCTGTCCCTTTCACCGTGGGCTTCTTGGCATAATTGGGGGAAAAGAAAGAAAGAAGAAAGAAAAAAAGCAGAGCTTTAGGTGAACAATCAGAGGCGAGAAAAATGGCTTCCTTCCCCTGCCTTCGCGCTCCTGTTTATACTACCTCCTTTTTAACGTTATTCTAGTGTTACTGTTCTTTCCTGTACTCAGGGACTTTTTTGTTACTCTTGAGCTCATGATGCATGGGCGGGTGCATTGACAGGGTATGGTGTTCTTTGGTTCGTTAAGTAGAAGTGTGTGGGCCAACTTCTCTCAGTATCTAAAATGAAGGGGCAAAATGGGATCGGTGGTTTTCAAAAGTCAGAAGCAAACAGAATGTAAAGGAGAAACCAGGTTTAGGGTCGGATGTATTTAAACCTTGTTCCCTGCCTGGATCATCTGAAAGGCTGTGACCGGACAGTCCCGGAAGAAAGTGCTCCGTTTAATGCTGAATAGGCCCTTAGTTATGATAGACCTTTAGCTTATAATTATTTGCTAGTTCATTTTTTAATCTTTTCATTTTTGTTCTTATACAGACTTTTCGGTCAATTTTATTACCAAAGAATTTCCAATAGACAGTAAAATTTCTATAAGTACCTTAAATCCAATTCACTAAAACATCTATAAATAGACTCGAATGCAAGTAAGTCATTTCTAATCCTAAACTGAAGGGTTTATATTGATAGTTACAATTAATTAGGCTAGTGACATAAACTACCTTACTGTCACCAGAGAGTTTACAATAAATTGTTGTGATTTCCTTGCCAAAGGATGGTTACAAAGTATTTAAACTGTAGGGTTTTTTTTTTCTTTCAGCAAGTAAAGAAACCTTCAACTCTATAGTATTATGTATTTTCAAATTGTTGAAATTACTTGTTGCAGAGAAAAAAGTAAATCTTATTGCTAATCTCATGGATTAAGGTATTTAATGTTCAACAAAGGCGTTCGGCTTGGCGAAAGCCAGTTTCCTTGAAGTCTGAAGTACGAAATTCTGACTGAAGTGTGAAGGTTACCATGTCTTCCTCAAGGTTCCATTACTTCATCGTAGTCAACTCCAAATAAGCTAACATGCAGATTAGGAACTGCTTCATTTTCCAAAAACATATTCGCTGGACGTGGTGATAACCTGCCTGCCTGTCATTTTTAATGTCAAATATTACAATATACTGCTCATCAGTATTTTCATACCAAAGACCATTAAAATATATAGTTTAGTCTGTAAGTAAAGATGAGCAGGTTTAAAATAAATTTATTTAGGAGCAGATAGGGAATATAGCTTTAGTGGCAAAAAGAAAATATCAAAAGGCTAAGTTTACATAGTTAAAGACAATACAGTTATATTGGTATTTATCAGTGTTTTTTATTCGAGTACTTTATATCAGCAAATTAAAAAGAAATTAAAAACCAAAGATATTTAAGGTTACCTCAGAATTTAGGGAGATTTAGCTGTACATTGAACTGTTGTTTGTTGTTTTATGTTAACAAACTGTCTCTCTAGAACCTCTCCTCTGTGTCCAGACAGCATCCTAAGGAATTTCCGTGAGATCTGCTCATTCAGCCACAGGGATGTTTTTGCTAAATGATGCGATACTTCCATGCAGCCTGTGAGTGTGACAGGTCAACAGAGAGAACATCAGGCTCCTCTGTTATGGAGTACTATGGGACCCTACATCATCCTATATAGTCTGCATTCCTATGTAAAGTCCTTCTCTAGACACTCAGCCTGAGGAAGCAAAATGGGTCACTGTTCGGGTGGGCTGCGCTGTGGGTTCAGGTATGCTTCCTAACTTGTAAGATTTTCATTGTGTCAAAAAGCTTCCATCTCAAATGAAAACCTGGGTGAAGAAGAATGGATTTTTATAGAATCTAGAGATTTATACAAGACAGACTTATCCATTTGAGTGAATTTTTTAAAGTACCAAGGGGATTAGATGCTACTAACATGATGTTAAAGGCTCTCTTGCCTTTACCTCAGACATGAGCAATGGCAGCAATGGGGCAGTGACTGGGGTGTGCACTGTTAGTCCATCTTCTGAAGGACTTCTGCAGAAAGCATAAAAAAGGCTCATAGCCGACTCAGGAGCACTGCTCAAGTCCTTAGAAAGACATTGAAAACAATGCTTCATGTCATGGAAGACTGCACTCCTGTAATCAGTTGCAGCAGTCAGAGGAAGGGAGTGGGGTGCATTTTAGGAACTGCTACCACACCTGGGTCAGTCAGTGCCTGCTGTAATTCTTGATTGGGTTCTGTACATTTGCATATTATCAGATGTCCATTTTGAATACCAGCTGCGGGAAGGGTTTGAACTGTATTGTAAAAAGCGGGTACCTGAGGCCAACTGTGTATTTTGCAAGGTTTTCTTCCCAAAAATGTTCTACATGCATCCCTGATAAAATTGCTTTGGTAAAAGTCAAAATATCACTCCTGTGCTGTGTGAGCACAGAGCCGTGGGTTCTAGAGACCACCGTCCACATCCGTTTGTCTAATTGTGAATTTCGTTGACGTTTAGAAGGCAACCATAGGTTCTATGCCAGGTTGATCATGCTCAGGACACAAGTTCACAGGCTAATGCAATGCTTGTGTTACAGGCTTATCTAGCAGGTGGCTACCATATTGATTTTCTTGCAGTTTTCTCTAACAAACTAGCACTAATTTGGTGTCTGTAAACAACAACACACAGTCTTGGAGCTCTGTAGGTCAGAACTCTTTCTTTTTGAGGCAGTTTCCTGCTGTGAAAACCCCTGTCCTGGAACCTGCTGTATGTGTAAACCAGGCTGGCTTTGAACCAGTGGTGACCCTGCTGCCCCATCCTCCCACACCCTGAGATTACAGGGGTGTGCCACCAGACAAGCTATAGGATGAAATGAAATGGGGTTGCAATCCTTCTGAGGCCTGAAGGAGTGATCAGTTCCTATGCCCGTGTTAGCTTTTGAAGACTGAATGACTGTTCCTTCAGAACCAGTCACATAGCCCCTCTCCTCCTCTTCCTCTTTTTCAGCCCCCCCCCCCCCCAAAAAAGAAAAGTTCTTCAGTTTTGAGTCTCATTTGATTAGATTATTCTGGCCTTCATCATCTGAGATGATGTCCGTATATGAACCATTTCTGCCAGGTTTCCTTTGTCATATATGGTAAGATTCTCACAGGTTCTAGGCAGTTCTCTGCAGGAGTCCATGGGTGGCTGTTATTTCTCCGTACTGTAGTGGGGTAGAGACATCCATCAATGCTGTGGGATTCTTCTCAGTAACATGGTACTAGGTTTTCAAGAGATAACAAATCTGATGTTCCCTTGCCCCATGGAGACCTTTAAAATTTCAAAGACCAGAAAAAGGCCCTGTAGTTTGTTGAAAGCAGCCATTAGAATCTCTCTCTAAACATTCCTTCAAAGGCAATTCAACTTGAAGCATTTCTGAAAACGAGCTTCATTTACTTCCTAATCCCTCTAATCTGACCTATGTTTTCATGGGGGGAACTCTCTTAAATGTTTGTCTCTAACCGGGTAGGACTTCATCAGAAAGTTTTGAAAACGTTTTTCTCTCTTCAGTGATCACATGTGTGGGGATGGGTTGAGGAAGGGACTCAACATTAGGGACCCTGGGTAGATGAACAGGAAGAGGCAGACTCCTTCTTTTGTTTTCAAAGTACCTTGGTGTGCACAATGTGGTTTCTGCCTTCACACCACCAGCCTTGGATGTCTGGCCTGTGGTTGGGCAACTCTGCCGTGTCTCACTTCACCAGCGCGTGTATCTCCCAGGGAACGGAGATCTTTCTCACCTGCTTTATCTTTTAGTCATCTTTTCCCTGGGATATTTTAGACCCCAGAGCTCTAGTTTGCTCTGAGTTCTGCATCATTTAGAGTCTGGCCCTCTTTCAGTTTTGAAGGACAACTGATGTTCAGCATTGCTTCAGCTGAAGAGACAAAGGCATTTCCATCACAGGTGATAAGTAGGGAGAGATTCTTGATACGGAAAGCTAGCTGTCCTAGAGCTACCAGCCACAGCGCCTCCTAGTGCTGAGATTAAAGTGTACACTTGCCCCAGCCTCTTCTTAAGAAGGGAATTCTTCCTGTGTCATCCAGCTTTACCCCCATTCTCATCTGCAAACTTTTATAGGTTTCCTCAGGTTTCTGCCTCCTGCGTAATTTGTGATAAAGAAATACGTTCCTGACTTACAACCCTGAACAAAAGGTTAGCTACTACTTTTCCTACAGAACTGTCTTTAAAAAACAAACAAAACTACTTTTCATTGCATGGGGTCATACTGCTTCTTCTTTGCCACATTCTGTAATATCTGGTCCATTCCCAAAATAAACCCTCCCTGGAGATAAGCCTGAGCACAAGCATTGCCTCAGCCACTTAGTAGGGTTTAGGAGATGTATTAAGAAAATGTCTGTCTGGTACTGTTGGTGGACAAAAGTTTATGTCTGCATGTGTAGGATTTTGTTTTTCTGTTTCAAAGATGTGAATTTAATGAAGTGTGGGAGCCAGTTAAGTTATTTTCTGTAGTGGGTGTTCTGGGTCCTGCCACTCTCTGCTTCCTCGTAAGGGCACCATTTCCTGGCTTCCGGGTGGACTGCGGAGCTGAGCTACGTTCGATTTCTGCATGTCTCAGGGGACCAGCTCTGCAGATTCCATCTCATGAAGAAAGTGAATGTTTGCCTTGATCTTGAATGTATTTTTTTAAAATGTCTTCTTAAAACATATTTTTTGTTTAATAATGTGGGTTTGTTTTCTTTTCCTAGCATGATAGTAAATATTTCTTAGTACCCCACACCCCTACCCAAGAAGTTTATATTCTACCCTACAGGTCATGCCAAAAATGAGTAAAAGTTTAAATGCCAAAAATGTTTATTAAGAACTGCTGTCTACATACTGATTGATTGCACAGTTTAAATAAAACCTTTCCTTAGTTTAAAATAAACCCAAAGGCATGTGTTTTCCTTCTTTGGACTGTAAAGAATAAAACCCTCTGGTTTAGCTGGGTGGTGGTGGGGCACGCCTTTGATCCCAGCACTTGGGAGGCAGAGGCAGGTGGATCTGAGTTCAAGGCCAGCCTGAACTACAGAGTGAGTTCCAGGACAGCCAGGGCTACACAGTGAAATCCTCTCTCTCTCTCTCTCTCTCTCTCTCTGTGTGTGTGTGTGTGTGTGTGTGTGTGTGTGTAGACCGTCTAGAGCTGAAGCTAGAGAGATGGCTCAGTGGATAAAGCACTTGCTGAATAAGCAGATGACTGAGTTTGATACTTGAACCCATGTAAAGGTTGAAGGGGCAAAAAATGACTGTACAAAATTGCTCTGACCTCCACACTTGCGATGGCACTGTACACACACACACACACACACACACACACATATCTTTGTTTTGTTTTGTTTCGGTTTTCAAGACAGGGTTTCTCTGTGTAGCCCTGGCTACCCTGGAACTCACTTTGTAGACCAGGCTGGCCTCGAACTCAGAAATCCGCCTGCCTCTGCCTCCCGAGTGCTGGGATTACAGGCTTGTGCCACCACTGCCCAGCAACATTTTGTTTTTTAAAAAATATAACTGTGTGGAAAATTTAACAAGTTTGAGTTAATGAACGGTAAAGCCCTAAACAAAAGAGAAAATATAATACCTTCTATTATTTTTATCTTTTTAAAGATATATTCTTTATTTTATATGTGTGAGTATTTTGCCTACATGTATGTATGTGCCAAGTGTCCACTGAGATCAGAAGATGGCCCCAGATCTCTGGAACTACAGTTATGGTTAGTTTGAGCTGCCATGTTGGTGCTGGGAACCGAACCTGGGCCCTCAGCAAGAACAGCAAGTGCTTTAATCACTGAGTGAGCAATATCTCCATTCCAAGTTTTGCTTTTAAGTGTGTTTGTGTGTGTGTGAATGTATGTGTTGTGAGCTGCCCAGTGTAGGTGTTGGGACTGAAAGTTGTGTTCTCTAAGGATATTACATACCCTTAACCACCCAGCCACCCTTCCAGCCCGAATTACACAATTTAGAGTACACGGAATTGTCCTTGCTAGAACTCTGAACAAATATCAGAGTGAAAATCCTATGGGCCATGTTCTTTAACGCTAAGGTAATGAGATGAAAAGCTAATTATGGAAAGAAGAATGCTAGACACTTCTGAATAATTTATGAGTCTAAACATCCAAAGGAGAGTAAAACGGAACGGAACGAAACTAAGACAGCGGCACCGAGCAGTGACTGAGCATGTGCAAACAGAAAAGAAAGAACTAGAAGTCGTGGAACAGTAAAATAGTACTAGGAACATAACTCAAGTACGTATATTAGGGGGAGATACAGGGGTGGCTCGATGGGTAAAGGTGATTGCTGCTAGCTGATAATGTGAGTTCAATCCTGGGGACCCACAGTGGAAGGAGAGAACTGACTCCTGAAAGTTGTTCTTTGGCCTTCCCACATATGTGCATGTGCTCACAGATGTACACAAAATAAATGTATAAAACATTTTATTTAGAAAGAAGCTAGAAAATCACCGTAAGCTCCAAGGACCAATAGTTGGAGAACCAATTGACACTCCAAATAAGCTGGGAGTTGTAACTGTAATTTTTTCAAACCTTTTTTTTTTTTTTTTCTTTTTGGCTTTTCGAGACAGGGTTTCTCTATGTAGCCCTGGCTGTCCTGGAACTCACTTTGTAGACCAGGCTGGCCTCGAACTCAGAAATCCACCTGCCTCTGCCTCCCAAGTGCTGAGATTAAAGGCGTGCGCCACCACTGCCTGGCTCAAACCTTATTTTTAATGATGATTCTTAAACACTTTAATCTCCCTTTTAGCCTACCAGAGGTAGTGGGAAAGAAAAGATACGGGGTGGAGTGGGGGCATGGAAGTGGATCTGTTTAGAAAGGTTCTTTGGAGCAGTTCCCATCTGTGTTGTCTGGAAATCGATGGTTTAGTTCACAAGTTAGCTTCAGCAGCTAGATCCACTCACAAACACTTTACAGATACACCAACAGTCCAGTTCAGAGGAGTCAGGATAGCAAACAGGAATCAGCAGTGGTGGTACCTAGCAGAGACAGCCAGGCCTCAGCTTCAGCAGGAGGGACCTGGAGGAATGCCAGGAGAAGTTCTCGGCTCTGCCTCTCTCAGGGAAGTGAAGATCAGTGAAGACTTGAGATCCACAAGCCTTGCAAAGCTAGCTGTACCAGCAAGCCAAGCTCTGTCTCCGTCACGCCATGGAGTCCTATTTATACCTTCTAAACATCATGTGTCCTCCACGTGCTTTGCCTCAGCACGAGAGTGTCTCAGCTGACATCACTCTACCAATCAGGCTGATCCTCGGAAGTAGACACTGCAGGACAAGTTTTTTGGTGTGTTTCTTTCTATGGAGTCTGGACAAATGCAGCTCAACTATGCAGTGTAAGGCAGACCAATACATACGTGTCGTTAGCAAAGAATCCTTCATCATGTGCCCTTTCACATGCTTGCTTTAGCAGAACTTCCTTTGCTTTAGCTAAATGTTCCTTCATGAATCTACCTTAGTCTTCCACCTGTGTCCACTTCAGCTAAACGTTCCTTGATTTGTTTCCCCAGCAAAATGACTTTCCAAAGAACCCTTAAGTTTCCACTTCAGGGTGCAGTTAGTGCGCGTTCCTCTAATCTCAGCACTTGGGAGGTGGAGGATCAAGAGTTTGGGGTCATTCTTGGTTATATAGCAAGTTCAAGGACAGCCTGGGCTACTTGATATAAATAAGAAAAATTAATGTACTGGTCTGTGTATACAAAAGGATATTAGCCCCCAAAGAAATGAAATTGTTGATACATATACAACATGAATGAATCATGAAAACAGGCTTTTAAGGGCTTAAAATTGGGCACATTTCTGTCTCTCTTAGAAGACATTTCATAAAATGTCAACCATTCCGTACTTCAGGTGTTGTTTTTACACTAAGCCTTGCCCTAGTATTACCTAGTTCCAACTTGGGCTTCATTCACAAATACTCATGCATCTCACTTGTTCTTAAAACATTCTCTCAGGCTGCAATCTGCCTATGATTGGCATATTTATGCCCTGAAGAAACCCTGCCTTTTCCTGTTACTATAAAAACACAGAGCAAAACAAAGCAAGGCAAGAACCCTGTATGACGGCCATATTTGTGTCCTCAGTGGTCATGTATAGGGTATGTGAATTTTCTCTCACTCTAAAAGAATGAAAGGAAGGAAGGCAAAAATACCACACTGTAACTAACAAGCCATGGCGTCCATGACCTGAGTCCTGACCTGGAGTGTGGTTTTACAGGGGACTCCTTTCTTTTCTTGATACCCTTAACTGTCTGCTTTGCAATTTTCCATGTATTCTTCATTTCCTTTATAGGTTTCTCTGTCTCCATTTAACCTTGAAAAGGTGTGTTGGCCTGAATTCTATTCTTAGCTGTCTTCATTGGTTCTGGGTGACTCTTCGAGTACACTGTAGATGTCTTCAGACACACCAGAAGAGGACATCAGATCCCATGGTTGTGAGCCACTATGTGGTTGTCGGGATTTGAACTCAGGACCTCTGGGAAGAGCAGTCGGTGCTCTTAACTGCTGGTCCATCTCTCCAGGCCGTGACTCTTCATTCGAATCTGTGGCCTGGGTGTGTCCAAGCTCACTGAGATGGCTTTCTAAACAATGGAATCTGTTTACTTACTTGCACATCTCTGAACAAGAGATGCAGTAAAGGTCACCTCAGGAGCTCATAACTGCTTCCTAAGGATTTGAGTACAGGGAGGTGAAAGGAATTTCACCATTTTGGGTACGTAAGGAGATGATAGTTGGTGGAAAGAGCCTGCATTAGTGCCTTTCTTTGCTGTGGCAAAATACCTAACCAAAGCAGCTTAAGGCTTAAGGAAGGAAGGGTCTGTTTTGCTTCTCAGGCCGTCATGGTGGGTGTCAGGTAGCTGGAGCGTGAGGCACCTAGTCACCACATAGCCTCAGTCAGGAGGCAGAGAGACATTGGTGTTCAGCTCACTTTCTCTTTATTCAGTCCAAGACCCCAGTTGACCTCATTGAACTAATTCTTCATGGCTTGCCCTGAGGGTAGTCTCCTAGGTGATTCTAGATCCTGACAGACAGACAGTTTTCTTCATGACTGTGTGGACTGTATCAATATGATGCTACTTCAGCTTCAGAGTGTGCTCCTTCAACACTTAAAGATTTGTGTCCACGATGCTGGATCAGCAGCAGTGCTGAAGCATAGTGACAACTCTTCATAGGATCTGACATTTCCCGGGTGAACAAGACTGGAAGAATGTGACAGACAAGAAAGCATGAAGAGTATTTGTATATCTGTGTAAACACATGCCTTCTGTCTTCCTTCCCCATGAGTCTCAAGATAAGGACGCATGTATGTTTCGAGTGACAGTTTCCTATTTGTTCTGCTCTTTTTTGTGTCCGTGTAGTAATCCATTCTTACAGTGGTTCTAGAATTGCCCAAATAAATCAACCAATGAGACACAAGCCAAGACTTGGAAAGTGCTTGCACATTAAGGTTTGCCCTCCCTTAATGCTCTTGCAAATCTTGTAAGCATTATCTTCTGAAAGAGCACAGACTAGAGGGCTGGATGCTGCCCCACAGCCCAGCTGTGATGCTTGCTCATTGCTCCTGCTAAAAGCCATCTACTTACCAGCAAGTAGAGCTTTTGGCCACTAACTGACCACAAATTCCTGAATTACTTTGAGGTACTACAAAAAGCCATTCCATCAAAGTCCAGCATAAACTGCCGGTCCACAGAATTATAAGCAACTAAATGATTGTTTAAACCACTGAGTTTGAGGTCATTTACAACATTGATAAACAATAACCTATAAATACCATCAATGCAGATGTGATTTCTGCCCCCCCCCCCCCCCCCCCCCGTCATCAGACAAGCCCGACCTGGGGGAATTACCTTCCTGTCACCTGACCTTCCTAACCTCAGCCCTGGGGTGTCCAAAACTGAGCTCCCCCCCCCCCCACCCCCCCACCCCCGTCACCAACAGAGTTCTCTCCCTGTGTCCATCCCACAAAGTCAAGGCTGGCAGCAAGCTCATGGCTGGTGCCTCATGCAATGTCGTTGTTTTGTACAGTTCCCCAACTTCTTCACCCCATCTCAGTGTGTGAGGCACTCTCTCACTTCATGGATATCATTTCATAGTTGGTATTGCTTACAATGTGTCTTCTTTGTAATTCAGGTGCCACAAGGTCATCAGACCAAAAGGATGCCTCCTGTACAACTTGAATTAGGTGCTGTCATAGTGCTGTTGCTGTGATGAAATGTCCTGACAAAAGCAGCTTAAGAAAGGAAGGGTTAGGGCTGGAGGGATGGCTCAGCAGTTAAGAGCACTGACTGCTCTTCCAGAGGTCCTGAGTTCAATTCCCAGCAATCACATGGTGACTCACAACTATCTTTAATGGGATCTGATGCCCTCTTCTGGTGTATCTGAAGACAGCTACAGTGTACTCACATAAATAAATAAATATTTTCTTTCTTTCTTTCTTTCTTTTTTTTTTCCAAGACAGGGTTTCTCTGTGTAGCCCTGGCTGTCCTGGAACTCATTCTGTAGACCAGGCTGGCCTCAAACTCAGAAATCTGCTTGCCTCTGCCTCCCAAGTGCTGGGATTAAAGGCGTGTGCCACCACTGCCCTGCTAATAAATAATTTTTAAAAAGAAAAAAAATATAATTTTGAAAAGAAAGGAAGGGTTAATTCTGGCTCATAGGACAAGGCACAGTCCATCATGGTGGGGAATTCAAAGCAGCAGGTCACACCATACCCACAGTCAGGAAACAGAGCAGTGTTTAGTTTTTGAGACAGGTTCTCACTGTATGGCCCAGGCTGTCCTCGAACTCACTATGTAGACTGGGCTGGCCCTGAATTCACAGAGATCTGCCTACTGAGTGCTAGGATTAAAGACATGGGCTACTATGCCCAGCTTTTTTTTTTTTTTTAAGATTTATTTTTATTTTATGTGTATGAGTGTTTGTCTGTCTGTATGCATGCATATATATATATATGTATGCATGTATATGTGTGTACCAGGTCTGTGCCTAGTATCTGAAGAGGCCAGCAGAAAACATTGGATCCCCTGGAATTGGAGTAATGGATGATTGTGAGCCAATATGTCAGTTCTGGGAACAGAACCTCAGTCACTTGTGTATCGGAAACAGCAGCTCTTAACCAATGATCCACCTCTCCAGCCCCTCTGCCTTGTCTTTTGACAAGGTCTTTCAGTAAACCTTATTATTGTTTTGAGTAGACTGGCTAGTCAATAATCTCCATGGGCCCCTCCCTCTCCAACTTCCCAATCCTGGGTTTATAGACACAAATCAATGAATGCTGAGGAACCTAACTCATCTCATGCTTGTCTGGTCTTTCTCCTCTCCTCTCCCCTTTCTTTCTTTTTCTCTCCCCCGCTCCCTCTCCCTCTCTCTCCCCCTCTCTCTCTCCCTCTCTCTCCCTCTCTCTCTCCCTCTCTCTCTACCTCTCTCCCCCTCTCTCCCTCTCTCTCCCTCCCTCTCTCCCTCTCTCCTCTCTCTGTCTGTCTCTCTCTCTCTGAGACAAGGTCTTTCTATGTAGCTTTGACTGCTCGAACACACAAATATCCATCTGCCTCTGCCTCCACCAGTGCTAGGATTTAACGATGTGGCATGTGCCACCACTGGCCAGGACAGGGCTATTCTTTTTCTAAAGCAGATTGCATTCATGTAGGGTTTTGCCTTAGGCATTGCCTGAGCACTTGAATGAGTTCTGTAAGTCTTGTCTATAGGAAGATTGGAATCCCATTTTGGCTATAGGTCCTCCTGTGCTTAAGAGCACTTGTCAGGGCCGGGCAGTGGTGGCGCACGCCTTTAATCCCAGTGCTTGGAAGGCAGGGGCAGGTGGATTTCTGAGTTCGAGGCCAGCCTGGTCTACAGAGTGAGTTCCAGGACAGCCAGGGCTACACAGAGAAACCCTGTCTCGGAAAAAAAAAGAGCACTTGTCAGACATACTTGTCTAAGGTTGGATACAGAAACAAACGGTGTTTTACCTGATGGAAGATTGGAGGCTGCACCTAGTTTCTCTTAGTACAACGAGAAGACCTAACAATGAGCAGGGGAAACTCCTAAACGTTTAGAGAATGTCGGAGCTAGGAGACACCATAGCGATGAAGTCCCACCCACTTTATAAATCAGAAAACGAACTTCAGAGAGTTGCCTCAGTTGTTTCAGGTCACACAGCTCAAGGGGGGAATGTGGACCACTACTCGAATCTAATTTATACTCCCCTTGAACTGGAATAGGGGAATCTCGCTATAACTTGTCCATGTGAGGTCACCTGTCCCATGTCTCTTCTGTTAATTCCATGCGCTCTTTTGAACAACGCAGTCATTGCGCCTACAAGGAAGGGGTTGCAGAAACATGAGTTCGAGCCACAGGCACGGAGAAAGTGGGGTGTCCACATATCTACCCAGAACTATGCTGCTTTCTCTGACAAAGTTTTTCTGAAATCTAACTGTGAGGCCAAGATGCGTGTGGTGGTTGGGATGAACTTGGGAGCTGCTGTTTCCTCGGGGAGGCTGGGGCTAGGCGTGCAGAGGGGCGTGGAGCCCGGAGTCCTGGAGCCTGGAGGGCAGGGAGCAACCCGGGGCGCAGAGGAGCTAGACCCAGATTTGGAGGGTTTGGGTACTTGGGGGTGGCGGGGAGCGCGGAGCAGGACATTGCGCCCTTGCGCCCTGCACGGGTTGCGCAGAGCCAGCGAGTCTTGGGCCTCGGAGGGCAGCGGGAAGCGCGGAGCCTGAGCTGCGGGGCGCGGGCGGGAGACGCAAAGCCGGGGGTACTGGGCCTTGGAGGGCGCGGGGTGAGTGCAGGGCCTGGCTCACAGGGCCCCGGAGCGCAGCGCAGCCTCCCAGTGAGGCCCGGCCCGAAGCCCCGCGAGGGTGCGGGTGAGGGTGCGGGGCTCCGCGCGCCCTGGGTCCCCGCCCCCGAAGCCCGGCCCCGTGCTGGGCTGTGGAGCACAGGCAGGGCGGGGAGGCCTCGGGGCCGCGCCACATCCCCCCGAGCGGCCGCTGCAGGCCGGGGGCTTTTGTGTCCGCGGAGGCCGCGTCTCCCCCGCGCGCGGGCGGAGCGCAGCGCAGCGCGGCCCAGGGCGCGCGTCTTCTCCCGACCGGGCGCGGGCGCCGCCCCCAGGCCGCGGCCCTGAGCCCGGCGGAGTCCGGCTGAGCCCCGCGAGCGCACGGAGCCCCGAGGCCTCGCCTGCCTCCTAAACTTTTCAAAGTCGGTCCGCGGCCCGGCCGGCCTGGGCTCCAAGCTCGGCCGGGAGGACTCAAGGGACCAGGAGGAGGACCCGGAGGATCAGGAGGAGGACCCAGAGGAGGAGGGGCCGCCGCATCAAAGACACCGGCTTCCCGCGGCCCGGGGGCGAGCCATGCGCGGCGGTCGGTAATGTCAGCGGAACAGGACAAGGAGCCCATCGCGCTGAAGAGAGTTAGAGGTAACCGAGCCGGGTTGGGAGGATCGGGAGAGCGCGGGCCCATGGGGAAGCCACCGGGGCGGCCCGGGCCTAAGTGCGCGGCCCCAGGCGCCCGGTATCCCCACTTTGTGTGCAGACGTGCGGCGCTCAGCAGCCCTTCCTACCCGGCCCCTGTCCTGCTTCCCACCATACAGCACAATAGACACCTCGGGGCAAAAAAAGAGACACCCGCGAACAATACCCACCCCCCAGAAAACTAAGTTGCACTGCCAGAGAGTTGAGGCGCTTTGAGGAATCATCTCCCTCCAAAAGGCAAACACATATTCACTATATTTTTCTTTAGTTTAAGGAGAGGAACTAGATACATTCAGAAGGCGTTTTCTTTATTAACCAATAAGATTAAGAATCAAATCATACAAAATCAGCTTCCTGCATCATTGGTTTTCTTCCTTGCAAACTAGTGAGGAATGTGAATACCTTACTGTCTCAGAAAAATCCGGGAGAAAGATGGACTGAACAAAAGGTACTGCATGTAAGTTTAAAACACACACACATACACACACTACCAAATACCATCTGCGAATATGGGGAGATCTGCCAGCTCTTATTTCCAGCTCTGGATTGGTTTCTAAGACTGGGAGTCCCAAAGTTTGTTCGTTGTGCAAATATTTGTAGAACGTGTACTGTGAACTAGGTACTGTTCTTGGCATGGGTTAAAACAGTGAATAAAGACTTTGGATGTTCTTCACACAGGAGTGCACCATTCAGTAAACAATATATATATGGTAAAGTACTGTGCAAAATCCCAAAGTAGGGAATGGGGGTAGAAAAGACAGAATGGGAGGGGAGGCGGACAGTGTATAGAAGGTGATCAAAGGCTCACCTGGAAGATAAGCTGAAAGGAAGATGGCACAAAACCTGTCATACCTGGGGGGAAGGCACACCAGGCAAAGAGAACCAGAGATGCAAAGGCTTTGGGTCTGGTTAGCCTGTGTATCCAAGCAGTGGCAAGGAAGCTATGGTAACTGTGGCAAGGTGAGCCAGGACAGCCAGGTGTGGGCAGGCCTTTAGTTCCAACACTGCAGAGGCAGGTGGATATGTCTGTGAGTTTGAGGCTAGCATGATCTATACTAGTGAGTTGCAGTCCAGCTAAGGCTTCATATTGAGACCCTGTCAAAAGAAGAAAAAAGAAAAAGAAAAGAAGGAAGGAAGGCAGATAGATAGATTTTGGCTTTTACTCTGAGATGGGAACTGGACAGTTTTTCCAGAAAAGCAGTGATTGGGTTTCTAAGGGGTTTGTCTGGGCGTTGTGTAGAAAATAAGACTGAGGGGAAGAGCTGAAGCAGGGCGGCTACTGCATAATCTTTCTATCACCCCCAAAAAGGATAAGGCGCACATAAATCGGCAAGATTTTCATTATATGACCATGGACAACCATTGATGTTTCGGTTCAGTGTGACTTCAGAATGCACATAACCGAACTGCCTCATGACACCAGTGTTGTGGCATCCAGAAAATGTTCTCTCAAATGTTTAAGTAGAATTCTCTTTTTCTAGAGCTTGGGGGATGGTTCAGTGGGTAAAGCACCTGCCCAACAAGTGTGAAGATCTGAATCCAGGTTCCCAGCACCCAAGTAAATGCCAGGTGGATGTGGTGGCTCTCCTGTCGCATCGGCAGGTGGAACGGGAGACAGGTAATCCCTAGAGCAAGCTAGACTGACTCAGTGAGCTTTCACTGTGAAAGACCCTACTGGAATACATAAGTTGGAAAGCAATGAAGTCTGACCTCCACATTGCATATAAACAGGAAGCAAAGGAGAGATGGACTTTTTAGTTATTGAAGCAAAAGTTGTAACTTAGAGCAGAGCATCACTTTTAAAGGCTCCGTGTCCGACAGCCTTCATTTGGTGAATCTTTGTTGTGGTGTTGTTTGTTTGTTTCTTTGTTTTGAGACATGGTCTTACTGTATAGCCTTGGCTATCCTGGAACTGACTATGTAGACCCGGCTAGCCTGGAACTCACAGAGATCTGCCTGCCTTTGCAGGGAGAGCTAGGATTAAAAATGTGCACCACAATATTCCGACTGGTGAGATATGTAATCCTGTGTTGTTTGTGATTTGGACTTGCCAAAGCCATTAAGGAATAGACCCTTCTGAGATGCACTTTTCCCCTGAGATTTTTGCAGTAGAAGTTTGCCTATTATTATAAATTGCTTCGGGGCTAACGGAAAAGAAACAGCTATCGGGTTTGTATCTTTGATCTTAGCTGTCTATCCTAACCAAATGTAATGTTAATTAAAATGCATTAGTATTTGATAGTGTGGCCAAGAACACGGATAATCCTTCATATTGCTGTATTTGAAACCACATCAGCAGTAGAATATTCTAAGAATATTCAAGAATATTCTAAGAGTTAAAATCCCAAAATATAAGAAAACACACGGCCAATATTTTTACATCGTGGAGAGTATCTTTATAATAACTCATTTCTAGAAATTAATTTTTCCAGACACTTTTGAAGTGGTTCAAAATCCTTAAAAGTTTCATGTTCCTTTTTTTGTTTTGCTTTGGTTTGGGTTTTTTGTTTGTTTGTTTTGTCTTTGAGACAGGGTTTTTCTGTATAGTCCTGGCTGTCCTGGAACTCACTCTGTAGATCAGGCTGGCCTCGAACTCACAGAGATTGGCCTGCCTCTGCCTTCTGAGTGCTGCAGTTAAATTTGAAGGTGTTCACCACCAATGCTTGGCTGGTTTTGTTTTTTAAAAGGCTCATGTTATGTGGTCCAATTGGTTCAAACTCCAGGTAGACCCCTGCCTCAGCCTTCTGAGGCAGAAACTGCAGGCATGCACACACAAGCACACCCTGCTTCTATCTGAGCCTTTCTGAAGCACAATATTGTTGAAATTAGCTGCCCTGGAACCTTTTTTTTTTTTTTTTGTAATTATATAATTTTTTGAGACTCTTTCCAAGATGTGGCTTTTGTGGGGTATAGACACTTGAGCCAAGCTTCTCAGGGTGTTCTTACCCATTTGTTTTTCCTGGTAGACATTAGGTGGTTTTGTGTTTATTTCATGTGTATTAAAAGACTTCATTAAATTCCTGACCTAGGATAAGATTTACATACATATGTATGTATGTCATATATACACATATTTCAATTAAAATGAATTGTTTTTTAAAGGTGATTTATTTCAAAGTGTGTGTATGTGTGAGGGGGAGATGCCTGTGCACGTGAGTACCAGTAATCTTAAAATTAGGAGGGCATATGATGCCCTGGAGATAAAGTTACAGTTGTGAGCAACCTGATATGGGTGATAGGAAACAGACTCCTATCTTCTGCAAGAGCAGTATGTGCTCTAAAACACAGCCACCTCTCCAGAGCCTTAAGTGAATTGTTAAGAAAGTAATATAACTGGGCAGTGGTGGCACATGCCTTTAGTCTCAGCACTCAGGAGGCAGAGGCAGATAGGTCTCTGAGTTCGAGGTCAGTGTAGTTTTCATAGTGAGTTCCAGGGCAGCCAGGGCTATGCAGAGAAACCTTGTAATATAGGGGTTGGAGAGGCGGCTCATTACTAGTAGTTCAAAGTACTTACTGCTCTTGCAGAGGACCCAAGTTGAGTTCCCAGCACCCATGTTGGATGGCTTACAAGGGCCTCAAACTCTAGCTCCAGGGGATCCAATGGCTCTGGTTTCCAAGGGGTACCTGCAGTCTCTCTCACAGACATATGCATGATTTAAAATAATAATAAAAATAAATCTTTGTAAAATGTAAGTAAGATGGCTCAGCAGGTGAAGGTGTTTGGTATGTATGCCCGGTCACCTGAGTTAGGTTCATGGAATCCCCAAATAGAAGGAAGAAAACTGATTTTAAAAACTTATCCTTTGACACGTGTGTGCTGTGGAATATCTACTCTTCTACACACAATTAGTGAATGGATGGATGGATGGATGGATGGATGGATGGACAAATGAGAAACTACAATAGGTAGAACTTAGGTTTAACAAAAATGAGATGTCATTGACTGAGGACTTTGCTGTAGCATGCTCTATAGATCAAGAACATCATATGTTAATCCAGCACTTGGGATATAGAGGCAGGTGGATTTCTGTGAGTTCCAGGCCAGCCTGGTCTACATAGCGAGTTTCAGGACAGTTCAGTACTCTGTAGTAAGACCTTGTCTTGGAAAAAAAATACAAAAAGGTATCATAATATCTTGCTATTAAAATACAGATTTCCATGGGGCTTGGTAGATGGCTTAGTAGTTAAGAGCACTGGCTGCTCTTCTAGAGGACCCAGGTTCAACTCTCAGTACCCACTGTCAGCTCACAAGCATCTGTGACTCCAGTTCTAAGGGTTCCAGTGCTCTCTTCTGCCCTCCGAAAGCACCAGACACATGCACGTGGAGCAAAGACAAATATGTAGGCAAACAATTGTATGCATAAAATAAAAGCAAATAAATGGTTTTTTTTTTAATGCTTTCGGGGGGCTAGGGATATAATTCAGTTGGGTAGAATGCTTGCCTAGCATGCGGGGAGCCCTGGGTTTGAACCCAGCTTAAGGTAAACTGGATGAGGGGGCACATGCTTTCAACCCCAGCACTTGGGAGAGAGGCAGGTTGATCTCTGTCTAAATAGTGAGTTCCTGGATGGCCCTGGGTATTAATAGAGAGACCTGTCTCAAAAAAACCAAAGAGAGAGGAAAGGGGAGAGGTCAAGTCATCCATGGTTATAAAGTGAGTCTGCAGCAGATGAGACCATGTCTCTACAAAAAGAAGAATATCAAAAAAAAAAAAAAAAATTCCCATGGAGGCTAAAAACCCAAAAAATAGAGAAGTGAAACAAATTCAGAGATGAAGGAATTGTGAATATTGATGCTTTTACCAGAGTTAGCAGTAACATAAGGGACAGGGAGACATTTAGAGAAATGACAGAGAAGTCCTATAATGTACTAACAGGAGAGTTACCAACAGACAATATCTAGTAAATGGGATGGATGGATGGAGGGTTGGGCTTGAGATTGGAGAAACAGGCAGAAGAAGAGCTAGTGGAAGGACAGGGGAGGGAAAGGTTTCCATGTTTAATATTGGCTCAGTACATCATCAGGCATCTGAGTCTGGTTCTAAGTCTGTTGACTCAACCCCACCCCTACCCCCAGGGTTTTACATCCAGAGAATATTCCTGGCATGACTTGTAACTGAAGCCAATCGCTTATGTCAGAAATAGAGGCCTGGAAGTCAGGTAAACAGGTGAATACTAATTAACATCTTGGGAACACGAGAGCTTACCCAGGAGAATGAAGAGCCTTGAGGTCACAAACGTTGAAAATACTAACATTTGGGAGACCGATGGAGAAGACTGAAGCAGAGCAAGAGAGCTGTCAGAGAAAAGGAATGCTGGGAGGATGTCACATGCAGAGGAAGAAGAGTGCACGTATGAGGGATACATGGATGAGTCTTGGTGTTTTAAAGAACATTTCTTCTTTTTTTAAAAAGAATAAATTTGGTGGCACATGACTTTTAAGCCCAGCACTTGAGAAGCAGAGGCAGGTGGATCTTTTGAGTTTCAGGCCAGCCTGGTCTACAGAGTGAGTTCCAGGATTGCCAGAACTACACAGGGAAATCTTATCTCAGAAGATGTATGCATTATTATGTGCAAGCATGCATATGTGTGTGAATTTATGTGCACTAGATCTGTGCAGGAAGCCTTAGAGGCAAGAAGGCAGCTTTGGATCCTCTGGAACTGGGGTTACAAGCAGTTGTGAGTCAACACATGGATGCCAGGAACTAAAATCAGGTTCTCTGAAAGAGCAGCCAGGGCTCTTAACTGCTGAGCTCCCTGTGTGGTTTTGTTGTTGTTGTTTTAGGTAGAGTCTTTTTGGTTGTATTTTTGAGACAGTATTACTCCGTGTATCCCTGGCTGTTGTGGAACTAGCTCTGTAGACCAGGTTGGCCTTAAACTCACAGAGATCTGCCTGGCTCTACTTCCCAAGTGCTAAGATTATAGGTGTATTCTACCACCACCTGGCTAGTAGAGTCTTATATTAACAATGGCTGACCTAGAACGTACTATTTAGATCAGGCTGGCCTTGAACTCACAGAGATCTGCCTATCTCTGCCTCCTGAGTGCTGATATTAAGTCTTGTAGCACCACCACCCAGCTGGTAGAGTATTATTATGTATTTATAACACTGACTGGTCTGGAATGCTGTTTAGATAAGGCTAAGGCTGGCCTTGAACTCACAGAGATCTACTGCCCTTCTGCCTCTGGAGTCCTGGGATGCAAGGTATATTCTGCCTTTGCCTAGATGGGACATTTAAAAAAAAAAAGATTTATTTCTGTTTGTCTCTGTCTCCCTCACTCTCTCCATTCTCCCCACCCCATTCCTGTGTGTGTGTGTGTGTGTGTGTGTGTGTGTGTGTGTGTGTGTATTCTCTCATGCCTGTCCTATACAGGAGCCTAAATGTCCAGAGGGAGCATTGTCTACCTTGGGTTACCGGCATTTATAACACCCATGTAGACACTGGTCCCAGACTCCAGTGCTCTGACAGCAGTTAGTGCTTTAACTGTGGAGCCCTCTTTCCAGCCATCTGCATTCTGTTTTTAACATGTTGACTGGAAGTTATGTGTTTTACCTCTTGGTTGTATGACAGAAATATCTGACAGAACACCTTATTGGATGAAGGTTTGTTTGGTTCATGGTTTCAGGTTCCATATTGGAGGAAAGGGACAGTAGTAGGCACATGTTCGTGAAGGCCTGGGCACATGACTTCAGACAGAAGCAGGAAGAGCTAGACCAGAATCAAGAATAAGTAGACTCTTAAAAAGCCAACCTTTAGTGATCTACTTGTGCCAGTAAACCCATTTCCTTAAGGCTCCTCTGCCTTCAGAATAGCACACAAGCTGGGCATAGTGGCACAAACCTGTAAACCCTCAAAAGACTGAGGCAGGAGAATCTTGAGAGTCCCATGCTAGAGTCAGCTACATGTTTGTCTCAAAACAAAATCCATGAGCCCCTGTGGGAGATGTTTCCATTCAAACAGTAAAAGTGTCAATCTGAGATACACAGCTGGAATGTGTAAAAGTGTCAATCTGAGATACACAGTAGCTGGAATGTGTAAAAGTGTCAATCTGAGATACACAGTAGCTGGAATGTGTAAAAGTGTCGATCTGAGATACACAGTAGCTGGAATATGTCCCCTGTTTGCACAAGATATGGTCACAGTGTCCTTATTTGAGCCCACTGCCTTCCTAACCCTTCCCAAACTGATTCTTCAGATGATGTTTCTCTTTGATTTGTGTAAGGTCCTGGGTTCCCCTTTTGCACATATTTATCTATCTGCACAGCTACTTATAGTGGCAACTGCCATAACTGAGTACCAATGCTCTGACAGGTGATTCAAATGGATGACCCTGTTTCTCTCAGTCACCCTGGGGATTAGTTGTTGTTTCAGTAGGGCTTATGTTTATGAAATTGATGCTGGGATGGAGAGATGGCTCAGTGGTTGAGAAGACAGACAGCATCAGATCCCTTGGATTACAAATGGCTGTGAGCTATCCTATGGGTGCTATGAACTGAACCTGGACCCTCTGCAAGAACAAGTGCTCCAAACTGTTTAACCCTCTCCCCAGCTTGCACCTCCTTTAAGGTGGGTTCTCACTGTGTAGGGTCCTACTACCCTTGAACTTACTATGTAGATCAAGCGGGTCTCAAACTCACAGATATTTGCCTGCATGTTTATATTCTCTCTCTCTCTCTCTCTCTCTCTGTCTCTCACATACACACACACACCACTAACAACAACAGCAACAACCACAACAACAACACAGTACATAAAAAAATGATTTGGTTTTTTGAGACAGGATTTCTCTGCATCTGTTCTGAAACTTGCTCTGTAAACCAGGCTGCCCCGAACTCACAGAGATCTGCTTGTCTCTGCCTGTAGAGTGTTGGGATTAAAGACATGTGCCACCACTTCCTGGCTATTTTTATTTTTTAAGATATACTTTTATTTTATATATATATATATATATATATATATATATATATATATATATATTGCCTACATGTATGTATGTGCCTGGTGCTGGGATCAAAAGTGTGTGCCACCACACCCAGCTTATAAATAAATAAATACATAAATGTAATGAAATTTTTTTAAAAAGACAAGCAAAGGTAGGAAGAGATATAAAAATATCATCAACTTCCAAAACAGAGTGAATGCATCTAAAAATGAAAAAGTCCTGGGAACATAGCCCAGAAGTAGAGTATTTGCTTAGCATGTGTAAGGCCCTGAATTCAATCCCAGCACCATTTAAATAAAGAAATAAAAACTAAGGACAAAATACAACTTTCCCAACTTAATGATCTTTTTTTTAAATAATGCTCACATTTTCTTTGAAGGTGTACTTTTTAATTTATTTTTATTTCATGTATATTGGTGTTTTGCCTGCATGTATATATGCATGAGGGTGTCAAACTTCCTGGAATTGGAGTTGCAGACAGCTGTGAGCTGCTGTGTGTGTGCTGGGAATTGAACCCAGGTCCTCTGGAAGAGCAGCCAGTGCTCTTAACCACGAACTAGTTCTCCAGTCCTAAGGTAATGTTTTTCTCAAAGTGTTTTTTTCTTAATCCCTAGAGCAGTGCTTCTCACAGGTTGGAGGAGTTTTCTAAGACCATTGGAAAACTGGTATTTACATTACAACTTACAACAGTAGCAACATTTAGTTATAGTAGTTGATGTAGCAACAAAAACAATGTATATTTATTACATTATTTTTAAATATAGCAACAAAAAGAATGTTATGGTTGGGTCAGCACAGCATGAGGAACTGTGTTAAAGAGTCATAACACCAGGAAGGTTGAGAACCACTGCCCTACCGGATTCTTTTAAAAACTCTCTTGAGCTCGGTTAACAAAAGTGTTTGCTTAGCATGCAGGAAGCCCTTTCTCCATTCCCAGCATTGCATAATTTCAGAGTAGTGACACATGCCTGTAATCCCAGCACTGGAGAGGTGAAGGCAAAAGGATCAGAAGTTGAGGGTCATCCTTATCTACATGGTGACTTAAAGGCCAACCTGGGCTACACAAGCCCCTGTCTCAAAAAGATAGGAAAGGAAAAAAATACAACAAAAAGGGAAAAGGGAAAAGTTCTCTTAATGAAGAAAACAGTGCAGTTTGCTTTCTTTTAGTTCTATGAGATGCTAGTGAATTTCAAATTTTAATGCTGTTTCTTCAAAACTACTGTCTTGGAGGCTGGAGAGATGGCTGTAGTTAGAGCACTAGCTGCTCTTCTAGAGGACCAGGTTGGATTCTTAACACCCACACGAGGGCTCCCAGTTGTCTGGGACTTCAGTTCCAGAGGATCTGATGCGCTCTTCTGTCCTCTGTGCACACTGCAGGCATGTGGTACCTTTTGAGCAAATGTACATGTGAGAAAAATACCTATGTACAATTGAATTTTTTAAAAAAAATTAAAGATTAAAAAAAAAGTGTCCTGATTTTATAAAAGTAGTACTATGTGTTCATCTGTATACACAGAAGGAAAATAGATCCATCGGCAGCAAGCTGGACATCTGAGGTGAGTTAACCTCATGATTGTGTCTGGCTGGTGGGACTGGAGATGCTTTTCAGTCAGTGTCTGACTTGGAAACAGAAACCACACCAGGTTTTTACAGTCATTACCAGATGGCAAATGTAAGTGCCCACAGCAGGGTATTAGGATTTTCATGGAGGTGGCAGCTCTTAGAGAGAACCACCATCTCTGAAGCTTTCAGACAAACCAAGCAAGGCTGGGGTTACTAAAATGCTTGAACTCCAAGAGGGAAGCATGTGAAGTATAACCCAGACTTATGAGAAAATGCTGCTACAGGGGGTGGCACTCCTGTCTTGACTTGGAGGAGAGGGTTGAAGATTGAGAATCAAACCTGGGTGTAAGACAAGTGTGAGGCAAATGCCCTACTCCAACCCAAACCCTCCAAGATTTAAAAAAAAAAAATATGTGCTGGGACAGGGGCTATTTACTGTGGTGTATTGTTGTAAGCATTGCAGCTCTGAGGGGGAAGGGCTTTCCCAGTGGACGTGCTGCTGCTCTGAGGGAAAAGCTGTCCTGGCAGTTGGGAGCCAAATCACACTGCACAACAAACCTCACATGAGAGATTTATTGGGAAAGACACACAAGAGTGGCTGCCTCTGCTCGGGTGAGAAGCAGCAAAGAACTGAGCCAGAAGCAGATTTTCTTTTGAGCAGACTTTTCCAGGAGCTTTCCAGGGTGGTGACTGGTGGGTTTTCAAACCCAGAAGTGAGCTCTGACATTTTACCCTACATTCCCCCTTTTCTGTTTATTAGTAATAAACAATTGTGTACAGTACAACCAATTTATGCTTATCCCTGACTAGATTACAAGTAAATGAGACTCAGAGTGTGGTTATTTTACTTGTCTTTGATGATTACTGGGGGTCACCCCTAATCTACTTTTCTAACTGCTGGCCTGGCTACCTCCCCAGCAGTGTACCCCAGATACTTGCTATTTCTCCTGGCCATGTGCTCATGGTTCTTCTCCTCTCATGGAAGCGTCTACCTCTCTCTCATTCTCCCTCCTTCTCCCCTCATCTCTCTCCTCCAACCAGGTCACTCCAAACCCACCTACCTCTAATCCCTCCAGTAACTGGTTGTAGCCGATTTTATTTAACCAATAGTGTTAAATCAAGGAGCAAGGTTTATACAACAAAAGCTTATAGACATGAGAAGTCTCTTGTAGGACTAGACCTAGAATTTAGGCCTAGGCCTAGAATTTAGCATTACAATACATAGTAACAGATCAAACCTCAACAATTCCCCCTTTTTTGTCTAAATAAAAAGGCTCTTTCATGCGTAATAATAAACAATATACCCTAGGAACAGTTATTATGAAAATTTTAAAGTAAAAGTTACATTTAAAAAGTCCAGTCTGGGGCTGGAGAGATGGCTCAGCGGTTAAGAGCACTGACTGCTCTTCTGAAGGCTCTGAGTTCAAATCCCAGCAACCACATGGTGGCTCACAACCATCCATAATGAGATCTGATGCCCTCTCTGAGGTGTCTGAAGACAGCTACAGCAAGTGGGGCTGGAGGGAGCAGGGCTGGAAAGAGAGGAAAAAGTGTCTGAAGACAGCTACAGTGTACTTACATATAATAAATAAATAAATCTTTAAAAAAAACCATCCAGTCCATTGGTATTTGGCAACTCAAGAGAAGGTATTCTATTATCTATCTTGGTGAGTTCAGAGTTCTGTGTCTAAATCAATATCTATCCTAACTTGTGTTGCCAGAGTAAAGTTATCTTCTTAGACCTAGAACATCCTTTTAAATCCAAAACAACGTAAGCTTATAGTAAGTCTATGACTATATAGTCTTCAACCCCATCAGAGATCTGAGAAGGAAATAAATATTACCCAAATATGCAGGAAGCACAAGGATGCAGCTCCCAAAAATATAGAAATGACAGAGACAGCTAACCACCTGGACAGTCCCCAATATTCTCTATAACATTGAAGCATCTATCTTCAGCCTTCTGGCCAGAATATCTGACAGGCCTTTTGTGAGGCAGGAATTATGAAGGACTTGCTTACTCTGTCTTGGCAGAGCTTAGCAATCTACTTCCCAGCACTTGTTTGTCCTTTTTGGACTGCATTTTATCTGCAGATAAAGTCAGAGCGTTTTCTTTGCCCAGTGGCTAGCTTACCACAATTGAAGCAACTCCATGTGGAGGACTTTCAGTGTTCATCTTCTTCCATAGGCTGCTACAAGGAGTTGATACATCTTAATGTCAAAAAAAAAAAGCCTTAAATTAATAGAAAACATCTTTAAATGCCATATTCTGTGAGTCTCTGAGGCTTTGAAGATCATCTATCTAGTCATAGAATATCTGAACAAGTAAATATTGCTTGTCTCCAGCTACCTCCAGTCTGTACAACTCCAGGTGTATATTTCTGTGATAATGCAGAGTAGAACTTAACATGACTATGAGATTGATTGACTGAATGTTAACCTGCATTACTAGTTATCCTAAACAGGTTTGTTGCTGGGCAGTGGTGGTACATGCCTTTAATCCCAGCACTTGGGAGGCAGAGGCAGGCGGATTTCTGAGTTTGAGACCAGCCTGGTCTACAGAGTGAGTTCCAGGACAGCCAGGGCTACACAGAGAAACCCTGTCTTGGAAAAAAAAAAAAAAGGCTAAACAGGTTGGGTTTTTTTTGTTTTTGTTTTTTTGAGGTTTTTTTTTTGTTTGTTTTTTTGGGGTTTTTTTTGTTTGTTTTTTTCATCTTATAATTGCTTCCTGATGATTTGGAGCAAAGAATTCATTTTTGGAGGACCCAAGAAAATTAGAAAAATGGTTAGTCTTAAGAAAGCTAGTTATAGCAGTTAATGCAGTTATAGTTAGTTAATTCAGGCATAAATGAAGTTCTGATTGGAGCAGTGTGAAAGGCTGGACCAAGTGAACAGCTGTTCTGAAAATGTCCCAGAAGCAATTCTTTAGAGGAATCAGCTTCAATGCAGTTGAGGTAGGATCAAACAGAGAGCTGGAGCAGCAGGTTTCAGCATCTCAGCATCCCCAGGGGCGAATCCTGTCACAGCTGCCTTCTTAGTCTTCCATTCTGCAATATACAAAACCTTACATGCAATACATAGCTCTATAAAGACATGTGTATGGAATGTGCAGCAATCACAGATCAATTAAGGATGATTTTCTGCTCTTTGAGCAGATGAAAGACATCTTTCTTTAAAAGTTAGTTTGGATTATATCAGATTGTAATACCAAATTTTTATACCATTTAAAAGAATAGTATGAAAAGTCTAGAGGATTTTGTAGTCAATAAGATGTATTGGCTATGCAAAGACATGTTTTTTATGTCTCAGCCAGTCTTAGAGCTGTTCTCACATAGCAGGATCAGTGCATACATTTCCTGTCTTGTTGATCTTGCCAATCTCCCTCTTTCTGTTTGTAGCCAAGATCTTCAGGGGGTCTTTTCCGGTCAAATCTTACTTTCAATAATTTGGACAGAAGATAAAGCTTTTCTTTTCCTGTCAGAACAAATGTAAAATCTCATTGCCAACATAACATATTTCCTTTTTTTCATTGTGGAATTAGGACTTTTGGCTGATCTAATTCAGTAGTTCTTTCTAAAATCCAGGGTATCTCAGCAGTTATGCTGTTTGTCTCATTGACTTTTAAAAAATCTAAAGTCAACAAAGCACATTTTAAATCATCTTTTGGAGATATCAAACCCTCCTTCTCTTCTATGAGCATTTCCTTTAAAGGCCTGGTAGGTTTTTTTATAATGGCTTGACCTGTAGGCCTGTAAGCTATCTGTGGAACAGGCTTCATGCAATAATGCCCATAAAATTTATTTTAATGGACATGTATGTCTGAGCACCATCAGTTTTAATCTGTAAAGGCATCTCTAAGATAGCCATCATCTCTAATAAATGCGCAATCTCAGAATCACCCCCCCAGAACTCCATGAACTTGGAACATGCACCAGTTGTTTTATATATCAACATGTGTACATATTCCAATTCTCCAGGCTCTATAAAATGAAACACACAATCCATGGTTTGGCATTTCTTTAAGTTCTACATAAGCAGAATCTGGATTCTTTTTTTTAAGACTTATTTATTTGTTTGTTTATATGAATACACTGTAACTGTCTTAACACACACCAGAAGAGGGCATCAGATCCCATAACAGATGGTTGTGAGCCACCATGTGGTTGCTTGGAATTGAACTCAGGACCTCTGGAAGAGCAGTCAGTGCTCTTAACCACTGAGCCATCTCTCCAGCCCCAGAATTTGGATTCTTACTTCAATATATTGCATCTCTACAGGCTGCCTTTCTAATTTCTCAAGCCCCTGTGGAAACTTCCTGTCCGGAACTATGTATTTTGATGTTATTGTAAGTTCCAGATTGGATTCTTTTGAGATTTAAAGATTTTGATTTAAAGATTCTTTAACCTCTGTTTTATGGTCTCTAATTTAGTATCTAATTTCTCAGTCTCTTCTTTCTCCAAGTCTGTCTTATTCTGATTTCTCCCAAAGATGACATACAAAACTGTAATCTTTGAAAAAAAAAAATAGCCATCTGTATGCAGATAAGCAAAGCAAGATCATATCGAATCCAGAAGGGTTGTTTTACTGTGTTTCCCTCCATCCCAAATGTAGAAAACATTTTTCTTTATAGTTTCAAAACTTCTGCCTAAAGACTTTATTTTCTTATATTTAAATTAGATGTTTCTTTCTGGTTTTGTTTGCTTGTTTTTTACGTTTAGCTTCCCTCCTCTTTTATTGTTCTTTAAGCTCAATACCTTATCAGTTAGACTCTTGGGGCTTTTTAGTTTGTACCTTGTGCTGTGTTACCCCTACCCCAGCCAGCTCAATCGGTAGAGCATGAGACTTTTTAATCTCAGAATTATGGGTTTGTGCCCCATTTTGGGTGCCCAAAGGTGCAACCAATTAAACTTATCCCCAACTAAGGTTATAAATAAATGAGACTCAGTCTATGGTTATTTTATTTGGCTTTGACAATTACTGGGGTGGTCAGCCCTAATCTACTTTTCTAGCTGATAACCTGGCTGCCTCCCCAACATCGTACTTCCAATACTTGCTGTTTCTCCTGGCCATGTGCTCATGGTTCCTCTCCCCTCAAGGTGGCTTTCTCCTCTTTCTGTTTCTTCCTCCTTCTCCCCTCTCTCCTCCAACCAGGTCCCTCCAAACCTACCTGCCTCTAATCCCTCCAGTAATTGGTGGTAGCCAATTTTATTTAACCAATGGTTTAAAATCAAGGAACAAGAGTTACACAACAAAAGCTTGTTAGCATGAGAATTCACCCAAAGGCCTAGACCTTTTAGTCTAGAATTTAGCATTACAATACATAGTAACTGACCAAACCTCCAAATCTCGGGTCAGGAAGGCCATGTTATCACTAGACTACTTCCCTATGATTGAGAGCACCTGGGTCCTTGGGGCAAACTTGACCTTCAGTGTCAGGGTATTATCTGAGGACAAAGGCCTCTGGTCCTCTATTTAGGGGCTTGATAATCCTGTAATAGCAACTGGTTAAAAATCTGGTTAGAAATCTTTCAGATCTGTTGGTGAAGAAATCTAGACAAACAGATTATGAGACAGGTTACAATTAATAGAATTAGGAAATGAAGGAAAAGGGGGGATTAATAAAGGCAGTGTCCAATTCCATATTGGACTGTCAGTGATCCACTGGATTGAGCCATTCCTTATGTTTGTTTGTTTGTTTTTTGTTGTTGTTGTTTTTTGCGATCTGTCTGGAGTTGTCAGATCTTATCTTTTTCTATATCTAACTGATTGACATAAAAATCAACATTCTTCCCTGAGGAAGAGGCAAAGACCACCCTTCTCCACTGTTAGTAAATCTAATCCTTACGGATTTGTAGTGCTACAGCAGCCAGTGAGCCTGTTTGACCCTGGAGGGTGAGGATCATCTGAGTCACCTGTAGGAGATTCTGGATGAACTGAAAGAAAAACTGATAGTAGGCAGTTCATGACATAGATAGTCCTGCTTTGCCAGAGGCTATACCTAGGTTGTCAAGAAGGGGTAAGACCTGAACCATTCATTTGTCATGTCATGCCAGTTTAAACTCTGTGATGGGAGCAGACAAGGGCTTTTCTCCGGGTACCACCTCCAATTTTGGGAAAAGGAACACCAGGGCACAAATCCCAGACCACAAAGTGATAGGCGGCAGAAAACTTGAGTGCCACAGAGGGTTGAGGGGTTGTGAGTGTTTAGACATGAGGCCTGGGTGGTAGTGCTTAGGGTCAGGGTATTATCAGTCTGAGGAAGGAATACAGTGTGGCCATAAAGTATGTCCCTAAGGAGTTGAATCAGTCTGTGATACCCCAGAGAAAGGTGTAGGAGAAATAAGGAGTGGGTGTTTGGCTGAGAGCAGTCACTGAGCAGTAAGGTGATCGAGTATGATAATCCAGTGGGTGATGGTGGCCCTGAGTTTGACTCGGTCAGGAGGGGTATACATCCAGCACTTTCCAAAGTGGCCAAGCGGAGTGTTATTCAGTAGCTGATGTGAAATTAGGGTGGCCCACATTTGTTCCATGATATTTGCAATGCTGTTATGAGCAACCTCGTTAAGTTTCTGGCCACTTTTTACAGTAATTTTCCTTTTGGTTATAGAGAAAACAGGCCTGAGGGTAAGCCCCAGTGAAGGAGAGGTGGATGGGGGGTATGGGGAACTGAATTAGCCTTCGACAGCCTGATACAGGGGTTCCTGACCCTATTAGAATGGACTGTCGGTTACTGATAGGGGCCTCCTGGACGTTAAACATCCATATGTCTGAGCTATGCTGGACAGGTACAGATAGGAAGAAATAGAGGAGGAAAGAGCAGGTTTAGGTATAAAAAATTGTTTTAGAATAAAGGGGGAACGTGTTCAGTGGCAGAGTTGCTGCCATTGAAAATTGAGCATGCCAGTTTCGACCACTTAACTGTAATGCGATCGGTGTCTGTGGAGGGGCAAAAAACGAACTCTGAGTTCAAGGCTAGCCTGGTCTACTGGTCTACAGAGTGAGTTCCAGGATAGCCAGGGCTATACAGAGAAACCCTGTCCTTAAGAAAATAAAACAAAACAAATACACAAAGAGAAAGATCTACGCTGTTTGGTTTAGTTTGAGATAGGCTCTCTCATTCTGTAGCCCAGGCTGGCTTGAAACCTGCCTCAGACTTCAAATTCTTGGATTATGGGTATGGCCTGGCTGCATTTTTTTTTTTTTTTTTAACATGAAAAGATTCTAGGTTTGTTAAATGTTTATCTGCATCTGTTGGCATGATTATGTGGGGGGTTTCCCCCTTTTTACTAAACTAGTTTATTTTGTTGCTTGATTTTCATCTGTTGAGTGAAGCCTGTATTTCTGGTAGAAAACCTGCTGTATCATGATGTGGTCTTTTGGTGTGCTACTGACTTCAGTTGATAGCATTGCACTGAACGGTTTCTGTCAATCTGTTTGTTTGTTTGTTTGTTTTTAAGACAGGTTTCTCTGTGTAGCTCTGGCTGTCTTGGAACTCACTCTGTAGACCAGACTATTGAACTCAAGAGATCCCCCTGCCTCTGCCTCTCTCCTGAATGCTGGGTTTAAAGATGTGCACCACCACCACCACCTGGCTAGAAGTTTGAGGATTGTAAGTTTAAGGGCAGCCGAGACACTATCTAAAAATAAAAATTAAAAACAAAGTCAGTCAGACAGGAAGGAAGGAAGGAAGGAAAGAAGGAAAGAAGGAAGGAAGGATACAAGGAAGGATGCTAACCAAAAAAGCAAACTATGCAGGTCATGGAAACATAACTGTAGGAAACAACTTCCACATTCAGGATTTAGTGAACAAAGAAAAATGAAGTTGGGGTCCCTGGACCCTGGAGGACTGGAGGGCGGCCCTCAGAGGTTTCGATGCTGTATGGCTAGGCTCCTGTGTTGGATGTTGCTCCCTAGCTGGGGCTGCTGTTTTAGGGGATCAGGCCTAGGGGCTGTGCCTTAGAGAGCTGTCTCTGGTCCTCTCTTTCTTAATTGCTTTCTGCATCTTGTTTTCCTTGAGGTGTAACATTTCCTCCACCCCCCGCCATGGTGACCCAGTGCATGGGCCACACAGCGTGACTGAACTTCTGATTCTGAGCTGAACACTCAGCCTCACCTCTCTCAAGTTATAGCAAGCACTTTCTCACAAGAAAATAAACCAACAGGTTAAATATAATAGATACTGGTTGTTGGTGAGACAGCTCAGTGGGGAAAGGCGCATGCTGAAACCTACCAACCTGAGTTTGATTCCACAGTGGAAAGAGAAAACCAGTTCTCTCAGGTTGTCATCTGACCTTCACACACACCCTGTGGTATGCATTTACCAACAGCCCCCCCCCTAAATATATCTTATACACACTTAAAATAGTCATAAGGACAAAACAAAAATGATAAAGAGAGTAGATCCTTGTAGTGGCCTCAGTGACCATTCCTTTAACCTTTTAGGGACCTTGACTTAAGCCAAACAGGGATTGATGGCTTCAATGCTGAAAAGAATTTCAGGATTAGTCAGCATGAATTAGAGTTGGAGACTTACTTATTATGTATGGTGTTCTGCCTGCGTGTAAGCCTGATCTCATTACAGATGGTTGTGAGCCACCATGTGGTTGCTGGGAATTGAACTCAGGACCTCTAGGAAGAGAAATCAGTGCTCTTAACCTCTGAGCCATCTCTCCAGCCCCCTATTAAAAAGATATCTTAATGTAGACTTGAATCGTGAAAGTTAGGAAAAAATGAGATGCTCAGAGAAAAACTGATGACATGCCCAAGGGTAGGTGTGGGCTCCTCAAGAGAAAGTGTATTCTTTATCTCTGCTTTAGTTACATAAACCATTTTAGTGGCTCTCAAGTTAGGTCTCAAAAGGCTGACTAGAAACCCTTTGGTTCATCCCTTTATCTTTGTCTTTTATTAAGGGAAGTTATAGGATGCTCCAGAGATGCCCTGGGTGAAATTATACTCTGAGGAGGGGAAACCAGGGGCTTCTGGAGTAACAAAGGGGTTGAGTCCTGCAGAGCTGCAGTTTTCTGTGCCAGATTCCTAGGGGAGGGGCCCCTCCCGATTTCCTGTCCCTGTAACTTTCCCTGTCTTTGTATCCTGCCTTAATGATATCACAGTGAGATCTGTGAAGCAGTTTCACCTCCAAGTGGGAATATTATTGGGATTTACTTTTTTGTAGGTGGTGACAGTGGACTGGATGGGTTAGGAGGGCCCAATATACAACTAGGAAGCCCAGATAAGAAAAAACGCAAGGCCAGTACACAGGTAAGTCTTCACTTTTTAAAAGTTATTTTTACTTTTAAGATCTGGTGTTTTGATGTTTGTTTGTTTTAAAGCAAGTGTTTATGTGCGTGTGAGTGCAGGTACCTCAGGAGGCCTGAAGTTACAAGCAGCTGTGAGCCACCTGAAATGTGTGCTGGGAACTGAACTCAGGTCCTCTGGAAGAGGGACAGTGCTCTTAACCATTGAGCATGCTCTTGAACCCTGATGTTCTCCTTAGTAACAATTTTCACTTGGGGTGATCAAGAGGATACTTGAATGTTTGCATTTGGCCATGTGGTTTGCTTCCTGTCTGCTTCAGAGCCTAATGGAGGGTTCTGCGCTCAATGTGCTATTTGCTAGTCTAACCTGCAGTTTTGTTTAAAGATTTTTAAACAATTTTAACTTGGAGTAATGGTTATTATGGCAATCAATATTGTGTGGACATCATGAAGTAATTATAGCAGAAGTCTCTGTTGTAACGTGTGATTATAATAAATACACACAACCATTTATGGTTTTTTATTTATTTGTCTATTCATGTATTTATTTGTATGTGTAAGAGTGTCTGCATGTATGTGCATGCAGTGCCCTTGAAGGCCAGAAGAAGGCGTCAAATCACCCAGAACTGGGTGTGAGCACCTGCAGGTGTTGGGAACTAAACCCCACCCTCTGCCAGAGCAGCAAGTGCTGTTTCCACGGATCATCTCTCCAGCCCTGCTTTCTGGTTTTATTTTCTATAAACTGAAGCACTCTTCTGCTGATAATGAATATGAGTTACTTTGATAGGAATCTAAATTATATTTTGTTTCCGTTTTGGTCACTGTCTGTTAAATCTGAAGTGTAACTATTAAGAAGTGTAGAGATCAGGGCTTTGAGAATGCTTTAATTACGGCTCTCTTGACATTAAAAAAACACTTGGAATTTGTTTATCATTATCTAGCTTTCTGACTCTTTGGAGTATAAAAAGATTTTGATTGGAGTACTTCAGTATTTTAAGAGAGAGAATGTAGATGCAGGCAAGCACACACATGAAAGTCGTGGCAGGCCTCTAAAATGATTCATTTATTTTCATTTTATGTGTATGAGTGATGGTCTGCATATATCTCTGTATACCACATGCATGCCTGGTACCCATGGAGACCAAAAGAAAGCATCAGATCCCAGGATCTGGAGCTACAGACAGTTGTGAGCCACCACATGGGTGCTGGGACTGGAGCCTAGGTCCTTTGGAGGAGCAGCCAGTGCTCGTCACTGCTGAGCCATCTCTCCTGCCCAATGATGGACTTCTTTAGAGAGTTAAATGAAGTTTGAACTAGCAACGAGTTTGAGCTTGAGAAGCATGCCTCATCTCCATTCCTAAATGAGAAAACCATGTTTTATCTTGTGGGTCTGTGCACCTGAGTGCCAGTGCTGGTGGAGACCTGAAGAAGGCGTCAGATCCCCTGGAGCAGGACTTGTAGATGGCTATGGTCCACGTGCTGACCACCAAACTTGGGTGCTCTGGGAGAGCAGTAATATAACTAAATATAAACATCGGGAAGAGCAATTGAAGAAACTAGATTTGCATCGGGACTATTCATTTTCCCTTCTCTTCTCTTTGCAGGGACCTTCCTTTCCTCTGTTGTCTGAGTATGCACCGCCTCCAAATCCAAACTCCGACCATCTAGTGGCTGCTAATCCCTTCGATGACAGCTACAACACTATTTCCTATAAACCACTGCCTTCATCCAGTCCATATCTTAACCCTGGGTATCCTGGCTTTGGAGGCTACAGCACGTTCAGAATGCCACCCCACGTCCCTCCAAGAATGGCTTCTCCCTACTGTGGTCCTTACTCACTCAGGAATCAGCCTCACCCATTTCCTCAGAATCCTTTGGGCATGGGCTTTAACCGGCCTCATGCTTTTAACTTTGGGCCACATGATAATTCGAATTTTGGAAACCCACCTTATAATAACGTACTGACTCAGGACATTAACATGCCTGGTCAGCATTTTAGACAAGGCGCTGCTGAAAATTTTACTCAGATTCCCCCGCAGAATGTTGGCCAAGTATCTAACCCTGACCTGGCGTCTAATTTTGCCCCTGGAAATAATTCAAATTTTACCTCTCCATTAGAATCGAATCATTCGTTTATTCCACCCCCAAACGCATTTGGCCAAGCAAAAGCTCCACTTCCCAAACAAGACTTTACTCAAGGAGCAACCAAAACCACGAATCAGAATTCCTCCACGCACCCACCTCACTTAAATATGGAGGATCCAGTCAATCAGAGTAACATCGAGTTAAAAAATGTCAACAGAAACAACGTTGCCCAAGAGAACAGCCGTTCGGGCAGCGCAGAGGCCACCAACAACCATGCGAATGGGACCCAGAACAAGCCCCGGCAGCCCAGGGGCGCGGCTGACCTGTGCACCACCGACAAAAGCCGAAAGTTCTCCCTGCACCCCAGCCGCCACGGCCATTCATCTTCTGACCCTGTGTACCCGTGTGGGATTTGTACAAATGAAGTGAATGATGATCAGGACGCCATTCTCTGTGAGGCCTCTTGTCAGAAGTGGTTTCATCGCATCTGCACTGGAATGACCGAAACAGCCTATGGGCTCCTGACAGCTGAAGCATCCGCAGTTTGGGGCTGTGACACGTGCATGGCTGACAAAGATGTCCAGCTAATGCGCACTAGAGAGGCCTTTGGTCCACCTGCCGTAAGTGGCGATGCCTAAGCATGGCCGTCAGCTGACATAGGTTCATTTTTCTGTGTAGAGCAGATTTGGTGACATAGGATTAATGTTTGACATTATTTTTTTAAATGCACACGCAAAAATATTACATTTTAGTTATTACTAACATAATGCTTCATTTTATTGTTTTTGTTGTCTTAAAATGAGATTAATGTGGGGGGTTGCTGTAGAGACATTTATAAATAAATGTTCATGGTTATTTATCATAAACATAAAAGCCTCTTGAAGCTTCAAAATAATATATGACAAAAGTATGCAGGTTGTAACTTTTAAAAGTTAGAGTCATTGAAAAATGTATATTTCCAGCCGGGCAGTGGTGGCACACGCCTTTAATCCCAGCACTTGGGAGGCAGAGACAGGCGGATTTCTGAGTTCGAGGTCAGCCTGGTCTACAGAGTGAGTTCCAGGACAGCCAGGGCTATACAGAGAAACCCTGTCTCGAAAAACCAAAAAAAAAAGAAAGAAAGAAAAAAAGAAAAAGAAAAAGAAAAATGTATATTTCGGCACTAAACTTGGACCGTGTGAACGTATATACTTGGTTGAAAAGTAGATCAATTTAATGTGTTCTCTGAATACAATCTGTGTGGGGATGACATAGGGGGGTGTGTATCCTTAATGGATTTTAAATGTTTTTTTTTTTTATACTTTATTGTTAGAATTTGACACCTGATTCTTCCTCTGCTAGGGTCTTTGAAGTATGTGAATTTCATTGTTCAAATCAGTCTTTCCAGGATATCTATGTAGGTACAAGACAGACACTGGTCATAGCATATAGTCTACTCCAAGTAGCAGTTGCTAATTAACTGGTGGGTTGTGCCACATGATATTGCTAATATCAGCTCTCTGATTTTAGTAAAGTTGGCATAACACATGTTTCCATGTGTGTCGTTTAGAATTATGCTGGCATTATGTTCTCAATTTTTAAATTATTCTTGTTTCTGTTAATGTTCTCCACATAATAATGTAGTGTCTTCAGAATTGTGAACATTTTCTTCCACATGCTTCTAAGCTGGGATAGCCTGCAAAGAGAGGGACAGAAGTAGTGTGGTCTTACAGGGCTCTGCTGCTCTGAGAACTAGGCGTTGGTGGTTGGAGGAATGTTCTGGAGCTCTGAGTCTGTAAAATGAACCTCGGGAAAGTTCAAAATCCATTTTAAGTAAAGGCCAATGAAGAGCCAAGGCCAAAGCTTCCTTGGAGCTGTGCTGTAGGCTTAATGGTTTCTGCTGTAACTGGGGACGGTGTGAGGAGGCAAGGCACCCAAGAGGAACTTACCTCCAGAGGGATGCTCTAAGATCCTCCAGAATGACACACAGATATTTTAGGAGATGATCATAACCTGTGACTTTAATAAACAAATAGTGTAAATGACAGTAGGTAGCAATTTAGACAATGGTGGAGTGTTGGTGACGATCCCTAATAATGCTTTGACATTACCAGTGTGACCATAAAAGGTTCTGACTGTGGAACTGGTGGCCTGGCACTGTATACAAGAGCCCCTGCTGCTTTTGCAGAGGACCTGGATTCAGTTCCCAGAACCCACAATGGTCAACTTACTACCACCTGTTTCTCCAGTTCAGGGAATCTGATGCCCTCTTCTGGCCTTTATAGGCACTGCACACACAAAGTGCACATACATATGCGTGTGCATGCACAGATACACATAAAATAAAAACATCTTCAAACATAATAATAAAAAAGATTAAAATGTAAGAGCTCTGAAAACTATGCTTCTCTTAAAGAGGATAATTACTACAGTGAGCTTGAAGGGAAGGGGACCGGTGACAGCAGCCACAGGTTATCAAGAAACTTAAAAGTAGGTGAAGATTTTTGACTTAGGGGCTGGAGAGATGGCTCAGCAGTTAAGGGAACTAGCTAACTTTTCTGAAGGACCAGAGTTTGATTCCCAGCACCCATGTGGCAGCTCACAACCATCCTTAACTCCAGTTCCAGAAGATCCCATACCATCTTCTGATCTCCTTATGTGGGACACAGGCATATATGTAGGCAAAACACCCATACACAGAATAAATAAAAAGATATTTTTCACTCAAAAAATCTTTTTTGTTAATGAACAGAAACCATACTTTGACATAGTAGGCCTGTATCTCACGTGTGTCACAGGTCTCAATGCACTAAAGCACAGACTTAAGTCATGAACTTTGTCACCCTCCATCATCCCTAGACCATTATTTAATGGAAGGCTAGCTTTTTGCCATTTGGGCCTGTTTTCTAAGAAACAGCATGTTTCAATTAAGAAGTAGTAACCATAGGGTTTGAATAATTCACACAGTTGACAAAATGATGAATTGTGTGAATATTAGACCTCTAATATCCTGTGGGTAGAAAACAGTGTTTCTGATGTAGATTATTACTGACTTAAGCTTTTAAAAAAAAATATATGGTGCTTTGGAGTGGAGAAAAATACAGTGCTTTAATTTTGACATAATAGTTTCATACAGTACAAGCTAATGCAAGGCTGTCTCCATCTACCCTTGACTGGCTAGAACTGGGTAATGATATAATATATAGTGTCACAGTTTTAGGAAATGAAATGACAATGAACTTTGTGTGCAAACATGAGCAGCTGCAGGAAGCCAAGTACATGGTGGGGGCTACCTGCCATGTGCTGGAGTTCAGCACAGTCTGACCCCATAGTCTCAGGCTGTTGTTTTTGTTAGAGCTAAATTTCTAAATGTTTAAAGATCTGGTTATGTTTTCCTTGGATTTTTTTTTTTTTTTTTTTTTTTTTTTTTTTTTTTTTTTTTTTTTTTTGGTTTTTCGAGACAGGCTTTCTCTGTATAGCCCTGGCTGTCCTGGAACTCACTCTGTGGACCAGGCTGGCCTCAAACTCAGAAATCCGCCTGCCTCTGCCTCCCAAGTGCTGGGATTAAAGGCGTGCACCACCACTGCCCGGCTCCTTGGAATTCTTTTAAAGGCTGACTTTTTTTTTTTTTTTTGATTTTGCTGTAATTTATTTTTTGATACTTTATATTTCAAATGTTTGCCCCTTTCCAGATCTCCCCTTTGTAACCCCCCTATCCCATCCCCCTCCCCCTCCTCTATGAGGGTATCCCCCACCCACCCACCCACCCACCCACTCTTGTCTTCTAAGGGCTGACTTTTAAAAGATGTGTCTTGTTTTTAATTATGTGTATCTGCATGTGGGTATCCATAGAGGCCAGGAGAGGGCATCAGATCCCCTGCTGGATTTAACGGCAGTTGTAAGCAACCTGTGGTGGGTATTGGGAAGCAAGCTCTGGTCCTCAGCAAGAGCAGTACACATGCTTAACCTGGAAGCCATCTCTAACCACTGAGTCCTGACTTTGGGGGAATTATGTGCTTCATGCTGTGTGCTCACTCCTAGCATTTGGTCATGACTCTATGACTGAATGGAACAAAATGGTTGGTGCTCTCAGGAGTTAACACTTCACTGTGGTAGTATTGACTTGGTTAAAATGGGTTATGCAGCTCAATAAGCCTTTTATTGCTGATGGCTTTAGTGGTTAGCTGTCTTTGTGAAGAAGTGACCTCTAGAGACATGTGATTTATTTCACTTGATTTCTAAGGCGCTGCTTTAAAAAAAAAAAATACAGATGAATTTTGAGTGCTTTACATTTACCAAACATAGAAAGAATCTGTAAATATGAGAAAATCCAGCTGATGCACACCTTTAATTCTGCACCCAGAAGGCAGAAGCAGGCAGATCTCTGAGTTCAAGCCTAGTCTACATAGTGAGTTCTGGCACAGCCAGGCCCCACAGAGAAACCCTGTCTCAAACAACAAAAAAACAAAAAAAGAAAAAGGAAAAGAAAAACCACTGGAGGCAGAGACAGGAGGATCTCTACGAGTTTCAGATCAGCCGGGCCTACATATTGAGACCCTAGCTTTACAAAAATTAAGTTAAATTAAAAAGGAAGAAAGAAAAAAAAGAAAGAAAAGGAAAGGAAACCCTTACATTTATTTCATCCATGAGTCATGGCCGAGCTTCAGTAATCAGAGCTGATGAATATCTTCACAGGTTTGAATTAATTTTCTTACTAGTTAACACAGTTGTCTGTACAAAATGCTGTCAAAATGTATAAGATATTTATAGATACATTTGGTGGTGAAAAGGATGGATTATGAGTATTGCCAGAAAATTTGTCTCATTTTACACAAAGATGGCTGTTCACAGCTTGACATGGCTTTCGCAGGAAACGTGAGAAAAAGCTCCCAACTTCAAAAATGTATCAGGTGAAGTATCAGCAGAATTGTGGCTTTTGCGGTCTAATCCTTTTTCTTCACTGAAAGGCAGCATCTCCTCTGCATGCCTCTCACTTCTGCATCTTCAAGTTGTGCTGAAGTTGAACCTAGGTCACTGTTTATACCTGGGCTCACTCAACAAAACCAAGTTCCTGATGAAGCTGTAAAGCATAAGTTCCTGGGCTGGGATATGCCCCAGCTGTGGAGAGCACTTACTGCTCTAGAGAATCCAGCTTCTGTTCCCAGCACATGTCAGCTCACAAGCATGTGTAACTCCAGGCACAACAGATCTGATACCCTTTTTTGAGGTACTACACGTGTGTGTGTGTGTGTGTGTGTGTGAATTTTGAGCTACCATGTGAGAGATGGGATTTGAACCTGTGTCCTCTAGAAGAGAAGCCAGTGCTTTTAACTCCTGAGCCATCTCTCCATCAATGATTCAAAATTTGAAACATGGAGCATGTGTGTGTGTGTTAAGACACACACACACACACACACACACACACACACACACACACCAGTTATTTTCTGAGAAGTTTCCTTGCTTGTTCAGTAGAGGGTTTCTGGTCCACATGCTTCAGATATTCCAGGATACACAAATACTGAAGCAGCTTAGCTAATCAAAGAAAATATATCTGTCTTCAAATAGAGTGCTTAGAATTAGATTTGTGATCAGTGTCTTCTGGCTAGAGCCGTGCTGCTTTTGTGGTTCTACCCAAACTAGAAGGTGACATGCTGGAATCCAGGCTCTCCTGCACTGGTGTTTTATTCCGTGGAAGTAAGCAGACTATAATGACAGCCAGGTTTTGAGTTTTGCTTTTTGTTGTTGTTGGGGGTTTTGGTTTGGTTTGGTTTTGGTTCGTTTGTTTTTCAGACATCCAGTTCTACCTAGTGATATTGGTCATCATGTAATCTGATCACTCACCATCATAAATGATATTGGTCATCATGTAATCTGATGACTCACCATCATAAAAATATCAGACATCTTCATCTAATAGCCTTTTAAATGTATTTGTCTTGAACAAATTAGCATGGCAGCATTTCTCCCACCCGGGTATGATAGAACATTAAGCAGATACACGAGCAGGTTTTTAAAGGGGGGGGGGGGTTTCTAAGTGTGTAGAGCTTCATTTTTGTAATGGAGAGAGGTTTTGTGTGCATGTACAATTGTGCCGTTTTATGCTTTCCTAATTTAAAAAAGTTGAAAATTAACCAGACCCACAGAGCTCATCTGTAAATAATAGTTGGGAAGGCAGTAAGAGCCGGTTAGATTCCTAGGGAAGCCCGTGAAGGCTTAAACTCTCCTAATGACACATTAGTGTAAGAGAGAAACCAGTGGTGGTCTTCCGTGCTCCAGATGTGGTTAGGAATGATGAAGTTCACTGGCATGGGTGGCTCCTATTTGCCCTCTTAGCATTGGCTGTACAAGCAAGTTTGTCTTTTCCCCTCCAGGACGCTCCAACTTCCCCATCTTTCCTCTGGTCGGAAGTTGCTTTGTGAGCTGTGGATGTGGCTCAGCAGAGCGCTTGCCTGGCATGCATGAAATCCAGGTTCCATCCCCAGGACCACACAAAATGGGCCGCGGTGGTGGTACCCATCTGTAATCCCAGTACTTGGCAGATGGAATGGAAGCAAGAGGATCAGAAACTCAAAGTCATCCTCAGCTACATAGCAAGTTTGAGGCTAGCCTGGGGTACATAAGGCTATCTCAAAAAGGGGGCGGGGAAGAAAAGAAATGACTTCGTCCTGTGGTGTGGGTGTCTAGGTTTTAAGAGAAAAGCTTTTTCTGCCGGGATACAAATGAAGATAGTCGCGACATTTCATTACCTTTTTCAAAGAGTCTTCGGAATCTTTAACACCTAACATTTCCGACAATATGGCCGCATCCCAGGCCCCACAAGAAGCAGGGTTTTTTTTGTTTTTTGTTTTTTTTTTTGCAAACCAGCTGCCCTGTCTTTGGACTACTTCCTTCAGATTGTCTGGACTTTTCACAGCTTTCCTGAGCTCCTAGGTTCCCTTCTCATCCCCAAATTTCAGTAACTTTCTCTTGCTCTCTTTCCTCTTACTCAGGAGAGCAGTATAAGATCGCATCTGCATTTACCGATTCTTGGTGGTTCTGTGATGGGAGTTTGGGGGTATTGGAGCCCAGAGGCTCTCTCGTCTCCCAAATCAGACGGTCAAAGAGAGATGGAAGAAGGAGGGCGTGTATAAGCCAGAACCTCAATACATCGGACACTTGCTTGTGTGTAATTCAAAACTCAATAAAAACCACGGGTGGGAAACCTGCCCTGTGTCCAGTTTTACCAATAACACATTACGTGCAGTTATATCAAACAGTTCTCCAAGTAACTGTACCTTTCTTGTTCTGTGGACATGTACATGGTATTGCGTGTTAGTTAAAATGTTATCTTTTATATATTAAAAGAAGAGTCCTGCTTCTTATCATGATGTATGTGACTTGAACAGTTGTTTCATATTAAAACTATCTCTTCCCCATGTACTTTTGTCATATGCCTCTTCTGGGGATATCAGCTCAGTACTTTTATGCAATCCCAAGTGTGTTCCATATTGGTGACATGTATTTTGGCAGTAGGATGTCCTTTTGTTCTTAGTGTGTGTCTTAAGTCATACATGCACCAGTTCTGTGGTCTGTGGCAAAATTACTGTAATTCAAATTGGAAAATAAAAAGTTTCCAGACTTTGTCCAACCTTTATTCCTATGACAAAGGAAATTACTGTGTAATTCTAATGATTTTGTCTGCTGGTACGTTTTAAGATATTCTATAAAGCAACTGAAACATTAGTATTTATGGGGTAGTTGGTAAAGGCTCTGATGTCTTTGAGGACTAAAATTTGGTGTTAGCAGCTCATGGCATCCATAATACATAAATACATCTAAAAGTAGTGTAATTAATTAATCCCAGTATTCAGAACCTGAGCTGGGAGGCTCTGGAGTTGGAGACATTTCCAACAATATGGATGTATCTCAGGAAGCTAGCAAGACTGTCTCAAGAAAAAAAGAGTCCATCTACCTGCAGGTATGATTTCTGAGGCACCCTCTTAGCTGACACACGCAGATGACTCCTAACTGAAAGCAATCTTCACTATAAGCAAAATAATGGCACCAATCTTTATTAATAAAGAACTTATTGAGATAAGACAATTATTGGGACAATAAAATGCCTCTCACTTATTTAGAACTTGTGACCATACACAAGAACATGGGTGTTATTTAGTGTGTACTATTTATTTAAGAATACTAGTTTAAAAACATTCTTTGTTGGGATTGGAGGAATGGTTCACCCTTGAGAGTGCTGGCTGCTCTTGCAGGAAATCAAGTTCAGTTCCCAGCACCCAAGTCAGGTGCCCCACAACTCCTGTAACTCCAGTTCAGGGATCCAAAGCCCTCTTCTGCTCTCTGAGGTCATCTGTGCGCACGCGTACGTGTGAACACACACACACACACACACACACACACACGTAACATAAAGAAGAAATATTGTTAAAGTCTTTATCATTAAAATTAGTTCCCAAAGGAATTATAGTCAATGATATTTGGTCATTGCAAATTTACATATTTGAAATTATAGGCTTAAAAACAAATGCATCAGGTATGTGTTTAAGATGCATATCTTTCTAAAACATTCCAATTTAGACTTTATGGAGCAGAACTGCTCTGACTTAGAAATTTCTACACCACTTGAATACATTCCCAAGTGAATGTGTCCCTAGGTTATATTCATGTATCTGAGACTGTGTCAGACCTCGATGTGCTGGTTGTGCTACACCCTGTATGTCTGATTGCTGAGCAGGTTGACAGGCAATACCTCTCATCCAGTCTTAGAGATACCACACCGTGTCCAATTCTGCTCTATCTGACTTGAATGTCCATATTTTCATAGACCTGGTTTTTTGTGTGTTAAAAAAAAAAAAATTAGTACCAGGCTAGAGAAATGGCTCAGCAGCTAAGAGCCCTGACTGCTCTTCCAGAGGTCCTGAGTTCAATTCCCAGCAACCACATGGTGGCTCACAACCATCTGTAATGGGATCTGATGCCCTCTTCTAGTGTGTCTGAGGACAGTAACAATGTACTCATACACATAAAATAAATAAATAAATAAATAAATAAATAAATAAATCTTTTTAAAAATGTAGTACCACATCTTAGGGGTTTACTTTAACAAGGAGCCGTTTTAGAGTCTTAGTATTTCTATTTAATCATACAGTTTTAGGGAAGTAGTACTATGAATTAATAAAATGATCCGGGCTGGGCACAGTGGTACATACCTTTTGTCTCAGCACTGGGAAGCAGGCAGGAGGATCTCCTCCAATTTTGGGGCCAGCCTGGTCTACATAGTGAATTCCAGGCCATCCAGGTATGCACAGTGAGATGCAGCCTCAAAATAACAATGTAACAACAACAAAATAATAAAGTAATTACTAGGTCATTCCGAATTATTATCTTTACATGGCTCATACACAGGTTACACTTCTCAAAGAAATTGAAACGAACTCAGTAACCGATATTTTTTTAAAGTCTCCCAAGCGTTAAATCTAGTACACTTAGAATTATAAGTATCTCTCCTCAGAGATACTGACCTTGTACAGTTTCTCCATTTCTGCTCAACCCCTTTCTGCCCCCAACACCATGATGGAGTTTAACACTGAGCATGCCTCCCACACATTAGTGTTTTAGTCTAAAGTTTCAAGACAAGAGAGAGTCTATTTTCCCATCAGACTACGTTCTTGTCACTATTGCTTTCAGAGAAACGTGTGTCGTCTGTGTATTGTGCAAGGACTGCCAGCCCCAGACTCCTCCGCTAGTGGAAACACATGCAGGCTTTCTTGAACGACTTGTGAGTTTGTCTCCTCTGGTGTTACTCCATTTCAGAGTAACAAAGAACTCCATTTCTTCGTTCAACAAAGGTAGTTTTTAAGGAGAAGGCCTGATTATTTTAAGAGTTTGAACTTTCTCTCATTAGGAGGGGTAGGTGTGAGTGCATTGGTTTTGGATGAAATGGAGCCATCAGAAGGTTAATGGAGGCTCTGGCCTGGAGATTACCAGGAGTTTATACTGGTGGAACGAATCCTTTTGGTCAGGTCCTGATATGTACGCTTTTTTTCTTCAAAGAACAGAGATGGGGCTGGAGAGATGGCTCAGCGGTTAAGAGCCCTGACTGCTCTTCCAGAGGTCTTGAGTTCAATTCCCAGCAACCACATGGTGGCTCACAACCATCTGTAATGGGATACAATGCCCTCTTCTGGTGAGTCTAAAGATAGCTACAGCGTACTCATATAAATAAAAAAATAAAATAATAAAAAAAAAGAACAGAGATGGGGTGGAAGGTTAAATATGTGTGACTTTAATATTGTAACAATGCAGAAAGATACAACTAAATACTTGCCATGCAGGGGAGACACCAGGATCAAGAAGGTAGTTTGGGGCGGGGTGAGGGGTGTGAGGTGGGGGTTTGGGGGTGTGGGGTTAGGAAGGGCTAGAGAGATGGGTAAGAGTGCTGCTCTTCCAAATGTTCAATTCCCAGCACCCACATGGCAACTCACCACCACCTTCTGGAACTCCAGTTCCAGGGGGGATCTGATGCCCCCTTCTGGCCTCTGTGGGCATTGCATGAACATGATACACAGAAATACAGGCAAACATCCAACACAAACTTTAAAAGAAACCGCTTAGTGGGCATGATGGCACACACCTTTAATTCCAGCACTTGGGACGCAGAGGAAAAGACATGCAGACCTCTGAGTTTGAGGCCAGCCAGGGCTACAAACAGATGTCATATCTTTTGTTCTAATTTTTTAAAATGTGGCATTAGTACGTCAGATGTGGAGTCACATATGTATCCCAGACAGCAGGACTGAGTTGAAGGCCAGCCTGGGCTACATGATGAAAGATAGGGAGGGAAACAGAGCTGGGAGAGAAGGCTCAGCAAATCAGTAGCCTGAGATATATAGCAAGTTCCAGGTCAGCCTAGGCTACATGGTGACACCTTGTCTCTAAAATGAACAAATGAAAAGAAGCCTTTCGTTTTATATATTACGCATATTTGCTATATATTAGAGATCAGATAACAACTTGCCAGTGTTGGTTCTCTCCTTTCACTATGTGGGTCCTGGGGCTTGAACTCACGTTGTCAAGCTTGGCAGCAAGCTCTTTTACCTGATGAATCATTTTACTAGTCCTTAAGAATTTTTTTAACTTCCTTTTTTCAGTCATCATTTAGTGTAGAGAAATAATTTGCTTGTTTGTATTGCTATATAATATTCTGTTTGCATATTTACTTGACAAACATTTGGGTGCTTTCTAGGTTTAAAAGATTTATTTTATATATGTGAGTCTTTTGCCTGGTGCGTGTCTATGCACTATATGCATGCAGTGCCCTTTGAAGCCAGAAGAGGGCATCGGAGCCCCCTGGAACTGGAGCTACTGACAGTCATGAGCTGCCTTGTGGGTGCTGGGAATTGAGGCTGGGTGCTCTGTAGAGCAGCAGTCAATGCTGTTAACTGGTGAGCCATCTCTCTAGCCCTTAAGGAAGGACATTATTTTTGTCTGTCTGTCTGTCTGTCTATTTTAGATCCTGGCTGTAGTTTCTCCTCCCTCCTTCCTTCCTCCCAATCCTTACCCACACCACTCCTCCCCACATCCACTTCTCCTCTTCTCTTCAGAAAAGGGGAGGCCTTAAGGAGGATTTTTTTTTTTTTTTACATGAGATCTGTCTCAGAGAAGACTGGATTATAGACCATTAAAGGGTCTATACATTCCTTTGGTTTAAGCTGGCCAGTGGTAGCACATGCCTTTAATTCCAGCACTAGAGAGGCAGAGGCATAGGTGGGTGAATCTCTTTGAGTTCCAGGACAGCCAGGGATGCACAGAGATACCATGTCTCAAAGAACTGGGGGGACAAAGTTTCTTTAGCCTAAATATTTAATATGTCAAGGAACCCCTTTTGGTACAGCATGACATAGCATAAGGAAAGGGATCACTTCAATTTTGAAAGCATTGAAACTAGTTGGAAACTCCTTCTCTCAGACTGCCCCAAATTCCAACACCCTCTCACAAAGGTGCTTCTTCCCGCAGTCTGTTCTCTCCTGTGCAGTGTACTGAGCTCAGTTTGTTCAGCTACAGATGTCCTGTGGGCCTTGGTTGAAAAGTTTTGAAAAAATATTTCAGATAAAAAACTTAACAGTATTATGCTTTTTGATAAACATCAGATCTGCTTTTATTTGTTATTTGTTTATTTGTTTTTTGAGACAGGGTTTCTTTCTGTAACTCTGCCTATCCTGAAACTCCCTCTATAGATCAGGCTTGCCTTGAACTCAGAGATCTGCCTGCCTCTGCCTCTCTGCCTCTACCTCTCTGCCTCTGCCTCTCTGCCTCTGCCTCTGCCTCTCTGCCCCTCTGCCTCTGCCTCGAGTGCTGGGATTAAAGGCATGTACCACCACTGCCTGACCAGTCTGGCCTCAAATTCAGTATGTAGTAGAAGATAGCTTTGGATTTCTGATCTTCCTTTTTCCACTTTGCTAGTTCTAGGATTTCAGCACACACAACTACACCTGGTTTGTGTGGTGCTGGGATTAAATCCAGGGCTTTGAGCATGCTAAGTAACCTCTCTACCACCTGAGCTACCTCCTCAGTTCGTCAAGTCCTTTTAGTATTTTATAATTTATTTGGTTTTCCAAGATAGGGTTTCTCTGTGCAGCCTTGGCTGTCCTCTGTCTATAGACCAGGCTGGCCTCGAACTCAGAGATATGCCTGCCTCTGCCTTCCAAGCGCTGGGGCTAAGGGTGTGTGCCACCACAGTCTGGCCTTTTATTTTTTAAGTGGTGTATATGTGCCTGTGTGTGTGTGTGTGTACAGTGCCTGGGGAGGCCAGAAAAGACACAAGAGCTTAAGACACCATGGTAAGACCAAGAATAGAATAAAAAGAGGGAAATGGCAAAAAGCATGATGAAAATGGAACGATTCTGCAGGATCCGTTGGTTTCTCAGCTCAGATGAAAACGGAATGATTCTGCAGGATCTGTTGGTTTCTCAGCTCAGAGGAACCAAAGGTTGCTAAGATTGCTCCTACTGTTCCAAAGGACCAGAAGTTTGAGATAATGATCTGCTGACAAAACAGGTCAGGATCAGCAGGGAGAGATACTAACCCAACTCTATTGATCCTAAACTTTCTGCAATGAATTACCCTGGAGTTTAAACGTTTCCCCAGATGCTCTCCAAACTTTTTTTTTTTCTTTTAGTTTAAAATGCAGCTTCCTATGTGCAAATAACTTCTCTAGTACTTAAATTAATTACACATCATACTCCAGTGATGTAGAAACGGCCTAAGGAAGTAGTGTAGAAGGAGCGTTTAGAATGAATTAAGGATCACAATCATTTTTCTGCTAATAATGTCTGTGACACTAAGGACGTTGAGCTGAACTACAGAACCTTCCAGTTTCTTGGCAGCTGAAGTTCAGTGTATATTATTGAAGTCCAGTGTAAGCTATTGGGAAATGTATGGGTTTAAATCCAATAGACCCTATTATGGAATTGTAGCAAAGTTTATTGTGAGTTCTTTGGGTCCCAAAAATTGAAGTTTAGGTCCCTTCCCAGGTTTAGAGGATACAAATGTACATTCCAATGCTCCCCGATGGGTGACAGAGTCAGCCCCTGAACATCAAACGTTGCTTTGTATTTTGAGACAAAATTTGTGTTTATCAGGGTGGTCTCCAACTGAGGGCTCAGCCTCACAAGCCCTGAAATTACAGGCTACCACACTGTCATTGCCCAGCAAATGGTCAGAGCAAACCAAACGTCTTGACTCTAAAAGTGCATTGCTGTCACAATGTACACATTCCAGCTCTGCCGACCCACATCCCCTCTGCATGCTGAAGCTCCAAGCTTTTTCCTTTCCAGAACTAGGAATCCAGCTCAACCTCTCCCATGGAGCCACACTGCAGCTTCTCTTCTCCTTTAGCAAAAATCCATTCTGAACTATTTGTGTTTATTTTAATTAATTTGTTTCTGCGTGTGAAGCCAGAAGAGGGTATTAGGTTGGAGCTACAGGCGCTTGAGAGAAGCCAAGCACGGGTGCTGAGACCCGAACTCGGACCCTCTGGAAAGCAGTGCATTAGCAGGGCAGTCTCCTGTCCCCGAGCCCTCTCATTTCCCGTGTCCTGCTGTACTTCTTCCTCATTCTTTCAGAGGCAGCGGGAACCCAGATGCTCCAAACTCAAATCGGACCACAACCAACTGCAAGGCTCAACACGCTGAGAGGGGGTGTCCCACTGGACCCGTGACCCGGAAGGGCCCTAAGGACCGGAAGTGATGGCAGCCCCGCAAACCCCGCTTCCCTAGCAACCTGATTGGCTTCTTAGAGACATAAAGTGGCTGTGCAGTCCCAGGTCCCGACATGCCGGTGCGAGTGAGCGAGTTCAGCTGGCAGCAGACGCCGACTACGGTCTTCCTGTCGCTGCCTCTGCGCGGCGTCTGCGTGCGCGACGCTGATGTATTCTGTGGGGAAAGTTACCTGAAGGTGGGCGGGGCGGAGATGCAGTTGCAGTGTGCCCCGGGAGCAGGAGCTGTCTTGTACTGTACAATGTCCATTGCTTTACTTTTTTAAAGTTAATTTTTAATATTTTTTTTACTTTTAAATATATATTTATTTATTTTAGATATATGAGTACACTATAGCTGTCTTCAGACACACCAGAAGAGAGCATCAGATCTCATTACAGATGATTGTGAGCCACCATGTGGTTGCTGGGAATTGAACTCAGGACCTCTGGAAGTGAAGTCAGTGCTCTTAACCACTGAGCCATCTCTCCAGCCCATTTTTCTTACTTTTAATTAATTTGTTTTGTTATGCTAAGGATCAAACCCAGCGTCCTGTGTATGCCACGCCACTGAGCTACATTTCTAGTAACTATGTATATATTAAATGTATGAATGCTTGCATGTATGAGTGTGCATCAGGTGTGTGCAAATGTCTGCAAAGGCCAGAAGAGGGTGTCAGATCTCTTGGAACTAGACTTACAGATGGTTGTGAGTCACACATGATGCAAGAACAAATGCCCTTAACCACTGAACCATCTTTCCAGCCCCAGTGGCTTGGGGGGGGGGTGAGCACGGGGGTAGGGTGGAGAGGTGTCTTACTATGTAGCCTACACTGGCCTCTGACTTTAGGCAATCCTCCTGCCTCAGACTTCCAAGTGTTGGGATTAATGGGAAATGGGATGCTCCACCATCCTCAAAGTCCTCAAAATCCTATTTTGAAAAACAAATCTAGGGCTGGTGAGATGGGTCAATGAGTTAATGCGCTACCACCAAGCCTGACAACCTCAGTTCCGTCCTCGGGAAGGAGAAAACCAACTTCTCACAATTCTCTGACCTCCTCTTGCATGCTATGGCACTCACAGACCCACACACATGCACACAAAGTTGTCATTAAAACAAAAACCTGTCTTCAGTGTGGTGTCATCTACAGACACACTCAGGTCACAGATGCTTTCATCCACTGTGTCCTACTTTGCTAAATTATTCTGCCTGGAATAAATTTAGTGGGGTTTTGAGATAAATTATACAGAGAGAGAGAGGGAGAGAGGGAGACTGAGGATGGCCTGGAATGTCTGAGCACCCTACTTCTGCCTCCTGAGGGGCCAGATGATGGGCCTTGGACAGCCCGCCAGGAACTATGTTCCCTACCCTAACATGGTTTTTTTCTGGAATACATGATTGTAAATTTTTTGGATTTACTTTATTTTATGTGTATGGCTGTTTTGCCTCTGTGTATGAATGTGTACCATATGCTTGTCTGATGCCCTAGGAGTTCAGGTGAGGATGTCAGATCCCCTGGAACTGGAGTTCAGATGGTTATGAGTCTCCATGTGGGTGCTGGGAACAGAACCCAGGCTGTCTACAAGAACAAGTGTTCTTAATCACTGAGCCATCTCTCCAGCCCAGACTTTTTTTTTTTTTTTTTTTTAAAAAGGGCAGTGTATTTAATTTGTCTAACTAACTCAATGCCTTTCTTTCTCTCTTTTGAATAGGTTAACTTTCCTCCATTTTTATTTGAGGTGTTTCTCTATGCTCCCATAGATGATGGGAAGAGCAAAGCCAAGATTGGAAATGACACGATTCTCTTCACATTGTATAAAAAGGAGCCAGTCCTGTGGGAGAGCCTTTCTATGTCAGGCGGTAAGATTTTAGTGAAAGTTGTTCACTTAAGCTCTTGTCATTCAAGAGAGCTCAGTATGTACTGTAAGCCAATACCACAAAGTTGGGCTACATGAAGCCTCGTCTCAAAATAAATTCTTTCCCTCCCTCTGGGTGTCATGGTGACTCCAGGTGGTGCATGCTTACACTCTCAGCTCTTTTTTTTTTTTTTCGTTTTTCAAGACAGGGTTTCACTGTGTAGCCCTGGCTGTCCTGGAACTTACTCTGTAGACCAGGCTGGTCTCGAACTCAGAAATCCGCCTGCCTCTGCCTCCCGAGTGCTGGGATCAAAGGCGTGCACCACCACTGCCCGGCAACACTCTCTCAGCTTTTAAGAGGCTGAAGTAAGAGGATCACAGTGCTAAACCACCCTGGGCCATAAAAAAGATGCTGTCTCTATCAGTTTCTCCACTTTTTATGAAATTAGATCTAAAGAAGTCTTATCCAGATCATTATAAGTGCTTTTCTCCTCCATAAAACAAATCAATCATAATCCAGATGTGGTGCTTTTCCCTAAATTCCAGTTGATAAAGAGATGATGCAGAGAATAAGAGAAAAATCTATCTTGCAAGCACAGGAGAATGCAAAAGAGGCCATAGAAGCAAAAGCTGCTGCCAAGAGAGAAGATCAGAGATATGCACTAGGCATGATGATGAAGGTAAGCGGCAGACTCCAGAGCACTCACTGAAAGAGGTGAAGATGATCCAGGGACAGAGAAGTAGTACATCCAGGAGTGGGGTGCAGGCCACTAGGTTCCTCAGGATCCTCAGATGGTGAAACAGGAGGACCAGAAATCGAAGCCATTGGCAGCTGTGGTGATGCACACCTTTAATTCCAACAGTTGGGTGGCAGAGGGAGTCAGAGTGAGGCCAGCTTGGTTTACAGGTGGAGTGCTAGGCAAATGATCAGCTACTGCAGCTCATGAGTTATGTCCTCAGCTTCTTGGCCACTTCACATGTCATCCCCCCAACGCTGAGCCTCCTACATGAAGCATAGGGGGTAGATGGAGGAGGGGTGGTGGGAAATGCCCATTTGGTGCCCTGTAGTTCATCTGGAGAGCATCCTGTCCTTCAGAAGAGAGGGCCCCGTTATACACACACACACACACACACACACACACACACACACACACACGGGGAGTGGGATCGAGATCCACTGTTTTAGTGCAAATTAAAGCCAGGCTCCTACCCCAAGGCTCAGACACTCTCACACAGGCGCAAGCACATCCTTCACACACTCATCCCTCAGGCACAGCCACTGCTTTTTGAAGGTTTTAAAGAACTTGCCAATTACAATTATAGATTGAAGAAGAAGAGAGGAAAAAAATAGAAGATATGAAAGAAAATGAACGGAAAAAAGCAACTAGAGAATTAGAAGCATGGAAAGAATGTCAAAAGAAGGCTGACGGACAAAAACGAGTCCAGAGGAAGGAGAAACCACCACAGGGAAAGCAAGCTGAAGAGACTGGAGCTCTAAAACCTCAGGGTTTGCCCCGGAAGGCCCCGCCCACTCGCCTCCCCACAAGAGGTGTGGCGCCCCCTGCCTTTTTCCCTTCCTTCCTTTATTTTTAAAAATCTTTTTGCAGGCATAGGCCATGCTCCGGTGTACTAAAACTAAGCAGTAAGATACCAGGACGTAAGATGGAAGACCTTTTCTGAGGGGCGAGACAGGATTTGCTGTGTAGGCCTGAACCTCCTGGAATGAGTAATACTCTGGTCTCAACCACAAATGTTTGGCGTAGGAATTCACCATCACACATGGCTTACTGGCCACATGGTAGTCATTTTGTACAAACTGGAAATATCGAGCTTAGAGAGACATTGAAAACAACAACAAAACAGAGTAGACACTGGGAACTAGTTAAGAGGAAGGATGGGTTAGGGGAAAGGAGCCGCACTGTTGGTGTAAGGGTGCGTTCGGGGAAAAGACCGACGAGTTCTTTACCTTCTTCATTTTCATCTCCTGTAGCCCAGTCTGGCCTCAAACTTTCTATATTGCTGAGGATGACCTTGAACTTCTGATCCTCTTGCTATTGCTGGGATTTTAGGCATGCACCACCATGCCTCAAGCAAGTTTGTTTTTGTTTTTTCCCTCAACGCTGAGGACTAAGTCCAAGGCCTTCTGCTTTTCTAGGTAAGCTTATAGAGCCTGAGCTAAATCCAACACACACACACACACACACACACACAAATTTTTTTTGAGACGGCATCTTATGTAGTCCAAGGCTGTCCTGAATGTCCTATCTAGATTTTTTAAAAAAAATGTCCTTACCTTTTCTTTCTTTTAAAAATAATTTGTTTTTATTTTATGTGCATTGGGGTTTTGCCTGCATGCATATCTGTGTGAGGGTGTTGGATCCCCTGCAACTGGAGGTACAGACAGCTGTGAGCTGCCATGTGGGTGCCAGGAATTGAGCCCTGATCCTCTGGAAGAGCAGCCAGTGCTCTCAACTGCTGAGCCTTCTCTCCAGCCCCACCTTTTCTTACTTGGCTGTACTCCTTTTCTCTAAAGTATATTACTCCGAGTCTTTGTTTCCTGGAATCCTTTCCCAACTGTTTCAGTGTTTGCCTCCAAGCCTCTGCGTCATATTTAGGTATGTTAGTGTTTCTAAGTAACAGATGACATCCTAGCACATGGCTTCATCCTCTTCTGGCTTGGCGGCCGCTAAGTCTGCTGAGCTCCTTAAGAGACCTCTGCCTTTCATTATCATTGTTGCCACTTTCTTACAGTTCTCTGTGATGGCTGAAAAGCTTCCTTCTTTAGGAAGTGTATAGAGATACTGCTGCAGGGCGTATTGGAGGAGGCATGCATGTCAGTAATGGGTCTGCCTAGTGTGCCTCCCCCAGAGTGGATATGAACTAGATAGAAGCTCAACACTGAACCCCAGAAAAGTAGAGTGTCAGTGATTGAAGAACAGACTAGCTGCCGTGTTAATGCTGAATGCCCTATTTTTTTGTTGCAGAAAACGTCTTTGGTTTATTTTTGTTTCTATTATTTTGTGTATGATGTGTGTGTGTGTGTCTTGGAGGTGTGCCACAGGAGGTCAGAGGACAATTCTGTGGAATTGGTATCCTGTTGTGTCCTCCCCATTCTCCTCTCTCAATTTTCTTTTTCTTTTTCTTTTCTTTTTTTTTTTTTTGAGACAGGGTTTCACTTTGCTCACTGTGTAGCCCTGGTGGCCTGAACCTCTCTCTATAGAACAGCCTGGCCTTGAACTCACAGAGATCAGCCTGCTCCTTCCACTTTCTGAGGTCAAGGTGCCATGCTGGTACAGCAAGCCCTTTGCCCTCTGACCTGTCTCACCGGCCTATCTTTGCCTTGTTTTATTTTGTTGGCTTTTGTGGTTGTCATTTTTTATTATTTATTTTTTGTTCTTTGTTATTTGTTTCTTTGTTATTATTGTTATTAAACTTAGAATTAGCTTTGGCGTGTTATCGTAAAAGTCACTGTGTCACTGTGTTAGTTAGAAATGAAAAGCAAATGACTTGTTTAATACCTTTGCTTTTGAAGAGAGGAAGTGGGAAAACATATTTTCTGAGAAGTTAAAGGAAGACAGAGTTCCTGCGCCTCGATCTGTTGGCAGTATTCAAATCAGCTTTACCCCTCGCGTGTTCCCAACTGCGCTTCGGGAATCCCAAGTCGCAGAAGAGGAGGAGGTACGCCCGCAGCATCAGCAAGGCAGTCAGCACCTCAGTTAGTGTCACTGCTGGTGGAATGCCTTCCCTACTCCATCTATGGAAGTTAATGAGTTTCAGGGCTGTGGAAAGAGTTCCGACCAAAAGAAAGAAAGAAAGAAAGAAAGAAAGAAAGAAAGAAAGAAAGAAAGGAAGGAAAGGAATGTAAAACAAATTAGGTTTTATATTTCTTTGTTTTGTGTTACATGTTTTGTTTTAGTGTTTTTCTGTTTTTGTTTGAGACAGTGCTTAGATTTTTCTCTAAATCTACTTTATTTCAGGGTTCTTAAATGATTCAACCTCCCTTCTAGCCCACCACCAGAAGTAGGAGTGAAAGGAGGTTAACAGAAGAAGGGGGTTGTGGACCTGTTTAGTAGTAGTCCTTGGGAGCAATTCCATTCTTCACTGCCAGGATACCAGCAGTCCGGTTCAATAGCAAACACTAAACATGAAACAGAAGCAGTGGCTTGATCCAGCAGAAACCACCAAGCGCTCCCAAATTGTCACGAGTCAGCAGAAGTGGCCAGAATCAGCCAAAATATCATGAGAAGTTTCTCTCTAAGAAGTGAAGACCAGCAAAGACCAGCAAGCATTGCACAGAGTTGTAATGCAAGAGTGACTTCTCACTGTGTATGGGGTTCCATACATGTTTGCTATTCCTATACCTCTCTTCAAGATCACAGTCCAGGAGCCCCTGTCCAGGGAATGGCTCTAACCACAGTTAAAATTAGTCTCCTCACATTAAGTAACGTAATCAGGATAATCCCATGGGTATTCTAGAGGCCCATCTCCTGGGTGATTTCCGTATACTGTTGGGTTGACTGCACTAGCCAGCATAGACAGTGTCCATCACTAAACTGCGTTTTCATTGTAGTGGCTGCATAAACAAGCAGAGGCACGGAGAGCCATGAGCACTGATCTTCCTGAATTCTCTGACTTAAAAGAAGAAGAGAAGAATCCAGACTGGTTGAAAGACAAGGGAAAGTGAGTTGTCTGAGTGTCCTGAATCCTACACTAAGCTCATCATGTTCTGGGCCTTGTGTTTAATGCTGTTGGGAGAAATAGGTCATGTGCTGGTCCTTTTATGGCTACTTGACACAAGTTTGAGTTATTTGGGAAAAGGGAACGTCAATTGAAAAAATTCCCCACCAAGGTTTGCTTGGCCTACACAACAAGCTGAAGGCCAGCCTGGGCAACTTAGTGAGACCAAGTCTCAAAATAAGGAAGGAATTGCTGCAATCCCACTACTAGAGAGGGAGAAAGGAGACTTGGGGTTTAAGGTTTTGTTTGGCTACACAGCAAGTTCCCCAGACTGTGACATGTGAGCCCCATGTCAAAACAAACAATAAGGAAAAAGGGCAGGGGATATAGCTCAGTACTACAGCACTTGTCTAGATAGAGAGGCCCATGATTCAAACTCCAATACTATTAAAAAAAAAAAAGGCCTATGATCCCAGGAGCAGCTTGGTCTATATAATGAGTCACACACCAGCAGGGGCAACATATATACAAACTGTCTTTTTTTTCATAGAGTACTCCAGGAAAAAAAAAAGAGTCCATGGGACATACAATTAGACACATGACATTTTAGTCAACAATAGAATGTACATTGACCTTCAAAGAGTCTGTCACCTAGTGGTGTCATAGCCATCTTAGTGTGCATAAGCACACCTACACCTTTCAAAAACAAGTCACCTAGTATCATCTTGCTGAGACCAACCAGCACATGGTGGTTCAGATGGGTACAAAGAGATGTACCGTGGGCAGCTGGGATTATGACACACGCCTTTAATCCCAGCTCTGAGGAATCTGGTGGATCTCTGGGAATCATTGACCAGTCACCTTAGTCTGGTCAGGAGCCCCAGATCCCAGTGAGAGACCCTGTCTGAAAAGTGTGGTGAGGCTGGGTGTGTAGTGCATGCCTTTAATTTTAGACTGGGCTAGTCTACATAGTGAGTTCCAGACTAGCCAGGGCTACATAGTGAGACCCTGTCTCAAAGCAAGCAAGCAAGCAAGCAAGCAAGCAAGCAAGCAAACAAACAAACCCAACCACCAAAAAAGGCAGATGGCTCCCAGGGAACAAAAGCAAGCAGCATACACTCCAGGCATGTTCCCTTTGCTAGTCTACTCCATTGGAGCCAGTGCATAGGCAGGCCAGGTGAGTGTGGTACTCACAGTAGCTCTCCACCAGAGCTGATGGAGGACAGACTTAAGGATCCAAGTTTTGTGTAAAAAGGTTTCAGTAAACTTGCAAACTCTCACCCTGCAAAAGGATTATCATGTTTATTATTTGTATAAATCTGTCCACTGCTTCCTAAGAGACACTCTCTGCCAAGGCTGACTGCTACACAGTGGCTTTTAAATGATAGTGCCGGTCTGGGAGTCCTGCTTGGTGGCAGAGAACATGCCTCCCACATGTGACACATGAGGTCCTAGCTTCAACGTGTAGATCCCACTCCCACCGCCACCACCAAATCACAAGACTGTCACAGGAGATCCATAGAGAGCTATCTCATTTTGTTGAGCCGGGGTCTCTCTCGCTCTCTCTCTCTTTTTTTTCTTTTTTGGTTTTTCGAGTCAGGGTTTCTCTGTGTAGCCCTGGCTGTCCTGGAACTCCCTCTGTAGACCAGGCTGGTCTCAAACTCAGAAATTCACCTGCCTCTGCCTCCTGAGTGCTGGGATTAAAGGCATGCACCACCACTGCCCGGCGAGCTAGGGTCTCTTGAAGCCCAGTCTAACATTGAATTTGTGGCAGTCCACTTGCCAGAGCCTCTAATGTGCTGGGATTGTAGGCATGAGCTACCACTCACAGTTTGAGAATTGCCTTTTAACCCATGTACCTAGATGCTTTCAGAACAGGGTCAGGAAACCTACCTTTGCTACTGCATTTAAATACTCTGGTTTATATAGAGACAGGCCATCTCTTCACCTGCTTTTCCTGATAGGAGGATGTTAGAATTGCCATTACAAGATGGCTTCTCAGATGCAGGTAATTGTCTTCCATTGACTGTGTTTTACAGCTTATCCTATTCTGTTGCAGTACTTGGTGTTTAGAATGTGTTAACAAAATGCAGAGGAGGGGAAATTCACTCTTCCCCTTTTAGGACCTTTTTCCCCGTAGGGAGAAGTCAGTTGAGTACACTGCAGGAGAGCACCGAGCAGTGTATTTTTTGTTTGTTTGTTTTTGTTTTATTTTGCTTTGTTTTTTTGTTTGTTTGAGACAAGTTCTCACTTTGTAGCCCTGGCTGGCCTGAAACTCCCTAGTCTTGAATTCACAATGATTCTCCTGACTCAGCCTCCCAAGTGCTGGAATTACTAGCATATGCTTTTATCAAGTGAGGATTTGTTTTACTAGGTGTTTTGTTTTTGAGGCAGGGTTATGTGTAGCCCAAGCTGTCCTGGAACTAGCTCTGTAGACCAGACTGGCCTTGAATGCATAGAGATCAGCTGCCCTCTGGCCTCTGGCCTCTGGCCTCTGCCCTCTGTGATTAAAGGTGTGTGCTATCATCACCCAGCAAATTTACAATTCTTGAACTGACAGGTTAGCACTCCTGCTCCTACCTCCAAACTCCTAGAATTACAGGCCTTTAGCACAATGTTCATGTTATTTTTTTAAATCATGTTTAGAATGCTTCTCCCTGCTTCATTCTGAATGCTAAATCAAAGATGTACTGATGCTGGCAGGCTGGCCTGTGCACACTCTGTCCGTCCGTCTGTCCAATAGATTTTTGTAATATTGGGGTTTGAATCAAGGGTCTCTCTATCTAGACAAGTGCTGTAACACTGAGCTCTATCCCCCTGCCCTTTCCCCTTTTAAAAATTACATCGCTTACTGTTTGTTTTGACATGGGGCTCACATGGCACAGTCTGGGGAACTTGCTGTGTAGCCAAACAAAGCCTGAAACCCCAGGTCTCCTTTCTCCCTCTATAGTATTGGGATTGCAGCAATTCCTTCTTTATTTTGAGACCTGGTCTCACTAAGTTGCCCAGGCTGGCCTTCAGCTTGTTGTGTAGGCCAAGCAAACCTTGATCTTGCAATTTTCTCACCTCAGCCTGTGAAGCAGCTGGGATTACAGGTCTGCGCCACCAGGCTGGTCGGTGTTGTCTGTGTGTTGACGGTATGCTGACAGGTGTCACACTCATAGCAGCTTCGCCATGCTATGAAGAGCTGGTCCCTCCGTTGGCGCCCTTCCATGTTCCCTCTGCACCAGCTTTCACCTAACTAGTTTCTCCCATGGTTAACAGCAGCATTTGTGCCGTGTGCTTTCCTCCTTCATATCCAGCAGGGGGAGAAGTTTTACCAGCTTTTCACTCTCCAACTTGAGGCCCAAATCACCAGCTTCACTCAGGCCAAGTTTATGCCCTTTCCTATCCCTAAATCACCGTATCAAGGAAGAGAGACATACACTTGCTGCATTAAACCAATGACGGCTGCCTTTGGGCGGGAGGATCTGTCCTATCAAGGTCCTTGCTTGATATAGAGAGAAATGGAGTCTGTGCAGTAGGCAGTCTCCATCTGATGGGGAATAAACAAGGCAGATGGTAAACCATGTATGAGTGCCAAGTAGGGTAGATGCTATTTCTCCATGTCTGCTTCAGGGTTAAATTGGCCTTTCCTTTTTGTCTCATTAGCAAACTGTTTGCAACAGAAAACTATTTGGCAGCGGTTGATGCATATAATTTAGCCATTCGATTGAACTGTAAGATCCCATTACTGTATTTGAATCGGGCTGCTTGCCACCTCAAATTAAAAAACTTACACAAGGTCATTGAGGACTCTTCTAAGGTACGTATATTTCTCTGTTTGGGTGTATTATGTTTATGTTTATACATTTACTTCATTTAAAAAATATAATGCGTTGGGGCTGGAGAGATGGCTCAGCCATTAAGAGCACTGGATGCTCTTCCAATGGCCCCAGATTCAATTCCCATCATCCACATGGTGGCTCACAACTGTCTGTAACTCCAAGATCTGACACCCTCACATAGATATACACGCAGGTAAAACACCAATGCACATAAAATAAAAATATATATGTGATGCTTTAAAATTATCATGGAGAGCCAGCTATGGTGGCTCATCCAGGGGTTGAAAGAAGAGGATCTCTTAGTTTGAAGCCAGTGTGGATTATATAGCAAATTTCAGGCAAGGCTACAAAATGAGACTGTCTCAAAAGATCAAACGAGACGGGCAGTGGTGGCACACGCCTGTAATCCCAGCACTCGGGAGGCAGAGGCAGGCGGATTTTTGAGTTCGAGACCAACCTGGTCTACAGAGTGAGTTCCAGGACAGCCAGGGCTACACAGAGAAACCCTGTCTTGGAAAAAACAAAAAACAAAAAAACCAAAAAAAAAACAAAACCAAAACCCTACTGATGTCAAAAAGATTGTTATAGAACCTAGCATGTTTAGGATCCACATGGACGGGGTTGGGCAGACATTTGCTAGGCTTTCTTTATTGATTTAAATGATGCTCTAGGATTTAGTACTCAGACTAGTGGTAAAGCCTCTGCTTAGCCAGTGTGAAGTGCTGGGTTCTGTACTCAGTCCTCTCCCCCAGAAGTTAAATGCTAAACCCTTCTGCCTTCAAGGTAAATGCTGTACTGCTGAGTTCTGAGTATAGTCCTCTTTTCTCTTGTTATTTGTTCTATGTAGAGGATAATCTGCAAGAGCCATGCTTTCTGTTTCCAAAGAGTGAGCTTGTTTTGGAGTGAGCAAAATCGAAAGAACAATCAGCAAGTAGCAGACAGGAAGTGAAGCATCAGACAGTAAAACATCATCACATCAGGCACTGACAACATTCTGTAGCAGTCACTGGAGAAGTTCTGCTGAGATAGTCATACTCGGTCCTGATTGAGAGGTTTCCAGGCAGAGCATAGACTTTGCTTCATGGATGCACTTCCGGTTCCTCCTTCCCACTGCAGGCCTTTTTATACTGTGTGATAAACAATAGTAACCTCTGCTGGGAATGGCTTACTCTGAGAACCAGCCATTCTCAGAAGTGCTATGTTTTTAATTACAGCTTCAGCTCTTAGCTATTTACCTTTCTCCCTGTTAGAGAGCCAGGGGCAACCTGACCTAGGATGTGGAGTTTTGGGAGATCTTGAAATAAATATGCTTGAATCAGCTCTTAATACGTGCGAATAGCATATGACAATTTACTAAGATAACTTACATTTCAGGTCTAAACTGCCTAGCACTGCCTAACATTGAACGGGCCTTAAGTTTGCCATTCTATACTTTAGCCTTCCTACAGCTGGGATTATAGGCATGTGCCACAGGCCCATCTGTTTGATTTGTTTATACTTTTAGTGTTTTATTTATTTTTGAGACAGGGTCTCATGTAGGCTAGACTGACCTGAAACCTAGTATGTAGAGAAGAATGGCTTTTCACTCCTGACCCTCAAAAGTGCTGGAACTGCAGGCCTGTGACTCCACCCAGCTTAATAATGCTCTGGGTACCGACTGTTTGTTTGACTGGTTTATACACACACATGTAGTTTTGCGTGGATGTGTTTGCAGGCATGTGTAGTGGCAAGAGGTCAGTCTTGGTGGTGTTCTTCAGGCACGGCTCACCTTATTTTCTTTTCTAAGAATTTATTTTTAATTATGTGTATGTTTGTGTGTGGTGGTGGAATTGGCGGTTATTTGCTGTGGGATCAATCTGGTGCCGTATGGAGTGAAGCCCCATGTGTCCGTCCTGGGCGCTGCGGCTCTGGGTGGGACAGGAGACACTCGGGAAATGGCTGTGAGCTCTTCTACAGTCAGATAGGCTGGCCAGGCTTTATGAGAGGCCTCTGCGGAGACACAGCCCGTGGGTAGAAGAGGGAGCTGTCTGGGGAACGCGGCAGCCAGATCTGGAGTTCCCATGGTTGGACATCTCGGATGCCTCAACAGACGGGCTGCTCTTGGGACCTGGTTTTCGAGGCCTGGTTTGTGCGCCTTGGGGCACTGGGCTAGCTGCTTAGGCTTGGGGGAATATGGTGGCCATCTGGAAGTGCTGAGACGAAGGCTGGATTCCTCTTTTCCCATGGCAGGTCAAGATGAATAGACAGTCCATAATTCTAAGATGTTTATTGTCATCATGTGGGATGGCGTGGATTGAATTGTACCCCCACCTCTCTGGGAGAGGCGAGGCAGATATAGTAACTGGGAAGGGGAGTGGCTAAGCCTCTAGGTGTCTCATTAACATGGGGATGGCTTGGGGCTGCGTGGCCACGCCTCTACCTGAGGAGGGGTCAGACCTCACATGACAAACCTCTCTACAGGAGGCTGTGGGGGGTGGGTTGTACTTGACAGGAACCAAAGCCTCCCGGGAGCGTTGGCAAAAATGTTTTCCGGTCCCTTGTGGGTTTCTCCACCGGGTCGCCCAGAGTTTAAGCCTGTGCTCAACCGGGTGCCAGACTGTTTGTCACAGACCACTGCCCCACAATTTGCGCATGAATGCAGTTGCCCACAGAATCCAAAGGATGGGACTGGATCCCCTGGAACTAAAGTTATAGACAGTAGTAAGCTGTCTAATGTGGGTGCTGGGAACTGAACTCAGGGCCTCTGGAAGAGCAGCTGGTGCTCTTAGCCTCTGAGCCATCTTTCTAGCCTCACACTTGCATTGTGTGTGTGTGTATTTTAAAATTAAAGTATAATTATACAATGTTCCCACTCTTTCTCCATTTAATCCCTCATATCCACTCCTGTACCACAGACTCTTTTTCTTTAACAACTACTCCTCATCTTTTTGTTGAAGCAGGGTCTCTCACTGGGATCAGGGCCTTGCTGATTCAGCTAGGCTGGCTGGCCCACCAACCAGCCCTAGGGATCCTTCTGTCTCTGTTCCCCAGCACTGACATTAGCACACTCCACCATGCCTGGTTATTTATGTGAGTGTTGGGGTTCGAACACAGGTCTTCAGGTTTGCAGAGCAAGCACTTTACCCACTGAGCCATCTCACTAACCCCTAATTATATACATTATTTGAAAGGCACTAGAATTATTGACACCACTGGTTGCCGACAATGCCAATGCAAGAATGAAGGCACATGTCCGCCGAGGGACAGCATTCTGTCAACTAGAATTGTATGTTGAAGGTAAGAGACTGATGGAGGTGTGCACAAAGCCATTAGATCCTCAGTACCATATAAACTGTGTGGTGGCACACACCTGCAATCCCAGTAC
>JADRCH010000036.1:3893393-3905482 GCA_019843965.1 Rhynchomys soricoides | reverse complement strand
TCCCAGTACCATATAAACTGTGTGGTGGCACACACCTGCAATCCCAGCCCTTGGGGATAGAGGCAGGAGATCGTCAGTTACTTATCAAGGTCAAAGTCTTTTAAACTACAGGAGACCCTGTTTCAGAAAAAGAAACAGTTGTCAAGATAACACAGGTATTTATGAAATGCTTGCTTTATTGATTATCATTGATATGTCAATACAGGCTTGCAAGATTATGAAGCTGCACTTAAGATCGACCCAGCCAACACAGTTATACAAAATGATGCAGAGAAGATTCGGAATATAATTCAAGGAACAACACTGAAGTCTCATGACTAGAAGCAGCTACGTACAGGGGTCTCTGGTAGTACTCTAGCTCTGTAAGACACTGTGTTAGAGATTCTTTGGAATGGCAGTGCCTGAGGAGTCATTTCCAAGGTGGAAATGGCCTCTCACCACCTTTGATTCCAGTACCGGGAAGGGAGAGGTAGGCGGGTCTGCGAGCTTGAGGCCAGCCAGAGCTATACAGCAAGACCCTGTTTCAAAGCACAAAACAAAGCACAGAGAATGGGCTATTTGAATCCTCTGTCTTAACACAGGGCTTGGGCTTTGATGTTGCTGTCTTTAACTGCCTGTGCTCTTGGAATTAAGCTGTTGCTGTTGGCATTTCCAGGATACTACTGAGGAATAACAGAATAGAATTTCCACATAAAAGATTGTGCATATATTTTTATTAAATATAGTATTTCATTCTGAGATTTGTACATATAAAATATTTTTAATTAAATATAGTATTTCATGATTGGCTTTGGTATAATATATAGACAATTTTTAGTCACTTACAGATACATATAACCATATATTTTTCTTTATATTATTTGTTGTTTGAAACTAGACCAATCAGAGTGTAATATATATTGCATACCAACCCTGGGTCTGCTGGGTAAAAGGATGTAGAATTCCAGGCTAGCCTGGGCTACACAGTGAAACTGTTTCAAGAAAAAGTGAAGAAATAAACAACAGAAAAACCAGTTACTCTGAAAATCTTGTTTATTTTTTTAAGAGATTTATTTAGGGCTGGAGGGATGGCTCAGTGGTTAAGAGCACTGACTGCTTTTCCAAGGTCCTGAGTTCAATTCCTGGCAACCACATGGTGGCTCACAACCATCTGTAATGGGATCTGATGCCCCCTTCTGGTGTGACTGAAGAAAGCTTCAGTGTACTCCTTGTCATATATATAAAATAAATAAATAAAATCTTTTTAAAAAGAGAGATTTATTTATATTTAATTTTGTGTGTGGGTGTTTTGCCTGTAGGAATGTGTACCATGGTTGTATGCAGTGCCTGCAGTGGCCAGCAGAGAGCATCAGATCTTTTGTAACTGAAGTTACACCTGTGAGCCACCATGTGGGTACTGGGAATTGAACCCAAGCCCTCTGGAAAAGGAGCCAGTGCTCCTAACCACTGAGCCATCTCTCCAGTCCCTAAACCTTATTTTGAACGTAGTTATAGGCTGTTGTTGAAAACAAAACTGAGCAGGGTCTTATGTCCTTAGTCCCAGCACTCCTAAGTAAGAAATAGAATGAAGATGCCTACTTCCAGGCCAGCCTGGAAGGCTGAATTAGGATGCAGGAAGACTGAATCTCCAAAAAAAAAAGTGCCAGTGTGATGGCTTAGTGGTTAAGAACACTTGCGACTGCGACTTTCCCAGAAGACTCAAGGTCAGTTCCCAACTTACAACCACTTAGATAGAATTCCAGCTTCAAAGATCCGATGCCTTCTTTGACCACTCTGAGCGCTATTATAGATGCCTTTGGGTGTCCTGTTTGGGGCTTAATAATACACACGGAGACATCTGTATACATAATCCTGTTAGCCTTTTTGCTGAGGGCAGTTTCCTGAGCTAGCCATCCAGATTCAACTATTCCCCTACCATATCTCCATCAAGTGACTCTGTGGCTCACCTGCTTCCTCCCTGCTCTGCTCCTCCCCTAGCTTCAGTCTCCAGTTCTTTTCTTCAAAAACCACTCCTCCTTCCTGATACAAAAAGCTTATTAGCATAGTGGGCGTGGTCTCACAGTTTATTCACTCTAACCCAATCATCAGCAGGACTATGCCAGTGTATCTCTTAGTGTGGCCTTTGGGGCAGATTGAGGGATATGTTACCTCCCCACCCCCAGGACAGCTTGCTTTTTAACAGGATAATCTCAGAATCATTTTGTTTTTCAGGCAGGTGAGGAGGTACCATTTACATAGAAAGCAGTTTTGTGGGCTATAGAAATGACATCACATATCCCGCCAGCACCTGGCACTTCAGGCACAACAATTAACAATTGAGAATACAGGGACACACATTCACACTGATACAATATATGTGGGGGTAGGTTTTCCAAACAGAGCACAAACTCACATGGTAAAAACTCATACACAGTAAAAATAAAGCTTAAAAAAATTTGTCCTAATAAAAGTTAAAACAAATTTAGTTTGCAGATTTTGATGTTTTGAGACAGGGTCTTCCTTTATAGTTCAGTCTGGCCTAGAATTCATGGTGGTCCTTCTGTTTTAGCCTTACCAATGCTGGGTTTACAGTTTCTATAGCCAGGCAGTGGTGTCATATGCCTTTCATCTCAGCACTCAAGTGACAGAAGCAGATGGATTCTGTGAGGCCAGCCTGGTCTACAGAGCCAGAGCGAGTTCCAGGACAGCCAGGGCTACACAAAGAAACCCTGTCTCCAAAAACCAAAAAAAAAAAAAGAGAGAGAGAAAACAAAAGAAAACAAGTAAACATATCCTAGAGCTGGATATGGTGTGGTGATTCACACCTCTAAGCTTAGGAGGCTGACATAGATATGATCTTACTGGCCCCTCTTTACTCATTTATGGGGGGCTTTGGTGGTAGAAACTATGTATTCCAGGCTGGTCTTGAAATCATGGCAATCTTCCTTCCTTAGCCTTCCAAGTATTGGGATTTTAGGTATGGGCCACCATGCCCAGCTAAATGGTGATATACTTGTGTTTGGCTTTTAGAGGTAAGGCCTCGCTCTGTAGCCCTGGCTGGTCAGGACCTCCCTTTGAAACCCAGCTGGTCTCAAATTTGCAATTATATTGCCTCAACTTCCTGAATGCTGAGTTCATGTGAGCCACCAGGTCAGGCTGCTATGTCCCTTTTTCTTAGTAAGTATACTTAGTATCATGTGTTACGATGAAAGTCCCTTGCAGCTTAGTGGGGTCCATATACTTTGTGCATACTAGCTAAGCACTCTACCAACTAGGCCAAATGCTTGGCCTGAGATAGGTTATTCTTGAGTCAAACAGGAGTGATCATAGCCCCAAAGCAATGATTCAAGAGGACCCTGTAGTGGCTATTCCTCATTGTCAACTTAACTATATCTGGAATAAACTACAATCCAGAATTGGAGGTCTTACCTGTGATCCAGATCTTGAGGCTGGAAGACATATATATAAGTTTCTGACCTGGATCTTGGCATGGAGATCTTGAGGCATAGTGGCTATGAAAAGCTTAGGCCCAGGCAAGGTAGTATACGCCTTTAATCCCAGGAGACTAAGGCAAGGAGATCTCTGAGTTCAAGGTCAGCCTGGGACAAAGCAAGGCGGTACACACCTTTAATCCACACCTTATGCTGGAGACCTACGTAAGGACATTGCAAAAGGAAGATTCCCTTTTCTTTGCCTGCTAGCACTTACTTGCCGGCACATCTTTTGGAACCTACTTCTACAGAAGACCAGCTGAGACAACTAGCCTCATGGAACTGAGTAACTACTAAATTCTTGGACTTCCCATCCACAGCTGCCCATTGTTTGGTTAGTTGGACTACAGACTGTAAGTCATTACAACAAATTCCCTTAATCTATAGAGACAGTCCATAAGTTCTGTGACTCTAGAGAACACTAATACAGCCCCTAATAACATGCTTCAATGTGAAAATAGTTTGAAGAAGTTTATAGTTACAGAACAAAAAAAGCCACAAATCCAGGCACTTTTCAATACACTGGTGGGAACGGCAGGTCACAGTAAAGCAAGGCTTCAGATGCTATTTGAAACATTCTTAGCTGCTGGGTTGTTGGACTAATGCTCTACCACGTTAATGCATTCCAAAGGTGTGACTACCTCATAATCACAGGATGCCAGGTCAGATACAGAGCTGGGATAAATGGCTAGTAAAGGGTCTAGATATAGTCCTAACGATTGTTTCTAAATTGGTAACATTCCAATTCAATCAACCTTTGAAATTCTTTTGACGGATGTGCTACTGTTCCTGGGAACCTCAGTTCACATAGTTATCTGAGGCAAGGTCTCACTGAGTTGATCAGGCTGACCTTGAACTTGCTATCTTGCCTCAAGTTCCTGAGTGGTGGTTATAGGCCTGTGCCACCAGATCTGTCTGTATTTGGGTTTTGGTAGTGTAGACATAGGCAACTTTATTATAAAGTGGGGTACTTTCAGAGGGGTTTTGTTGTTTGTTTTGGTTTTTCGAGAAAGGGTTTCACTGTGTATCCCTGACTGTCCTGGAACTCACTCTGTAGACCAGGCTGGCCTTGAACTCAGAAATCAGCCTGCCTCTGCCTCCCAAGTGCTGGGATCAAAGGCATGCGCCACCACTGCCTGGCTGGTTTTGTTGTTTTGGGAAAGAGTTTTACTGTGTTATCCCAGGTTGGCCGTGACATTCTGGTCCTCATGCCTAAGTCTGCCGAGTACTCAAGGTACAAGTGAACTCCAGCATTCCTAGCTTTGAACACTTTTTGAGATTTTTTAACTTTTAATTGTGTGTGTGTATCTGTGGATACATACTGGTGAGTGCAGATGCCTCAAAGGCCAGAGGCATGGGATCCCTGGGGAGCTGGAATTATAGGAGCTGTGAGTCCCTTCCCCTTCTCCCATGGTACTCGGGACAAAACAAGAGCAGTCTGTGCTCTTAACTGCTGAGCCATCTTTTCTGCCCCTGAACATGTGTTTGTTTATATGGTAGGGCCCAGTGGTTTACATGTGGAGGCTAAGGTGGTTCTAGACTTTACAGAGGAATCTAAGCTAGCTGGATTATATAGTGAGACCCTTTTAACATAAATAAATGAACAAGGTCACTGTCACTAACTTATCAGCTAATATTTTTTATTTCTTAAAAGTATTTTTAGAACATGTATTTGTATCTTTTTTATTAAAAGTTATTAAATTTCAAATGTTCAAAATTAGGCATTCTAGACTTAAAAACTAACACCCCCCTGGGACATTTTCTCTTTAGTTGTCAGAAGGATGTAGTTTCATAGTGTGTGTTGATAATTAGGAGAATCTACGGTTCTGGTTCGGTCAGGGCCAACATTTAGGCTGTTGTTTTGATAAAAGCCGGTTGCTCTGAGGTGCTCTGAAAACTCTTGCTCCTGTGGCAAGTACTTACAGGGAAAGAAGAAGGGCCTGGGTGAGAAGGCCCCGTACTGGCTGCCATTGGTCTTGTACATAATCATCTGGGGTTTGGACAGTGAGGTGGCCGTGTGCAATGTCTTGGGGTCCAACATACAGGAAAACACAGGGTTGCCAGGGTTCACGCATGGAGCTGGTGGTTCAGGTCTCATTTCTGCATCTGAAGTCAAAGAAGTTTTCTTACCCTAAAAGGCACAAAAACCACCCTGATTTACACAGGCATGTACTTGACTTATCCCTTCAGCTTTTCTTGGATTTTTTTTTCTTCCTGATTCTTCCAATTTTTTTATTTTATTTTTTATTTTTAGAGTAAGGGTCTCACTGTGTAGCCTTGACTGGCCTGAGCTCACTATGTAGCCCAAGCTGTGCCAGAACTCACAAAGATCTTCCTGCCTGGGATTAAAGTCTAGAGTCACCATACCTGGCTCTTTCTCTCATTCTTTTAGAGAATGGCCCAGGCTAGCCTAGAACTCTCTATGTAGGAGCAGATGACCTTGAACTTCTGATCATTTTGCTCTCAACCTTCCAAACAATTAGCATCATGGCATGGGCTGTCACATCTACCTACGTTTTACTTAATCTTTTAAATCCTTTGGCCAATGCAATTTAAAATCACCAGAACTACAGGTTGTGTTGTTACATCTATGGAGGCCTCTGTCCTGAGCAGCTCTTCCTACTTCAAAATGTGTGCTGCTGTTTTCCTCTTACATGTCTTTCACTGTCTCTTAGCGTCTGTGCTGTGACCTATACTGAATGTGTCCTAATAAACTCCAGCCTTGATTACACTTAACTCCTGAAACTCTGTCAGTCAGTAATCTTTCTCACCCAAGAGGTCTCTGGAAAGAACTCGAACTGCTTTATCTGGTGGAATGTTGCTGGCTCCTGCTGTTGCTGGAACACTCAGTCTTTTCCTGATTCTTTGAAACAATAGTCTCATTCTGTAGCCTAGACTGGCTTTGAACTTAAGGCACCACTCCTGTCTCAGCTTCTTAAGTGCTGGCACTGCAGCAGACTTGAGCCAGCATGCTTGGCTATGAGATTCCTTGTACTAGCTCCATAATACTTTTAAAAACCTACACAGTTAAACATGAGGCTGTGTCACAGTGTAGTTTACTAGTGTGAACTGATGTTCTCTAAAGAAGTCCTGGGGTGACAGGGCTAGCCACCATTCCTGGCTGCTTTTCTTATTTCATTGGTAATTATAGGTCAGAGTTGGCTCTGGTGTGGCACACATCTGAATCTCAACATTGAGGAGTCACCAGGATGAGCTCGCTAAGTTTGAACCCAGCCTGCTCTACATAGGGGATTCTGGACCAGCCAGGGCTCCAGGGTTATATCATAAGACCCTGCTTCAAAGACAGAAACAAGGCTCCATGTCTGGTGGCACTTGGGAGGTGCCATGAATTTAAGGTCATTCTTGGCTACACAAGGAGTTGACTACATGAAACCCAGTTTCAAAACAAAACAAAAAGTATACTGCATATGGAGTTCTGTGGTACAGTCTATGCATTCAATCTCCTGTACCAGAAAACAAAACAAAACGCCAAAACAAACTATAGGAGAGACCTACCCTAGAAGGCCAAGGTCCCTGGCTGTGTGTCAGTCAGAGAAACAGACCCTTGTAGCAGATGACTTAACCATACAGCCTTGTTCACTGGAGTCTACAGCTCTCTTCCCTAAGTCTTTCATGCTTCCCCATTCTCTAAGGTAGTAACCTCTCCTCTCAGCCTTCGAAGGATGCTGACTCTAGGGGGAGCAACCAGCCGTGGTTATGCTAACAGAGGAGTAATCTACAGACCTTTGCCAGATCCTTAGCAAGGTGTGGTGGCACCAAAGGCACCCTGTCAGAGGTAGAGGGGTTGCTAAGAGTTCAAGGGAAGGCAGCTCTCGAATCTAATGCTTTTTGAGTTTCTCTCTCTATTTCTCTCTCCCTTTCCTTTCTAGGTAAGAAGCTCAGGAGAGACACATATACACATTTAGCTATCTGCCAAAGGGAAGTCTTTCCTTAGCGGACAAGTCCCTCCTCTGGCCTCCAAGGTTCACTGTGGACTGCCTACTTTCACCTCCTATCTCCAACAGCGAATTTCCTGGAGAAATTAGAATCCTTAGGACTTCTGCAGTTCTAGGACTGTAGACCTAGGCTGCCATACCTTGCTAGTCAGGTTCTGGTTAACATAGCTGAGTTGTTTCTCAATCCCAGGATTCTTTTAGTATCTAAGTAAAATTCAGTTTCTGAATGTTAAGTTAAAAATCTGCAAACTTATAAAGAGGCCCTAGGGTCTATTTCCAGCACCACATGAACTGGGCATGATGGCTCATACCAGTAATCACACAGAGGATCAGAAGGGTCATCTCAGGGAGACAGGCCATCATGGGATACAGGAGGCCCTGCCTCAAAAAAATCTAGAAATTAGAAAATTAGAAAAGTGTGGTATGAGGCAGGAACTTCCATCTAGATATAACCCACTTAGAAATAGCTAAAAACACCAACAAAACCCAAACCACAGAGTTTGAGCTACCTTGAAGGAAAGGTGAATGGAAACATTAAAATACTGGATGAATGGATTTTTCTTCTTTTTTTTCTTCAAGATTTACTTATTTTATGTATATGGATGCTCTATCTGCATGTATACTTGCATACCAGAAGATGGCATCAGCATAGATGGTTGTGAGCCACCATATGATTGCTGGGAATCAAACTCAGAACCTCTGGGGAGCACACAGTGCTCTTAACACATAAGCCATCTCTTCAACCTACTAAGACAGGTTTCAATAATTACTTGACCCTGAACTCCTGGCAATCCTCCTGCCTTCATAGTGCTGGGACTCTAGGTCTGAGCCACCATCTCTAACCATACCAAGGGCTTTCTTTGGTTATTACTCTCTCCTTCAGTTACTGAGGGCTCCAGTTTTCATCAAATCACTCTTGCTACTATTGGCCCTAAAACTAAATCATTTTCAGCTCTAGATTTAATCATTTTAAAAAGTCACTTCAAGGGGGCTGGAGAGATGGCCTAGAGGTTAAGAGCACTAACTGCTCTTCCAGAGGTCCCGAGTTCAATTCCCAGCAACCACATGGTGGCTCACAACCATCTGTAATGGGATCTGATGCTCTCTTCTGGTGTGTCTGAAGACCACAACAGTGTACTCACATATATTAAATAAATAAATCTTTAAAAAAGAAATAAAAAGTCACTTCAAATAATCCAAGTCACCAGACTTCTTATTTCCGACAATCTCCCAACGTTTTTAGATCTCCATTATAATTGAAGATGTTTATAAGTAATCAAAGTAAGTACCACTTTTCCCCACTCACTAAAACCAGCTTTGTTAAATTTTAGCCTGTTCGAAGAGTTCTAAGAGCAGAGTGTGGTGGCTTGAGCCTGTAATCCTAATACTTGGGAAGTAGAGGCAAGAGGCTCTGGAGCTCAATGCCAGCTACACAGAGAATTTGAAGTCAGCCTGAGTTACTCTGAGAAGCTCTGTTTATAAAAACCACCACCCAAAACTCCCCTCTCACCCAAACAAAAACGATGGGTTAGGAGTCTACCTCCTTTGTAGAGGGCTTTCCTAATCTGTGTGAGGCTTGAGGTTCAATCCCTAGTTACAGCAACACAAATATCAGATCTAACTGTGAACTAGCTCACAGTTTTGCCCAACATCAGCTTGTTGAATGGTTTCTTTTATTATTTATTCACTAGCCAGGTAGGGGACAGAAGAAAGTTAACTTTCCTCTGGTGTGAGTGTTCTCCCTCTCCCATTCTTTTAGACAAGACATAAATGTTTATGTTTATAAATGACATAAACATAAAGGTTCTAGGGCTGGGAGGTGTAGCTCAGTAGAACAGCGGTTACCTACCACGCACAAGTCCCTGAATGAGTTCAAACCCCACGACTGCAAATAGATATGCAGAACAAAAAACCATCCTGGACAAAAGATCATTTGTAATGAGGTGCCTTCTTTACACTTTCAGAGTAATTACTTTGTGGGTCGTGCATTTATACTTGTAAATATAAAAGCTTGGTGACTGACTAGGTTAGTGAGTGGGAGCAAATGGTGCCTCAAACACTATTATGAATTCGACTCTCTGCCCAAACCCACCAAATCGCAGTCTGTCTCTCTCGCCATCTTAATCTCTTCGGCAAAAGCAACTCTTTCCTGATAGCGAGAAGTCTGGCGAAGGCGTAGGGCCCAGTATTCTTACAGAAACGACGGAAAGCAGCAGCAAGGACGTAGCCAGAATGATAGGAGTCGCGTAAACTGCAATTTCTGGGGAGGGAGAGGGTGGGTGGAAACCCTCAGTCTTCCAGTGTGGCAGCCCGTCTCCGTGGCAACGGGCTGCAGGCGTGGGAACCCGGATGTTGTGGAGATCCGCGGTCGCCCCGCCCAGCTTCCGGCAGCCTCGGGACGGCGTGCCGTAGGAGTCTTCGGGAGTCGTAGTTCTTTCTCCTCTCCGCGAACTGGCGGGAGACGCAGAAGAAACTTCAAGTCCCAGCATGCCTTGCTGCTCCGCGCCTGCCACCGCTTCCCCGCAGCGGACGCCCGCGAGCAGGTTGTTGTTTTTATGAGGCGTTACTGGCGTCTGGAGCGCGGACGCCGCCACGGTGACTGCTGGCGCGGACGGGCGGAAGAGGCGCTGTCTTCGGGTAGGACCCTGGGGCGCAGGTCCGGCTGATAGGGCGGCCTCGGGCTGCAACTCCTGCCTTCGGGCGCAGCGGCGCGAGGCTTTCTCCTAGTGGACGCCTTGGTCCTCCGGCGACCTCGGGAGGAGGGCGCGACCTGGCAGGTGTTAGGCGCGGGCTCGCGGGCTGCAGCCCTGGCGAGCTCGGAGCTGGGCGCCCTGGGATTCGGGTGCCGCTGTATCCATATGCTGAGATGCTGCGTGCGTCACTCTGAGCCTGCACTTAGGTCCCAGGTGTCAGGAATAGAAAACTGCCAGTGTGCACCCCAGAAGTATCCTCCTACTCAGCCCCGAAGCCGTTCCACCCCGGCCTCCCCTTCTCCGCCTGTTCTTCACCCTTCCTCTCCGGGTCCTCCCCAGCGTTTGTAAGGCTGGCGGGCTTGTCCTAGGCAGCAGCTGCGCATGTGCCCTTTGTGTTTACCTTTCATTTGTCCCAACTCTGCCAGGGGCAGCGCCGGAGTTCTAGACCGCAACCAGCTAGGGTGTTTCCCTGAGGGGTGAACCATCATGTACTGCCTTCTCCCACTTTTGCTTTATTAGCTGTATAGGGCTACTTGTACCTAGAATGGCCAACCAGTTTACTCTCAGGAGTGCGATGGGACCTTTGCAGCAAGGTCACATGTTTGAAATGCCAGCACTAACTATCCGGTTTTAAAGTCCCAATATTTTTTCCTTTTGCCTTTTTTTTTGAGTGGGTGGGTTTTTTTGTGTGTGTGTCTGTTTTTGTTTTTTTGAGGTAGGGTTTCCTCTGTGTATTCCCTGCTATCTTAAAACTCGCTCTGTAGTCCGAGCTGACCTCCAACTCAGAAATCCGCTTGCCTCTGCCTTCGGAGTGCACCAACCAACTTTAAGATCCCAATCTTAATAGGCCTCAGATTTCTCAGGGGATGTTTATCATGTATAGCTGGTGTGAATAGTTTGCTATTCTGACAAGCTCAAGTCACAGGGGAACTGAGAAGGTTGTGAGGGTGAGTTAATGCTTTTGGCTTTTTTTTTTTTTTTTTCTTTTTTTTTCTTGCTATGTAGCTCTGGCTGCCCTGGTACTAATATATCCCAGGCTTGACCTGGGAGTTCTCTTGCCTATGCCTCTTATGCACTGTGATCATAGTTGGGTACTAACAAGCATGCTGTAGATGCTGTTTTAACCCTGTTACACTAAAGTTGAAATTCCAGTTGAAGGCGGTATCCTAGATATTTAGAAACTAAAGCAGGGGGATGTCAAGTTTGAGACCACTTGAGCAATATAGTGGAGACCATATTTCCGTATAAAAAGGTCTGAGAATGTAGTTCTTTGGTACAGTACCTGCTTAATGTATGTGAGGCCCTGAGTTCAATCTCCAGGATGATCAAAACAACTCCTAGAACCAGTTTTGTACTGTAGGCCAAAGACAATTATATTTCCATTGGCGTTTTAAGTTTAAGAATTTTAAGGATATTTAGTTATGAAAGTGATTGTCTAGGATGTGGGGGTGTCACCACTTTTTTTAAAAAATGTGTTTTTATATGTTTTGCCGGCAAGTATGTAAACACAGCATGTGTGCGCAGTGCCTGTGGAGGCCAAAAGAGTCAGGAACTGTATCCTAGCATTTGTTCTTAACCGCTGAGCTGTTTCTTTAGCCTTGAAGTCTTTAAAGACAGTGTCTCATATAGCCCAGGCCAGCTTCCAGTTGGCCATGTAGCCTTGAGTTCTAGATACTCTTGCCCCCGTTGTCCCTGGATTCTTTAAGTATAACTTTCAAACGTAAACGGGCTGGCAAGATGTTTCCGTGGGTAAGGGCACTTGCTGAGCAAGTCTGCCATCTGAAGTTCGTCTCTGGAACCCACAGGGTGGAGAGAACTGACTCCCACAAGTTGTTCACTGCCCTCCAAAGACAGATGCACAGAGATGGGGGTGGGAGACTTGGCGTTGGGCTTAAAAACTAAAAGTAAATAAACAAGCTGGTATAATGTCTAGGTCTGTTACATAGCTTAGGAGGCATAGGCTAATGTCT
>JADRCH010000036.1:3821723-3882734 GCA_019843965.1 Rhynchomys soricoides | reverse complement strand
TTACACTCACTGTGGAACCCATGCTTGTGACAGGGTCCCAATGTAGCGCAGTGTGGCCTTACACTCACTGTGGAACCCATGCTGCCCTCCAAATGGAAGCCTTCTGCCCCACCTCCCAAACGCTTGTGTCATGAGCGTTTACCATAACTGCTGCTTGATGTGTATATGGTGTATAGAAATGATTATTGTGATAATTAAAGGCTCAGAACAGTTTGTTAGTCATGTCTTTTACAGAACAGCATCAATCAAAATAGGAGGCTAGTGACATGGCTCAGGTGCTGTGCAGGCCTGGCTTCCTGAGGTGGGTCCTTGGCACCCACATGGTAGAAGGAGAAAGCCCACTCTCCAGTGCAGTGCCTGAGAATGCTAGAACAGGGAGGTGATTCTCTTGGGACTGGAGTTCAGTTGTGAGCTGTCATGTGGGTACTGGGAAGCAAACCTGGGTCTTGGAAAAACAGCAGTTGCTCTGAACCCCTGAGCTCTCTCCAGCCCCATAAATGCAGATACTCAGGACTCAGGGTTTGGCCTTTAGTCTCATCAGGTAGCACAATCATCCTGTGTTCGCCTGACATTGACTTGAAGTCTATGGCTCTATTTTGCAATCTTCCTCCTGCAGGCCTGTATAGACTTGAGTTGAACAAAGCTGTCAGAATAGATACTGTTTAGAGTTTGGTAGCATCAGGAACTTTCTACATAACATCAGTCAAATCCAATCTTAGGGAGGCAGTAGCTAAGTTAATAATTACCACTTTCCCCTAGGGTTCTGATATAGAGATCGTGAATTCTGCCACGGCCAGTGACAGCTGTGAACTGACTCTAGAATGTTCCTTATTAGAACAGTTGGAGCAGCACGTTCTTTTTGTGGGGCATGGAGTTGGAGGTAAGTTCCCATTTTTTGTTTTTGTTTTTCTGGAGATGGGAGTATCATCCTTGATTGCCATTGGAATGGTCTTATCACAGATGTTCAGTGGACTTGTTTAAGTTGAAAACCTGCTGGAAAGTGTCTCAGAATAGTTAGAAGGCTGCTGACACCTGAGAGCCTGTAATGAGTTACATTCCCTGTGTGAAATTGTCACTTCACACTTAAAAATGATTAAATTTGTTAGCAAGAGCAGAGAGACTGATGATATGTAGGCTGCGCAATTAAAGTGTCTTCAACAAAAGAAATAACGATATCAATTTTGGTTTTATACCAGAAAGCAGTGCAAACAGCATATCATCAGTGGGAGAAACCATGTTGTCACCAGTGAGTGAAACCAAGTCAGCAATTGAGGTAAACTTTTATTCCGTTCTGTGGATGTTTGATAAGCACTGTGTTTCTGTTTGTAGCTAAGCATTCTATTCCTCCCTAAACTATAAGAAAATCTAGTGAAAAAAATCGGTCAGTTTTAAGGTCAAAACAGGACTCTAAGCAAGCGTCCTCCCCTAGGTCACCCTCACAGCCCTGACTGTGACTAGAAGATGACTAGCTTGTCTGATTTAGCTAGCTTATCTATCAGTTTAATCTATTTAACTATTTTAAGAATAGTTTATTCTTTTAATCTATATTATGATTATTTTTGGAAGTAGATTTTATTCTTGAACTATATTCAGATTTTTCTGAGTGAATGTCTAAAATGAATTAAATACTGCCTGTTGCTGTTGTCTTTTGAATAAAGCTACTTGGCTGTGTAATCTTTCCTTGGTATTTTAGTCCCTTCCTGCTGAGAATGGGAACATAAAGAATAATTCTTTTCTAGAAGAGCCTGGAGACATGGCTCAGTGGTTACGAATACCTACTACTCAATCATGAGGCCCTGAGTTCAGATCTCACCACACATGGAATAAGCTGGGTGTCCTCCAAATACTTGTAACTTCAGCTCTATGGATCTGATGCCCTCTTCTGGCCTTTGTGCACAGATAGACATGCATAAACTTAAGCAGATACATAAGTAAATAAATCTTTAGTGTTGATGAGGTGGTTCAGTGGGTGGAGAGGTCTTGCTGTCAAGTAAGTTATTAAACATAGTTTATTTTTGGAGATTGGGAAGTCCAAGAAGAAGGTGCTAATAACTCGTTTGGTGTGTGGTGATTGTATCTTTTGCCACATTCTCTGTGGAGAAAAAAATGCAATGTTCTTGGATGACAGAGGAAGGACATGGCCAGATGGCCCTGTACCTCTTCAAACAGTATCCTCCTCAGCTCACTGAGTCTTCATCGTTGTTGTTGGGATTTTGTTTTTGTTTTTGTTTTGTTTTGTGTGCATGGTCTTTCTACATAGCCCTGGCTGTCCTAGAACTCTGTATGTAGACCAGGCTGGCCTCCAGCTCACAGAGGTCCACCTGAGTGCTGAGATTGAAGGCAAGTACTAGCCCAAGTTTTAATGAATTTTAGGGACATATTCAGACTGTAGTACATAGCATAGCTGTTGAATCAGTCTGTCACATACTTCCTGGAGGTAGTATTTTGTGCCAGCAAACTCAGGACTGCTGAAGTAAGTGAATTCTTGGTGTCCTGTGGGCATAGCAGGGCTGAGCAATCTCTTCAGTTCTGGAAGCACAGTGGGGGGAGACAGTCATTTCAGCTAATTCTTAGCATTATGGATGGCTTTGAGGTCTCCAACCTAAAGAAAGTGAGCCTGTGATTGCATAATCCTTTACTGTTGGATAGAAATCACATCTTTAAGGGCTAGGGGAGGTATCCAGTGGTAGACCCACCCGAAGCACAGCATGCATAAGGCCCTGGGCGCCATCCCCAGTATTGAAAAGGGTAAATAAAGTATAAAAAAAGAAAGAGAAGAGAAGGGGAGAGAATACAAAAAGAATGAAACTAGGTGTCGTATTTTGAGCTGTGAAGAAAATTTACAACTTAAAATTACTGAGCTTATTGCCTGTAAAATTTGGTTCTGTAGGTGGAAGCAGCAATTTCCCCTGAAGACAATGTTTATTTCGGAACTACTAGTGATGATTCGGATATTGTTACACTTGAACCACCTAAGCTGGAAGAAATGGGGAGCCAGGAAGTTGCAATTATTCAAGAAGCGCCCAACTCAGATGACCTTAACATGGGTTCTTCCTCCAGCAGCCAGTACACCTTCTGCCAGCCAGAGCCCGGTATGGAGCTGCTGACGCAGCAACCCTCTGACGTTTGTTTTCTAGCTCCAACTTTCAACCTTTTAAAGAATTTCTGTGAAACTCAAGAAAGTCTTGATAAAATTTGTTACAGTGTTTTTATGGCCTTTATGGTTGAACTCAGTGTTCTTTGACATTACTCTGTGTGTGTGTGTGTGTGTGTGTGTGTGTGTGTGTGTGTGTGTGTAGGGGTATACTGGGGACTGAACGCCAGATACTGCATATACTAGGTGAGCAGTCAGCTACATTCAGTTTATTAAAGTCTCAAGTCCTTAAAAGGTGCATTTGTCTTTTAATATATGATTGGTTGGTTGATTGAAGTATAGCAGAGTTGAGCTCTGTAACTCTGGCTGTTTTTACACTCACTGTGTAGCTCAGACTTTCCCTCGGACTTGGCAGCAGTTCTACAAGGCATGTGCCACCATTCCCAACTTTCACAATTTTTTTCGAGGCAGGGTTTCTCTGTGTAGCCCTTGGTGCCCTGGAACTTGGTCTGTACACCAGGCTGGCCTTGAACTCAGAGATCTGCCTACGTCTGCTTCTTGGGTGCTGGGATTAAAGACATGTGTCACCACTACCCAGGCTCCTACAATTCTTAACCTCTGATTTCTGAATATGTAGTATCTTTCAATGTGACACAAAATAGGTAGGCATAAAGTTCCTGGAAAATGTTAAAAGAGAAGCCTGTAGCTAACTCAGTTGTTACTTAACCCACAGTGATAATTTAAAGATGGAGTGTGGAGTCCTGTGACTCCATTTAGAACTGCTGTTTTAATCATGTCCTAACCTGATGAAAAACCAAGAATATATAGGATCTAGTTTGGATTAGCTCCTTATATTTTTCTATTCTTTCAATAACTTGTATACATTTGGCAGTCAGAATCAAACAATGACATTTCTCATTCCAATTTAAGGTAATAAAATGCCACATTGTGTTTCTTGGCTTTTTTGTTGGTTTGTTTTGGGATAGTATCTTGAGTTCACATTGTCCTGGGCCTCATTGTGTAGCTTGACTAGCCTTGGATTTGTGACAGTCTGCCTGCTTCAGGTGGGATTATGTCACAAAACACCCACATCTTCTGTCCCCACATAACACTCATGTCTGACACGTGAGTGCTGTGTGAGTTGTTGGGAATGGTAATAAGAAGTCCGTATGTGTTCAGAGCAGAAGGAATGTCTTCTGAATATTTTAAATCCATCCTTTGTTGAGCCTGAGGTACAGATGTGTGACTGTATTTACAAAAAGTTGGTACAGTTGACCTAGGAATTCAGCAAGTACAGAGGTCAAGGCCTTCCCACACTCAGTGCAGTCAGGTTCCTTTTGAGTTTTGTAATTCCATCATGTTCAGTCTTATCTCTTTTGATAGATTTACTTATCCATTTATAATTGTTTGCTTCTGCTTATAATTGTTAAGAAGCATGGACTCAAATAGGAGTGTAGCTGAAGGGCACCGTGAGATAGCAGTACACACTGTTGATGGGAACGTGCACCTGAAAGCCCAGGATTCTGGCTTGATTTCCTCTTTGAAAGATCTAAGAATGCTTCAGAATTAGCTAACAGAAATACTAAGTGTGTGTGTGTGTGTGTGTGTGTGTGTGTGTGTGTGTGTGTATGAGTGTGTGAGTGTGTGTGTTTTGAGACGGTCTCACAATGTATGCTTGACTGGCCTGGAATTTGCTATAAACCAGGTTGGCCTCAAACTCAGAGATTGACTTGAGTCTGTTTCTTGAGTGCTGCAATCCCGTGTGCGTGGCCACACCCAATTTAAGCACATTTTAAAAAACTTTGCAATCCATCCCATCAAAATTGCTTGTATAAAGACAGTGTTTAAAAATAATTAAATTTTGAGCTACACTGGAAAAGCTACACAGCTAGGCATCATGGTGGATGTGTCTCCTTAGTTACTCCGTTCTCTTCTCCCATTCTCTTTTTCTCTACAGTTTTTCAGCTTCATGTGTTTGTATGATTCTAGTAGGTATACAGCTTTTGTTTGTTTAAGAAAACTACTGCCTTCCATTGGCCAACCCTCCTACCCAGAAAGCAAGGCTGATTGCTGTAGTGAATGAAGCTGATGTTGTGTGTGCTTCTAAAGAGACAGTCATTGGAGTTTAATCTCTCATAGATGATAACAGTGTTAACTGGCTAAAGTTATATTTTTAGTTTTTTTCCTGTATTATTTATAATGAAGCTTTCCTATTTCCTATCTTCTTTCCTATTTATTCACAAAAGAAAGTTGGTGGGAGAAGCTGTGGAAGATTCCTGAATGCATAAGGGGATGGGATGATCAGCTGAGACTCCGTGTTCCTAGCCAGCTCGCTCTCCAAGGTGGCATGACTGATGCTGAGCTGAGTGCCTTCTCTTGCTGGGCTAGTCACATTTACTATTGAAATGCTGAGTGCTTTGGAGAGTCTGGATCTAAAAGATCCCATAAACAGGCTGGCTAAGCTTACTGCATGCTTCTGCATTGCTTGCTGCTTAGACTGTGGGCCAAATTATGCTGTACAGGAAATTTAGAAATTCAAATATTTCTACCATTACATATCTATGAGGTTATTTGTTCATATAGATGAAGGCAATATGCATTGTAGGTTTGGAGACATTTTTAAGAGCTTTGGAGAAAAGTTTGCTTTTACATTGACTTACTTTACTGTACTTCTGTCAGAAAGTATTACTTCAATATCCTAGCCGTGATCTAGGTGCCTTCATATCATGTAATGCTTGGTTTAAGTCTTCCTTTCTTTCTCTTTATCTAAGAAATGTACATCACAGCTGAGGCAATGGCATCTTAGGAAAACTAGTGTTCAAGAATAACCAGACACATGAGGGGCATGAGGTCATGACACATTGACCCCTCAGTGGCTCCCATGTCACTAAGTATTAGGATATATGTTCATTCAGTAGTGATGATGTCTCTGTTGATGTTTAGAAAGCATTGCCTGATGTAGACACCAGCTTTCCTGTGGCATGGACAGCCTGTTTTCTAAAAGACTGGCAGTCTTGGTTGCATGAGTGTGTGCTGTTGTGGAGCTCTGTGTTGAACTCACGTTCACATCTTCTCTTTACTTCTAACTGGCCTATAGAGATTATTACCAAGTGTTTTTGTCAATAACTTGTTGAAATATGGAATAGAATTAAGAAGTGATATGTGCAAAAAGCTGTGAGTAATCTAAGGGATTGTTCCTGGAGATTTTTTTTGTGCAGTTTTTGTTTCTTCCCGTGGAGGAGCAGCACAGATTAGGATGGGAGAGAGCTGTTGTGTCGCTTCCTCAGGCTGACATATTTACTAGAGGGTGCAGTCCACAACCTTCTGCTAAGAGTGGCAGTGGAAGGGAAGGGCTCACCTGACTTTGGGAATCGAGTGAACTGTGGTGCTCTGGACCTGCATCCTGGGGTAGGGACCTGTTGTAAGAGACCAGGAAGTACTTCACACTTCCTGCCCCTTCAAGTAGCTTTGAAGTTGAATGAAAAGACAAGATTTATTTTTTCCTTAACTGAAATATTTGTTTCTGCCTGGGTTTGGTATGGTGTTGGTAAATGAACAGCATGTTCTTGTTTACGTTTCTCTTTTTGGCTTTCTCATGTTAAAGGTATGTAAAGCTAGCATTGATTATTGTCGTATTTACTGGCAAGGCTTTTCTAAGAATGTGTACTTAAATATCAACATTTTTCTTTTTAAACTAGTCTTTTCATCTCAGCCTAGTGATGAGGAATCCAGTAGCGATAACACCAGCCTGGAGCCTAGCCCTGCTCCTAGACGCCGCCGCAACAGGAAGAAGACCATGTCTATCTCAGAGTCTGAGGAGCATCCACTCGCTGAGCCAGAAGATGAGCCCTCCAAGGAGCCAAGTAAACGCCATTTTAGTGGTGGTCTCAACAAATGTGTTATCCTGGCCTTGGTGATTGCTGTCAGCATGGGATTTGGACATTTCTATGGTGAGTGTTTGGAAACACCTTGTGCAGAAGCCACTTACATATAGCAGCAAGACAAGATGGTATAAAACCTTGTGCAGAAGCCACTTACATATAGCAGCAAGACAAGATGGTATGAAAAGGTCAGTGGTGGGTCCTCTGGCCTGTACCTATAGTCAGCTGCTTTACTCAGGAGGCAGAAGTAAAGGATTGCTGAGTCTTTGGAATTTGAGATTAGCCTGGCAACTTAGCAAAACCCTGTTCCAAAACAAAACATTAACATTCCTTTTTTTTTTTTTTGGACAAGATCATGCTGGTCTGCAACCTATAATCTTCCTACATCAGAATCTCTCAAGTATAAATAAGGACTAGTAACATACATATTTGTGGCTCTTTTTTAAAAAAAAATAAGACTGGAGATTAAAAATCTGAAGTTGGGGGTGGGGAAATGGCTAAGTGGTTAAGAGCACTGGCTACTGGCTATTCTTCCAGAGGACCCAGTTTCAATCTCCTGCACCTAACCCATATGTTGGCTGTTTCATAACCATTGCCATTCCAGCTACCCTCTTCTGACCTTAGAGGGCACTGCATGCACATAGTGCATAGACATACGTACAGGCAAATCACAAATAAATCTGAAGATGCTGGATGTGTTGTTGAATGGCTTTACCCAGGGGCAGACGAGAGTTTTGAATTTGAGGTCAGATTGGTTTACAAATTCTATTCCAGGCTAGCCACCCTGGATTTTGAAGCAGGGCTTTACATCTTCTTTCCATCCATCCATCCATCCATCCATCCATCCATCCATCTATCTATGGTTTTAAAAGCAGGGTCTTACTATATAAGCCAAGCTGAGCTCTGACTCAGCTTCTGAGTGCTGAGATTATAGACCTGTGCTACCTGGTCAGAGAGGTATAGTATACTTGAGAAGTCAATGTCTTAAACCTTGTCAAGTTCACACCTTTTTGTTGTTGTCTGAAAAAGGGTCTCTCTGTATAGCCCTGGCTGTCCTGGAACTCACTGTGTAGCAGCTCACTATGTAGACCAGGCTGGTCTCAGACTCAGCAGGGCTCCATCTGCCTCTACCATCCAAGTGCTGGACTAAAAGGCTATGCCATCATGCCTGGCAACTTGAAAAATCTTAGTTTGCCTATATAAATTACTTTTAGATTCATTCCTTTTCTTGGTCTGTATAACCTATACTTCAATTTTCTGTTTTGATAGTTCTTTCAAACAATATGTTCTTTCATGAATGTGGTAAAGGTGTTTGATAGAGCATGATATTGGAATAAAATGACAGAGCAGTTCATACTTGCTAAAGTCAAGGTTGCTGAACAATGTTTCCTGTGTTCAGCTTGAGGTGGTATTTGGGCTCATGGGGAGGCCTGCCCATGTGTGTCCTGCTGAGTACTTACATACTCTTGAGCCACACTAGTGTGATGTGCTCTGAGGCACACATTTTATCAATGTTTTTGAGTGTATTTTTGCCCTCCTACAGGTAAAAATGAAGGAAACAAAGGAGAAGGTCTAAAATCTTTTTTTTTTTTAACTAAAAGCCAAGACTTGGTTATTAACTTTAATATTAATATAGACTGCACTAAAACTCCTGATTTGCATGACTTTGGAATTTTTTTTTTTTTTTTTTAGAAAGTACAGTTTGGAAGAGTCCTTTTAAAACCAAGATTGTTAGCTTTAACAAAATTAACACACTATCTTCCTTCTTACACAGCCTTACCACAGTGCGGGGTCCTGGGTGCTGCAGTGTATGAAACGAGTTACGTAAATCTAAGCCCCGCCTCACTCACAGGGCAGGACATTGGCCTGTGCGGGCAGTGAGCTCCATGCTAGCACCCCATTCTCTGATATCTGTATCCATAAGCAGCCATGTGGTATAAACAATCTGCTGAGAACACAGCCAGCCTTGGCTCCGTATAACTGTGGGGTTTCCTGTCTGTACTAGAAGAGAAAGCACAAGATAGTGACACAGTGTACTCTAGCTGTTTGACATGATTCAGATTCTAAAAGTGCGTCTGAACTTTTAGAAAAAGATAAAAATTAGCAAAGAAGATAATGGTCTGTAAGAAAGCTAACACCAAATTCATGTTTGAAGTGCTTCTCCATCCTTGTGTAGACGGTGTTGACGGGTTGTCCAGCCATTCTGAGGACGTAGCTATAACTAGATGAGAAGTTACACAGCACAAAGAGGCATTGAAGTCCATGGCTATATCAGCTTACTCAGTAATCCTTGAATGGGCTTTTAGTAAGCTTATGATAGGTAGGAGGGAAAGTAGACCATTCCAGAAGTGGGAACTCTATAACCCTTATGGAAACAAAAATTACCTAGATTATAGATAAAAGATGTTCTTAAGGGGGCTGGAGAGATGGCTCAGCGGTTAAGAGCACTGACTGCTCTTCCAGAGGTCCTGAGTTCAATTCCCAGCAACCACATGGTGGCTCACAACCATCTGTAATGGGATGTGATACCCTCTTCTAATGTCTGAACACAGTTTATGATGCTGAGTGAGAAAGTTTGATTTGCTGGGCAGTGGTGGCACGCACCTTTAATCCCAGAACTTGGGAGGCAAAGGTAGGCGGATTTCTGAGTTTGAGGCCAGCCTGGTCTACAGAGTGAGTTCCAGGACAGCCAGGGCTACACAGAGAAACCCTGTCTCAGAAAAAAAAAAAAAGAAGAAAAGAAGAGAAGAGAAGAGAAGGGAAGAGAAAAAGGTAAAACTAAAAGGAGCTAGATTCAGCTAGAACTTCTGTGAGTTTTGTAATCTGTATACTGGTGCTGAAGGAAGGCCTTGGGGGTTAGAGTGAAGGAGCGATGACGAGGTTAGACTGGCGAGAGGGCACCGAGAGTTTCCAGCCTAGAGTTTTAGATTGTAATCTGTCAAAAATTCAGGAAGTGTGCTAGCTGCTTCACGTTGGAAGTAAATGGTTTTTTAGTGGAAGAGCCCTGCTAGACAATGAAGAAGCTAGATTATGTGCTAGGCCTTCTACCACCTAGCTGAATCTCCACTCCTGGATTATTAAGTGATGTTCAAAAGTGGGTTTCAGGACCTGTAGAAGGAATTAAAAGGGATTGTTACGTCCTATGTTTAAACTTCTGCATGTACTGGTATGCCCACTAGTTGCCAGATGTGCTTTTTGATTTAGTGGTGCTCCCTCCCCCCCCCAACCCCCCATGTACGGTACATGTAGCAGGAGCATACAAACAGCTTGTCTTGGCAAAAGAACATTTTGAATCTTAGGTCAAATATGAAGGAATTGTCCTAGTACTGGGTGATCACCTGAGGGCTTTGCAGATGGTAGTTAACGGCTCTTCCACTGCCCCTGCCCTCTTGCAGAATTCCTAATATTATTTGGCTTTGGGGACCAATAAGATAGCTCAGTGGGTAAGAGCTCTACTTTCAAGCCTAATGGCTTGAGTTTGATCCCCGAGACCTACATGGGAAAGGAGGGGTCCAATGTGCATGTGTGTCTTCCCCCAAATAGTACATGCATATATTTTTTAAAAGTAATCTCAGGGGCTGGAGGGATGGCTCAGCAGTTAAGAGCACTGACTGCTCTTCCAGAGGGCCTGAGTTCAATTCCCGGCAACCATATGGTGGCTCACAACCATCTGTAATGGGATCCAATGCCCTCTTCTGGTGTGTCTGACAGCTACAGTGTACTCATCATTATATAAAATAAAATCTTTAAAAAAGAGAGACACTTACAATCTGAGTATTTAAAACGTAGAAGGGATGTAGCTCTGTGGGTAGTGTTTGCCTGGCATGCTCAAAGCCTTAGGTTAACACAAAGCCTAGGAGTTGGTACAGAAGATGACGTTCACGGCCATTCTCCAGTTCATAGTTAATTTGAGCCCAGCCTGGTCCGCAAAGGACTCAGTCTCACAAACAAGCAAACAAACAAGCCTCTTTGCCAGGTAGTGGTGGTGCACACCTTTAATCCCAGCACTCAGGAGGCAGAAGCAGATGGAGCTCTGTGAGTTCAAGTTTAGCCTGGTCTACAGATGAGTTCCAGGACAGCCAGAACACACAGAAAAGCCCTGTCTCAGAAACAGTGCAGGAGGATCAGGAGTTCAAGACCATCTTCAGGTAAACAGGGAGTTGGACTCTATCTTAGATGACTGAAGATCCTGTCTCTAAAAACATAAAGTATAAATTTGACTTTGAGAATGATGGTGTTCATAATTAGGCATTTCCTATGCTATATTTCATTATTTGAGTTGTAGCCTATAGGCAAATTATTAAGAAACATACATTTTCATTTTCCTTTGACTCTTGACCTATAGGAAAAGAACTCCACCGATGGCTTATTTTTCTGTTTAAAGCGGTTGAAACACTTTACTTCAGCGATCGCAATGCTGAGTGCTGTTGGTATAGCAAGATGAGAAGTGGGTTTTTTGGGGTGTGGGGATTGTTAGTGTGTGTCTTCTTTGGAAGAGTAGTGAACTGCTTAGATGTGTGTGTGTCTGCTGAATGAATTAACATACATCATTAACCTGCTTGTCCTATGCATTAGCATCCACTGTGGTTTGAGGAATGACACCATGAATGTTTTATAGTAAAGAATGTCTTTGCCCAAGTTAAAGAGCTAGTGTAGGCCAAGTGTGCTGTGCATTTTTGAGTAGTGGCAGTTATGCTATCCCTATAATGGTTTTTCCTTTCAGGCACAATCCAGATTCAAAAGCGTCAGCAGTTAGTCAGAAAGATCCACGAAGATGAGCTGAATGGTGTGAAGGATTATCTCTCGCAATGCCAGCAGGAACAAGAGTCTTTTCTAGATTTCAAGGTGTGTATTAATTAAACGTTGAAAAATAACTAATAGTAAGTAATATGGAAATAATTGAGCTAGGTGTGAGGGCACATGAACACTGTAATCCTATCCTGGTGCTGGAGAACCTAGGCAATATGAATCAGGCCAAGTTCAAGACTTGCCTGTGCTACTTAACGACACCCTGCCATAGAAAGCCAAGGAGAAGAAGAAAAATAGAAATCAGCAGTGAAGCAATTAGGTGTCATTACAGTGAGAATAGTGGGCTAGAGAGATGGGCCAGCAGGGAGAGGCACTTGCTGCCAGACCTGAGCATCCAAGTTCAGTTCCCAAGCCCTACATGGTGACTGGAGATAACAGATGCCCACAACCACAAGCTGTCCACTGACCTCCACATGCACACCTGCACACAAACAAATGTAGTAAAAAAGCTAAAAATAGTGTGAAGTTGTTTCGTGCTTTTATGCCTGTTCCTCACATTGGCATGCATCATGTAACTTACTTGTCTTGGCACTCTTGTGAGTGAAGCCATGGATCTTTCTTATAAACAGAAAGAGGTTCAGAGAGGCTAAGTAACTTTGCACGGCCAGCAGATCTAGTTGGATTCCAAGTATTTAACTTCAAAGATTTAAAAAAACTGATCTGTGTGGGTATGTGCATTCAAAGTACTTTACATGCATGGCACAAATGTGGAAATCAGAAAATAACTTTCAGGAGTCAGTTCTCTGATCTACTGTGCTACGGAATCCAGCTCAGGTCATCAGGCCTGGCAGCAGGCACTTCTGCCAGCAGAGCCATCTTGTAAACCACATTTTTAAACCTCTCTCTTTTTTTTCTTTTCTTTTCTTTTCTGAAGATCAATGAGTTAGGGAAACAACCATTTCAGTTGTTTCTCACTTGTAAAAATCTATTACTTATTTTTGTTTGTTTCTGAATTCATGTTTCCTTGGATTTGAGAAAGTATTTAACTATGTTACTAGGACTCAGGCTACCCTGTGCACAGAGGTGTTTCCATGAGATTCTGTACTGCCACACAGCAGCCTTTTCTGACACAGCAGCCTTTTCTGCCACACCAGTGTTGGGATTAAAGGCAGGTACTGCCATGCCTTGCTGCTTTCTGAATATTTTTTATCCTCATCAGTACTGAGTCTGGGGACATGGGGACACAAATACACAAATGGCTGATTGTGGGTTTATTTACAGAAGGCAAAGGCAACTAACTTTAAAATCTCTTAGTTGCTGGCTGTGGTGGGACAGGGACAAGCAGATCTGAGTTTGAGGCCAACCTGGTCTACAGAATGAGTGATAGGTCAGCCAGGGTGATGTAGAGAGGCCCTTTCTGAAAATAAATGATTAAATAGAATAAAATGTTAGTTCTCTAAACTCTGCAGGCACCTTTCCAGGACAGCTACTGTAGTAAGAAGATGGAAGGGCTTCCCATGCTTTTCTCACTTAGGAATGGGTGTGATCCAGTGCTGTGTCTGTATGCAGCACTGAGCACGGACTCTGGGGCCTTGGGTTTGCTAGTGAGTACATGCCCTTAGGCTATAAGAGATGAATGGATTTCTGCCAACTTGTTCTTGTTTGAATTCTCCTCCCTCAGCAGTGTTCTTGATTTGAAGTAGCTGCCTGCTGCCTGTTTTCTTCTGTGTGACACTTTATTTTCCATTTCCCTTTTAAGAATGAGAAGCCTCTTGAACATATGGCAAGTGGCATTGAACATTTATTTTCCAGATTTTAATACCATTTAACCATACCCAAAGGATCTGTGCACATGGACGGACACACACACACACACACACACACACACACACACACACACACGAGGGGGTCAGGCACTAAAGGGTATAGTTTTTCATGATTAGATTTAGATTGAACTTTCCAAGCACTTAACATTTCTTTTCTCTTTCATTAAAAAAAAACCAAAAACCATTTAGTCGTTGAAAGAAAACCTTGAGAGGTGTTGGACTGTTACTGAATCAGAGAAGGTTACCTTTGAAACTCAGAAGAAGAACCTTGCAGCAGAAAACCAGTATTTACGAATATCTCTGGAGAAGGAAGAGAAAGTCCTGTCTTCATTACAGGAAGAGCTACGGCAACTGAGGGAGCAGATTAGATTGTTGGAGGATAAAGGCACAAGTAACCAGTTAGTTAGGGAGAACCAGGTTCTCAAGCACTCCTTAGAAGTGGAAAAACAGAAAACAAACAGCTTCCGTAATGAAAGGGAGACTCTCTTGGAGGAAGCAAGAGTGCTAAAAAGGGACCTGGAGAGAGAACGGTTCACAGCCATGACTCTGCGGGCAGAACTGGAGCAGTTAGTCCCTCATCAGGCACAGAGCCATGCAGAGTCTCCTAGTGTGCCAACTGAGGAGAAGAAAATCGTGCTGTTACAGCAGAGGCTTGCTGAGCTGGAGCAGAAGCTCAACTTTGAGCAGCAGCGTTCTGATTTGTGGGAGAGACTGTACGTTGAGGCGAAGGATCAACATGGAAAGCAGGAGATGGATGGGAGGAAGAGAGGAAGCAGAGGAAGCCACCGGGCGAAGAGCAAGTCGAAAGAGACATTTCTGGGGACAGTTAAGGAAACATTTGATGCTATGAAGAATTCTACCAAGGAGTTTGTGAGACATCATAAAGAAAAAATCAAGCAGGCAAAAGAAGCTGTGAAGGAAAATCTGAAAAAGTTCTCAGATTCAGTCAAATCCACTTTTCGACATTTCAAAGATACTACCAAGAATATCTTTGATGAAAAGGGCAGTAAGAGATTCAGGGCTACAAAAGAAGCAGCAACTGAAAAGCCAAGAACAGCTTATAGTTACTCTTCATACTCACAGCAGGAGGCACCAAACCAAAACCAGAATTGCAGACGCCCTTCTGCACAGAGGGATGGAGGAAGAGAAAAGCCCAGTCACTCTGAAGAAATTAGAAAGAATGCAAATTCCTATACATACAAGGCCAAGTTTGACTGCAGAGGCACCAGAAGGGTTTGTTCAGGTATGTCTGAATGTGCTGGACAGGAATCCATTAGCCCTATTAATAAAGGGAGTCCTGTTAGGATGAATGACTTTAAACAGCTTATCCACTGGTACTTACTGAATGAACTGGATACTTTTCACCACTGGAAAGAACTGGATCAGTTCATTAGTCCGTTTTTTCCGAATGGTGTCTTTAGACATGACCAGAAGCTCTTCTCCGACTTTGTTGATGATGTGAAAGGTTACCTTAAGAGCCTAAAGGAGTATCAAGTAGAGGATGACCATCTGGAGACGTTGGATGGATGTATATATAGGCACTTTGGGCACGTTTTCTCCCTTCCATTCGGACCCAGGTCGGTTTACATAAAACCATGTTACTATAATAGCTTCTAACAGTGATATAGTGCATAGCATTTTATTTTATTTGTTAACACTTTGAGCTTTTTGGAAGGTTACTGTTTGTGAGAGACAAGCTTTATTGCCAATGAAATTCAGAATAAATTGGAAGAGTTTTAAAATTATAACTATTGCAAACTGAAAAAAAAAAATCCATGCCAATCATTTAGACTTGAACAAATGATTGAATTTCTACCTTAAAAATTAAAGGATATATATATATATATGTATATATATACACATATATATATAATATATCTTGATTGAGCTAATCTAGCTTTTTTCAGAATAGTTTATGTAATTAAAGTGAAATTATTCCCTTTAATCCTTGACGTAGGAAGCTAGAAACAAAGACTTTAATGTGAAGCCCAGGTCATGTGGAGCTGCCCACCTGTGATCACTGTCAGTTTTACTGAGTTTAGGAGTACTCATTGCAGGGTTACTACTGAGAAAGGTGCTGGATGCTCAGGAGCGACAAAGCCCCATAATGTTCTTCAAGACTGTGTCTGTTGTCCTTCAGCTTTTTATTCTGTAACTGAAAATGTCTGTTTACCTTTGAGAGTCAAGTTCTATCTTTATGAATAAATGCAATGTGCCTATAAAATAATGAGACTGGTTTCTGATGTCTTTAGTTCCGGAAACATGTCTAGTGCTCTAGTGAGCAGTGTTGGAGGCTGCTTTGAGGAAACGTGAACAACTCCTGGCTGATCAAGAGTTAGGTGTGCAGGGAGAGGCATGAAGGGATAGTGGCCTCAGGTAGGCTGGAGATGGTTGGAAAATCTCCATGATCGAAGTGACCTTGCATCGAAACTTGCTTTGAAACTAGCTTTTGGAAGAGAAGTGAGGGTTAGTACATGGGTAGAGGAGAGTCCTCCCTGGAAAGGAAGGTCATTTGCAAAGGCACGGAGAAATGAAGACATACTACTTTACAGAAACAGGTGAGCTGGGGTGAATCAGGAAGGTCTCCGTTTTTTCCTGAAGTGTCTATCTTGTGAGATGGAGAACTTCTGAAGGATCTGGTTACTGGGTGGGATGGTGCCTAGCCCGTCAGATGACTGGCAGCAGCCAAGAGCGTTGATTGGCAAGGTGTGAAGCCAACTGTGGTGGTCTGCACATGAGAAGCTGATGGGAATCTGAATGAGGTCACTGAAGGTGATGAGGAGCAGACAGATACATTTTAAACAACTCATATAGTGAGACAGTTATAGTGAGACTTGTGTAAGAGAAGTAGAAAGTGTGTTGTGGGTGTATCTGGAACGACTTCACTCTTGGATATTGATATTACTCAGAATACCAGGAGGAAACTCTAAGCAAGAGGAACCAGAAGCAAATTGGTTTTGGGGGTATCTGTTGGCATTTATTTGGAGAGAATGGGTTGGTAGCTACACAGCCATTTTTACTCACTTCGGAAGGTCTAGTGCTGGGGACTCCAACATCTGTTATAGAGAAGGCTAAGCAAGAAGAGTACAGAGTGATGCACAAGAAACCAGAGATGTCAAGTCAGGTGCTTAGAGTGGAGGACTGCAGGGTGCTTGTGTGCAGGTCTTTGTGTAAAGCAGTGGGGAAGCCTGCTGGCAGAATAGGAAGAAAGTGGTGCCTGCTCACTGCACTTGACTGGAAAGGGGGAAAGTTGGAGACTGGTTTGCAGGCTGTGTGTATTATCTCAGTTGAAGGATAAAGCCAATGGAGACGAGGCTGGTGGTTCTTACTGGAGTAAAAACAGAAACACCTCATTATTTTATGGTTACATTCCTGCTCCTCATCACCTGTTGGGTCTCTCCTTCCAGCTAGTGCAGGTATAGTTTTGTCTATCTTGTTTTCTTCAGTGTTGAAATAATACCCCTCTAGAATTTTATTTTATATTTTATCTTTTTGCAGTGTTCAGATAGATTAATGGAGAAAAACACTGTTATTTTTACTTTTAGAAAACTGAACTCTAACATAGATTAAAAAATGTGTTTACTACTTTCAGTCGACCTGATAAAAAGCAACGTATGATAAATATTGAAAACTCCAGGCACCGAAAACAAGAGCAGAAGCACCTTCATCCACAGCCTTATAAAAGGGAAGGTAAATGGCATAAATACAGTCTCGCTAACGGAAGACACGCGGCAAACCTTGAGATAGAACTGGGGCAGTTACCTTTTGATCCTAAGTACTGATTCATGATTAAGTTAAATTAGGAAATTAAGAGGCGTGGATGCTTTCTACTTCATTTGATATTGAAATTAAGATGAACTCCCCACGACTGTCTTTATATTATGCAAAAGCAAAGCTTACTAACTTGCATTTTCCTGTAGCTTAGGTCTGTTAAAAACAAAAACTTTTTTTTTCCGCTCTGGGAAAAAAAATGGTAGCTTTATTAAGGAAGCCAGGCATGAAACATTCTGTGCATGAAGCAAGGGTTGGTTTGAGTAGCTGAGGTTGGAGGGAGCTCAGCTCACACTGGGCAGTAAGTGCCGTGTGGAGGTGTATGGCGAGGCTTGAGGACTGAGCTGAGGTGGGACTCCCCCTAACGTTTCTACTCTCATGCTTTTGTCTCTCTGTGGGTTCAAGAGCCCGTTGGCTTGTGAAGAGCTTGCTGGCTTGTCTTGTGAACTCTCTCGCACATCTGAATGCTATGGAAGAAACAATAAACTGCACCCTGAGGAAAACTAAAGGTCTCTCTCAAGTCTGGCGCCGTATTAGCGTTCTCTGAGAATGCCTCGGGACAGTGTATGGTACAGCTGTCCCCTGTGGCTTCCCCTCGTTTATTTCACAGTTATGCCAATGTCTCTGCAAAAGTCCAGTTCATTTCCCTCCTGTGTTGACTCTGCTGGTTAACCTTTGCTCATAGATGTGTATGTGACTTCCAGTTCGATGCTCTGGCCAATGAGTGTGGAAGAATGTAGCAGTCTTTTCATAGTTCCCTGAGGTGAGGAAGGCGTGGATCTCCTGCAAGTAAATAAAGGCATGTTTGCCAAGTGTGATTTCAAGGAGTTTTAGAGTTGCCAATTACAATTTTTCTTTTGTGACTTTTTCCTTCACGAAGCAAGATTTCTGGTGAAAGGAGTGACTCTGGCTAAACGTAGCTATCGAGTTACAGGATAGGGCTGATTTTGCTGAGGAAAAGCTCAATTATGGAATATAAGGGTTGGAATCACTACATTTAATCACTGGATTAAGAAACTATTAGGCACAGGCAGTGGTATCACATGCCTTTAATCCTAGCACTCAGGAGGCAGAGAGGCAGATATCTGTGAGTTTGAGGCCAGCTATTAGGGTCAATTGGTTGCTGACCAAGCATGAGGATCTGAATTGGGACCCCTAGAACCCACATAAAAAGTTGGGCATGGTAGTTGGGTGAGGTGGCACATGTCTTTAGTCCTACCTAGCACTTGGGAGGCAGGGGGAGATGGATTTCTGTGAGTTCCAGGACAGCTGGGCTCATTGTGAGCCCTGTTTCACAATGTTTTTGAGACCCTGTTGCAAAAAATAAACTCACATGGTAGCACATACCTGTAGTCCTAACAGTGGGTCAATGGAGTGGGGTAGAGATAGGATTTGGGGGGCTGCGGCAAGCCATAATTGTTCCAGGTTTAGTGAGAGACCAGGCTCAAAAAAAAAAAAAAATGAGGTGGAAAGGGATAGGAGGCAGCATCCGTGGACTTGAACCTCTGGTCTTTCCACGTGTGTATACAGAAAGATGGCTGCACATACATATGAGAAGACAAGACAGGGCAGCAATGAACATGTTTCCTAAGTTTGTAAGTGTTTTTAAAGACTTGAGGGAATGTGTGGCACATTCCTGTGGGCTGTGGTCAGTCTGCATGAAGAAAGGGGAGAGCAGACTAAACCAGGATGTTCCCCTTTATCACATGCTGGTCCACAGACCAGGCAGGCTCACATCCTCACTGCATCTGCAACTGGGGTGCTGGTCACATCCAGCACCATGCCGCCTCTGCCACACTGGGCTGGTGTCCTGAACCTGGGCCAGAATAAAACCTTTCTCGGTAAGTCATTTTTTGGTCAGGTGTTTGGCCACAGCCATTAGAGAAGTTACTCATACAGGGGATGAGAGGGATCAGTGAAGCAGATTGTTGTTAATCTAATGAAAACAATGCAGTGGTGGTGGCGCACGCCTTTGGCGCACGCCTTTAATCCCAGCAACTTGGGAGGCAGAGGTAGTCGGATTTCTGAGTTTGAGGTCAGCCTGGTCTACAGAGTGAGTTCCTGGACAGCCAGGGGCTACACAGAGAAACCCTGTCTCAAAAACCAAAAAGAAAAAAAAAAAATCTAATGAAAACATTGAGTTGACTATTTCAAGTTGACATACCTTCTCTAGGACATTGAAGGTGACCAAGTGAGTGGGGAGCGACACATTGCTATGAAACTCTTGTTGTAACCAGCTTAAGGGGTTTAAGTAGAACATATCTGCTTCATCAAGATACTGAGTTTTTCCAGTCAAGTCTGGGGGACACTGGAGAAACCGCATAGATAATGGACAGTGAACATGGCTGTGGAAGAAAGGGCAAAAGAGTTAAACTCCCCAAGTTTCCGTGTACTTTCAGGCTGATCTTGAGCCCAGGCAGAACTGCCTTCCTCACCTGTAGTAAGGTGTGGAGTGGCAGGGCATCATCATGAATACTGAGGCCGAAGCTGGGTCAGGACCTCTAGGGCAGATTTTCTGAATGTGCTTCATGACATCCAGAGTGCCTCTCTGATGAACTAGGCCAGTGTAGAGTGCCAGCAGCACATTTGACAAGAGCAGGAAGCCCAGAGCTGCCTTCCTCCATGCCTTCAGGTGGGCTAGTGAGTATCCTGCAGGGAAATAGATGGGTAAGTGCAACACAGGCGGCCTTGTTTCCTGTTACCAGCAACTAGATTTGTATAGTTTTTCTTGCAAGCGTAAGCAGTGGTACTGTGTTGCAAATAAACAGGCAGTGTGTCATCATCTCTGACCACTTACCACCACTACACTCTCAGGCAAGGTCAAGCCACCTTCTAGTCAGTCTAAGGCATGATGTGGGTAATGGCTGTCCAGTCTTGTAGACTGAAGTCTATGAGGGCATCTGACATCCTAAGATTTCCAAGGGGGATTTCTGAAATCTGAATGATTCCAGGACAGTTGGAAGGATATAGTTAAACAGCTAGCCTGGACTAAGATTCGTGATTTTCTTAACAGGGAGCAATGCTGTTTATTCAGTCACACCCAGTCAGATCCTACCACCCTGTAGGTATACTTGCATGGAGATGTAGTTCTCATAAGCATCACTTCAAGTGCCTACTTGGCTCCTGTTGTCTGGTCCTAACAAGTGTTGTGCGGGGGTGTAGCTAAGTGTCAGGATGCCTGCCTGGCTTCCATCTCACACACAGAATACAAACCACTCTATGTGAACTAGCTCTTTGTATGCTTGTGGATTCTGTGGGTTTTTGAATGGGGTTTTACTATGTAGCCCAGACTGTCTTCAAACTCAAGATCCTCATACCTCAGCTTCTCAAATACTGGGATTACAGTTATGTGCTACCATGCTGGTAAATTACTTGTTATCTTACTATGCATGGCTTTGGGTTTTGTCATGTAGTTATAACTGTCAGGCTTCTCCAGCACTGACCTTCCAGGAGGTTCACATCATGGAAAGGGTGGGAAGCCCTGAGCCTTCACTTAGTAATTCTACCTACCGTGCAGCTCAGTGACAAAGACTCAGAACAAAACAAAAGCCCAAGGTCACTGGGCAGTGGCACACCAGAGGCAGGGGTTCAAGGACAGCCTGGTCTACAGGTCAAGGAAGAAACTCTATTACCTTCTCTAGTATGTTCTGTTACTTACAAATACTTGTTAATCTTTACTCTTTTTTTTTTTTTTTTCCAGACATGGTTTGGTTTTTCTTTGTGTAGCCCTGGCTGTCCTGGAACTCATTCTGTAGACCAGGCTGGCCTCGAACTCAGAAATCCACCTTCCTCTGCCTCCTAGTCTTTACATTTTTAAACCTTGCTGGGAAAGCTGTTAAGTCAGTTATGGTGTTTGCATGAGAAAAGGAAAGGAGTAGTTTATTTAGCTGGGGGGAGAAGGGCAAGGGACCAGGAAGTTTGGATTGCAGATCTCTTAAGGAAACAGGCTGTGTTTTCACCAACCACAACCTCAATATTAAATCCTCCAAGAAAGATCTTGTAGTGGAATTGTGAACATCAGACACTAAAATTCACTGGAGAATATGTAGTGTGTGATCCCAGTAATCCCAGCTAGTATGGAGGTGGAGGCAAGAGGGGCGCAAGTTTAAGGCTAGCCTGGGCAATTTATCAAAATCTGGTTGAAGCAGTGGCTTCCAGGGAAGAGGACTGAGAGGGGTGCCAGCAAGTGGGTAAAGGCCTTGACACACAAGCCTGAGCTGGATCCCTAGAGTTCATGCCCCCCAGGTCTCACTAGGCTGGTCTGAAACTTTGGTTTCTTCAGTGTCTACCTCCCAAGTGCAAGGATTACAAGTATACACCGCACCTGACGATGTGTTGTTTTGGAGTTTTCAACTTTTCCCCTCTTGAGACAGGATCTTGCCATGCATGTAACCCAGGCTGTCCTTAACCAGCAGTCCTCTGGCCTCGGCACCAGTGTCCAATGACACCTAATACTGGTTGGCAGTACATCCTCGACCCTCAGCATTTCTGCTCAGGCTATTAGATAAGAAACCAAGGTACCACGCACACTATGAGGAACTTGGGTGTCATTATCCAGACTTAGTCTCGGAGGACTGAGAGGGGTTCTGGCTAGAGTCTAGAGACTGAAAAACCTTGTTTTTTAACCACCTCTTGAATCTGGCCTGGCTTTTGATTTGCTGTGACCCAAAGACTGGTGGAAGGGCCTGCAGATTTCACGCCCAGGCCTCCTACCCTCCCACTCTTCTCTGGGAACTCTGAAAGCACCGTGTAAGACGCTCCAGCTGACCTGCTGGGCAGTGAGAAGGCTCAGCGGCTGATGTACATACAGCTAGTCTGGCCCACACATCTAGAGCCCTTCCAGTGCTCCATCCAGTCAGTGTGAGTGAGCAGGGTTCAGGTGTGGCTCATAGGAATAAATGGCACTAAAAGTCACTGTTTACACAGCAGTGTCACTGTTTACACAGCAGTGGCTGGCAGTGACATTTACACGAACAGCTTAAAATAGGTCATAAGAAAAGAATAAGGCTCAGATCTGGGAAAGACTCAACAATTCTAAGGAAAGCTGCATGGTGCAGCAAGCCTGTCAGCCTATCACTGGTGGGGATGGGCATAGAGGGGAATCAAGTTCAAGGCCAGCCTGGATGACATAGAATGCTACATGGCTGTTTCAGGCCAGCTAGGCTCTGTCTTACCTCCTACCCCTGGCAAGAAAGTGAACTGTCTCGTGGATCATTCTTTTATGCAATACAGAAAAAGGCCATTTAGGAGCTAGGCAGAGTGGCTCACATCTGTAACCCTAGCACTTGGTAGGTTGCTGCAAGAAGATGGCCCTTGAGTTTTGGTCTGGCACATGGAGAGCTCTAGATCAGCTCTGTCTCTGTAACCAGACAGCAGACACCCACAGAGCATTCGATCACCAAAAAGAAAACACTACAGTAATAGTTTGTAACTGGGAAAGTTTTCATTGAGCCTAGTCGGAAATAAATAGCTCCTTGGGCGTTGACAGTCTCTTAATGTTCTATTGTTGTTTTGAGAGAGGATCTAGCTATTGACGCCCAGGCCGCCCTTGACTTGTGGCTGTCTTCCTGCCTTTTCCTCCCCAGGGCAGGGATTACAGCACTGCTGTCAAGTCTGGCTTCTTTTAGCTACTCTTTCTGAAATGTATTCTGTATTAAACAAAAATACTTACCACAGAACACCATGCAAAACGGTAAAACTGGATAGATAAACCTGAATTCTTTGTGGCCCAACATGCTATAATAAAAGATATTAAGACAAAACATTAATTTTATATTAGTCTGAGAAAATAATGTGCTGGGCAGTGGTGGTGAACGCCTTTAATCCCAGCATTTGGGAGGCAGAGGCAGGTGGATTTCTGAGTTCAAAACCAGCCTTGTCTCCAGGACAGCCAGGGTTACACAATGAAATCCTCTGTGTGTCTGTGTGTCTCTGTGTGTGTGTGTGTGTGTTTGTGTAGACCGTCTAGAGCTGAAGCTAGAGAGATGGCTCAGTGGATAAAGCACTTGCTGAACAAGTGGATTTATTTATTTATTTATTTATTTATTTATTTATTTATTTATTTGGTTTTTCAAGACAGGGTTTCTCTGTGTAGCCCTGGCCTGGAATTCACTCTGTAGACCAGGCTGGCCTCGAACTCAGAAATCCACCACCCTCTGCCTCCCAAGTGCTGGGATTAAAGTCATGTGCCACCACTGCCCAGCCAAAATAAAATTATAATGTACACTTACAGATACATTCCTTTAAAATGTTTTAAAATGTTTGTGTGCATGTTGTGGGTAAGGTGTTCACACCACAGTGCACATGTGGAAGTCAGAGGGCCAGGACTTGTGGGCATCAGGCATGGTGGCAGGTGCTTCTACCTGCTGAGCCATCTCAACTGCTCATTTTTATTTCACAGGCAGATGTAGGAATAGGTCTGAATCCTCAGAGTAGCACATAATTACTTTCATCTGACATAATCTCTACTGCTATATCCTAAGAAAGAATTTCTCAATAGTTTCAGAATCTCTTAGTAACATAAACATTCCCCTGCTTGAGCAAAGTCTTACCTGTACACCAGCAGTGTCCACAGCACCGGCAGCAGTAGTGTGTGGAGCCTCCTGGGGGCCAGGAAGCAACCATGAATGAAGAAGGGTAAGTGGGTCCCCAGGACAACGGGGAATCCTTGACTGAAGTACCAGTGCCATGGATGGGAGCCATAAAATGTCCCCAAGTTCTGCAGCACGTTAAATTTCAAAAAATTAAATTGGACCAGCGTCCACTGGCATAAGTGAAAGAGAAAAAAAAAATGGGTTAATGTCAGAAACTGATCTAGGGCTTTATAGTATTTGACAGAATTATAACATTAAATAATTTAAAACCTCAGGCACCAGTCTTTAGTAAGTCTGCATAACGACATGAGTTCTAGTTAATAACTTGTCTGTCCTTTTTTTCTCACCCCCCCTCCCCTTTCTTTTTTTTCTTAGAGATAGGGTTTCTTGGTGTAGGCCTGTCCTGGAATTTATAGACTAGGTTGGCCTTGAACTCAGAAATCCACATGCCTCTGCTTCCCAAGTGCTGGGATTAAAGGCGTGGGCCACCACCAGCCTGGTTAATAACTTGTTTTTCTAAGTACTTGATTTTTTTTTTTTTTTTTTTAGGTTTTTTGAGACAGGGTTTCTCTGTGTAGCCCTGGCTATCCTGGAACTCACTCTGTAGACCAGGCTGGCCTCGAACTCCGAAATCCACCTGCCTCTGCGTCCCAAGTGCTGGGATTAAAGGATAGTGTTAATTTGTAAAAATGCTAAATTTTTAAGGTTTAAGGTAAATCTCAAAACTTATGAATAATCATTCATGCATATTTTTGTTTTATATCCAGTTAGAAAAGAGAATTTTTAATATTGATTTTTCTTTTAATTGTATGTATGCATGCATGCCTTCATGCCTGATTGATCTTTGAGGTGAGAAGGAATCAGACTCCCTGGAATTCCAGGCAGTTGTGAGCAGCTCCTGGGTGGTTGTTGGGACTCTGGCAATCGGGGAGCCACTTCAGTGTGGGATTACAGTTGTGTGCCACTACACCAATTACAGCCAGATTAAATACAAAACCCTGAAAGTCCAGTTTGAGGTTTCAGAGCAGTAAATGGTTAAAATAGCCTAATTTAGCTTAATCTAATTTTTACTTACTTGGCCAAAAAAGATACGATCAATTATCAGAGACAAACTGGAGGTTATAAATCTGAAAAACAAAGTAGAGTGGTGACTCATGGGAACCTGCTGAACTCCAGGCCACTGTCTGTGTACCAGCACCGCTTTAAAAGTGATTTACAAGCTCACCAGCTGTGGCTTCAGACATTTTGAAAGATCTTTCACTGATGAGAAGATGCACTTAAGCAAGCATTTTAAAAAAAAACACCCACTATTGTATCTATTCTCAGATAATTATCATGTCAACATAAAAATGTACTTATTATTTTGAAGTCCTCAAAGTTTAAAAAGTCCTAACTGTAGTTGCCTAGGTGCCTGTGGCTCCAAGTGTATTGTTACAAGAGATCAGCTGCCCAGCTCTCAGGGCTGCTGGTAGCCTCATTGGCATCATGCTTCTAGGACTAGACCGGCTTCCTGTGTGTGCTGCAGTCCACTCATGTCTTATGTGTCACACTGCTTTTATTCTGTTTTATGATACTCCATTTTTAGTTTTTTAGAACACTGGCTGCAGACAGTCCCATGAGTTGTCAACTTTTCACATCGCAGAGAACTTCAGTTGAGGAACTGTCTCCATGTAATTGTCTGTGGCAGATCTGAGTGGCATTTTCTTAACTGTTCGTTGATATAGTAGTGTCCCACCCACTGTTGGTGGAGCCCTCATTGGGCCCATAGGCCAGGCTGTGTAAGAAAGGTAGCTGAGCAGGCCAGAGGAAGCCAGCCAGGATACAGCATTCCTTAGAGGTTTCCTTCCTTCAGTCTGTCCCTCCAGGTTCCTGCCTTGGCTTCCGATACAATTTGTAAGCTGTAATCAACCCTTTCTCCTCAAGTTGGTTTTGGTAGGTGTTTTATCACATCAACAGAAAGCTAGCAAGGAGACTATATAATTTTGTTTTGTTTTTGTCTTTGAGACAAGGTCTCTTTATGTATGTAGCCCTGGCTGTACCAGGACTCACTGTGTAGACCAGGCTGGCCTCAGACTCAGATCCACCAGCCTCTGCCTCCTGAGTGCTGGGATTAAAAGTATTTGCCACCATGCTGGGCCAAATCATACAGATTTAAGTGTTTGTTAAATAGACATACTGCTAGGATAAGCAACCAGTTTTGTTAAATACTTCGTTTTCCAAAATGGTACAGTGGGCAGGCAGAGAACTGTAGGCACTGAGGATGGCTATGATTGATTAGGTAAGAAAGTGAGTTAGATAGAGTGACTATAAAGAGTAAGCAGGCACAACCCAAGATAAGACCCACTCGGTAAAAAACAGACCAACCAGAACTCTGTAGGAAGAAGTAAGTGTAAGGTGGCAGAATGGGCTCTGGGCTTTCGCTGATGCTGGCCTTGAACCTTTTCCTCCTACCTCAGCCTGCTGAGTGATATTTCTCATTTCTACCTTACTATTTCTTCTTGGAATTGTAGGTCATGAATGTGTCTTTTGGCTTTTATATATTTGCCCTTTTTTGTTTGCTAATTATCTAATTTCATTGTGATTATAAAGGATATTTTGTGTGGTTTATTGTTCTTTCTCATTTGTTTTTTATTTTTATTTTTATTCTTTTGGGTTTTTTTTTTGAGACAGGATTTCTTTGTGTAATAGCCCTGGCTGTCCTGGTCCTGCTTTGTTGACCAGGCTGGCCTCAAACTCACAGAGATCCACCTGCCTCTACCTCCGAGAGTGCTAGGATTAAAGGCATGTGTCACCATGCCTGGCCTTGATTTGCCTCTTGAAATGTATTAAGCCCAAGGTCATGTGCATGATAAACAAGCAGTGAGCCACTGAGTGCAGCTGAGCATATTTCCGGTTTGCTTTTGAGACTAAGTCTTACTATGTAACCCTAGTTGGCCTGCAACTTACAGATCCACCTGACTCTGACTCCTAAGTGCTGTGGTTAAAGGTATATACCACATCCTGTACAATGAACACCTTTAAATTTAGTGGCAATCTGGATTTTTTTAAAAGATTTATATATGTGTATTAGTGTTTTGTGTGCATGTATATATACCACGTATATGGTTGATGCCCTCAGAGGTTAAAAAAGGGTATTGATTCCATGACAGCCAGGGCTGTTGGAGAAACCCTGTCTCAAAAAAACAAAAGAGGGTGGATCCCCTGGGAACTGAAGTTATGGACAGTTGGGATTCCGTGTGGGTCCCCTGGATCCTGGGAACTAACCCTGGATCCTCTTCAGGGGCAACAACGCCCCCCCCTTTTAAAAATTTTTACTTATTTTTTTTTTTAACCACTGTAATTCCAGCTCCCACACTGGATATTTTTTGAAGTAGCTAGTAGGGTCTTTCATGGTTTGTTTCCAGTCACCCTGTTCTTATAGTTTTCTGTTTTGTGTCTTCTCTGGACATGAGGTTTGATTGATCATATATGTTATAGATTTGATCCATAGCTTGCCCTTCCAGTCTTTTCACAGTAAATGTCAAAATATCCTTAACTTTTGTTTTTGTTTTGTGTAGTGCTGGGGTCAGCGCGTAAGTAGTCTGCCATTGAGCCATATCTCCAGCACAAAGGTCCGTAACTACTCAAATGTGATCTTTTCAAAAGTTTTCTGTTCTGCCTGGGGATGTTCTGGTCATCGGGGTAGTCTGTCGGCCTGGCAGGACACTACTCTTTTGCCTTTACTGTGATCTATGCTTTTGGAGATTTCCTTCTAACTTATGGTGGGAAGTAAGTTCAACATTTTTTTCTTTTTTAAAGATCTGTTTATTTATTGTATGTAACTACACTGTTGCTGTCTTCAGACACACCAGAAGAGGGCATTGGATCCCATTACACATGGTTGTGAGCCACCATATGGTTGCTGGGAATTAAACTCAGGACCTCTGGAAAGGCAGTCAGTGCTTTTAATGGCTGCGCCATCTCTCCAGCCCTCTCAACATTTTTTTTTTCTAAGATAGTTCAGCATTCTGGTTCAAGGCCATTATTATAGAACTTGAGAGATTGAGGAGGGGGGGGTGGTCTATGAGTTCAAGGCCAGCCTGGCTAATATAGCAAGTTCTAGGCCAGCCAAGGCTTTGTGGTAAGGCTTTCTCAAAACAAAACAAAACAAAAGAGTCTGGGACTTGTGGGACACAGGGTTAATGCCAGCATTCAGAAAACAGAAGCAGGCCTATGCTGCATAATGAGACCTGTATGGGGGGGGGGGGGGCGGACCTTGAGAAGAAGCCTGGTAAGGCTGAGCTGGGTTGGAAGCCCCAGGGCCCAAAGGGACGGTAGGAGCTTCACCTGCTCCAGGCACCAGGCCCCTATCACATAGCCACAGCCTCCATAGAGAGAGTTGTGACCTTTAGTCATGTGGGGGTAGCAAGCCCCAAGCCCCTCCACATGTAAATGAGGCATTCCTAACATCTCAGACCAAGCCAATAGGAAGCACCTGCTGTCAGACCCAACCCACCCCAACACTGTATAGAAGAACCTATCCAGAAGGAATAAAGGTGTGTGAGAATTACTCCATTGACTGAGAACATCTGTCATATAAGAATTGCAACACTTCCTGGGAAAAGAACTCTCTTCTAGAAGCTCCCCTGCACTTCTCTTGCTACCCAGCTCAGGCAGACAGTGCAGCATCTAGGAGCAACAGAGGCTCAGGGGCAGCCGCGGCACACTTCTCCCTCCCTGCTTGCACCCTTTCCCCTTCACTTGAACGCTCCTTCTGGCCTGGGTTAGAGACCTTCCTTATAGTGTCTGGTGCACAGACCAGCAACTGGAGCCCATGTGGACCATGCCCAGATGAAGCGTACCCCAGCTGGTGACTCACTCAGACCCACATCGGAACTCCAGAGTAAACAAAGACCGTGAGTCTGACACTTGTTCAAAAGTCCCAGGCTTTTCTCTCCGTGTGTCTGACTCTCTTTTCTCCCTGACCCGTCTCTCCTGATCCCACTTCCCCTGCTCACCTTAATCCTTCGCCCCTTTGACTCTTAGCTACACTCTCTAAATCTAATCTTGTCCTTTACTTGCCTCTTGTAGTTGCTGAGTTACCTCAGCAACTAGTTTCTGCTCTCTACCTCTCGCCCCTCCCCAATCCCACAATGAGGGCAGCCACACAGCTAACAGAGCCCAGTCCAGATTGCAGTGCATGGCCAGCCCGAGCCCAGCCTTCTGTCCCAGCAATAGCCCCACTGCCCAGCCCACACTGCTGCCGCTGCTAGACAGAGCATATCTATGGGTGCTGTCTTACTCCCTCTGGCTCGGCCTATACCTGATACGGTGATACCAAGTCTTCTTTCTCTGTTCTACTTTTAGGGTATAGCAGCCGAGAAAAAACAAGCGGGGGTGAGTTGGGGGGTGGGGGACCTGCCTACTAGATCGCACAGCTGGGGAGTGACAGCAGCCCCCCCCCCCCCCAGCAAAGACAATAGATAAGATTTTGCTGCTGAGAATTCCTGGGGGGTGGGGGGAGAAACACACCTGAAACCCTTAACCCCAAAATTTTCAGTCTTTGTTGGTTGTTCTTCTCCCTAACAGGAGCACCTAAAATAATGTTCGTGCCTTTTAACCAAAAATTTCCATACTTCTTTACTTAAACGTTTCTTTTTCTCCCTAGCATTCATGCTTTCTAACCTAAAATTGTCCTAAAGTTTTTCAGTTTAAAATTTCTTTTAAGGCTCAAAAATCATATTTTATCTGCTCCCACAGGTCAGACAAACTACGCTGGTAAGCATGATTTACTTCTTAATTAACAACCAGTTTCTTTTTACAGACAAGCTGTTACTGCTATCCCAGATCCATAACTAACATGGTGTTTCTTCCTCAGCCGTCCAAAGCAGATAAATCCTCAATGCTTCCCTCTGCTTTCCTTGATACAGTAAGGTAACTCCCAACTTCCAGAACGCCTTCCAGGACTAAATCCTCAACGCCCTTGCTTTTTCTAGGATCAGAACAACAGATCATGACAAAACTCCCAAGCAAACTATTACAGGCTTAACACACACTACCCACCCTGTGCAGACATCCCCCTGCTGGGGCTCTGCTCCTTTGTTATGATTACTCTACAGGTTTATCTCTACAAAAAAAAAAAGACAGCACTGCCACCACAGACCCTGATGAGTCCGACCACCATCTCCTTGGACCTGGCTGGGACAGTGAAGCTGCCTTCGTCCAGACACATTAATTGGCTCAGTAATCCCTTGTCTCCCTAGCCCCCACCACTCATTACCCCTCTGGCTTATGCAGTGTTTTATTTTTGATGCTTCCACCCTGTGCAGAATTTCTCTACAAATAACACTAGCCAGTCGCTCCGATGACATCTTTTATTAAACAGAAAAGGAGGAGCTGTGGTAAGGTAAACCATGCTAGCAAGCTTGGTAAGGCAGAGCAGGTCTGAGGCCCCTGAAAGAAACTCAGTGGGCACACACTGATCTGGAACATGTGCCACGTTTCCCACATAAGGAAATGTGACCTGTGGTCATGTAGGCCCAGAACATTGTTCTCTATGCTAATGAGCTACCTAGAGGCCCTGAGGGTTTAGCCAATAAGCTTCCCTTCCTAGACATTGCTTCCTGAAAAAGGTATTTAATCTCAGGTCCACTCTGAGAAGTAGGTAGGCATTCATTTTCCACCATGAACAACCAATAAACAGTTTGGAACCAAGGACTGTCTCTTTCATCTACCACTGCCATGGGGAGCATGGAGAAGGCCTTCTCCTACCACCAAACTAAGAACAACAACTGAGCTAAGCTGGAGCATCCCCACCCTGGGCGCATCCTCAGCTTGAGGGCCTCTTCCATTCTAGACTCCCAGCAGCACCTGGGTGTCCAAGAGTCTGAGAGCCACCACAGCCTGGCCCCAGACTCATCACAGGCCCAGGGACCCCCACCTCATACTTCATTCCTGACTTCTCTGTGCAGTTCTCCAGCAGCGACTGGAGGCCTGAAGTCGGGGAATACCAGCTTTGGGTTTTCCCACATCTCAGACTGTATCCCCGCATCCTGACAATGGCGTCTCAGTGCTTCCCTAAAGCCCAGCACCTGCCCAGCAGCTGCGAGGGATAAGTGTAGTCAAACTCCTCGGGCTTTGCCTCCCCAACCTCCAGGGAGGAACTCGGAGCCACAGGATCCTGTCTCAAAAACAAATGAACAGATAAGAAGGAGCAAAATGATTTTCTGTTGTGGAGCCTACTCTTGCACTGGTCTGTTTGTCTTTGCACTATTTCTAAGTCGCTTAGTCATTTATGTCCTAACACTTTGCTCCCCTGAAGATCTTTAGTCATCTGCATTCCTTTAAGGGCCGGAGTACAGGGAGCTGGCTCAATACCTGGCACTACCCTAGAGGCCAGGCCTCATCCAGGGGTCTGCGATCCTAGTTACTCAGAAAGCTGAGGCAGATGGCAAACTCATGCTCTGCTGGGCAAGGGACACCCACTGGCTCAGGAGATAGTTTGATGAGATGCTGTGCTGGTCGTCATATCTGGTGCGCACATCCTGTTTAACAGTCCCTGTTTCACCACTCACCAGCTCACTGGATTTGCTAATTTAAAATTTCTCCATGTTTCTATTTACTATAAAATAAGAATAATAGCATCACTTAAGTCTAAAAAGATCATGAGGTCATATGAGCAAAACTTTTTTAGGTCCTATACAAATATAATAGAAAACTTTAGGAAATAAAGTGCGGAAATTCTAATAGATATGTTTGTTTTACTGAAGTATAATACAGTTAATCAGTCTCAAATCTAGACATCTAAAACAGAATACTGGGTCAATGAAATGGCTCAGTGGGTAGAGGTGCTTGCCACCAAAGCCTGATAACCTGAGTTCAATTCCTGGAACTAATGCAGAGAGAACCAGTTCCACAAAAGTTGTACTTTGACCTCCACATATGCCTTTCAGCGTGCACACACTAGTGTTGAAAAATAGGAAACACAAAGTTGGAACTTTCCTGAGACATCTGATACAGTAATTAGTTGAAAGATTAAAAAAAATCCTCCTTACAGTCTTTAATAAGATGTTAGAGATGGCACCTCAGCCAGACTTACCCTATAGGTAAAAAATGATGCAGAGTCAAATGGAGCTTTCTCTGTTCTTGGTAGAAATGTCTGCAGAGTAGTGGCACCCATGGGATAAGAGCTGTGGGGCGGACCACACAAGCAAATGCAACCAGGAGCGAGTATTTGACACTAGGAGCAAGGAAAACTTGTTACAGGGACACTGGGAAACTGAGCTTGAAGTCAGGTGGCTTTCACTCTGAGACAAGAAGTGCAGACATTTAAGGAAATACCTTATTTATGTAGTGATAGCCTTTTGTGCACACAGGACCTTGTGAAGCGGAGGTGGAGCCTAATGGAAGAACATCCAAGGCCCTGGGGCTGACCTAGCACCACTCACAGGAAGGAACGTGTTATGTTTTTTCAAAATTTGAATAAATTATATTCGTCTGAAAGATGCATGTGCATATACACATGCACACATGAGGTTGTGTGAGGGTGTGTAATCCCAGCACTCCAGAGACTGAGGCAGGTAGATTGTGAATTCAAGGTGAGTTCAGCAATTTCTTGAGTCTTCCAAGTGTTGGGATTCCAGTCATGAACCTCCATGCCTGGACACTTTTTTGTCTGTTATATAGCCCAGGCTGACTTCAAACTTGCTATATGGAAGAGGCTACATTTCAACTTCAGATCCTCCTGTTTCTGCTTCCAATGTTGGCATTTCAAAAGTATGCAACCACTATGCCCAAATAGGGTCATGATGTTTTAACAGACCTACCCAGAGTTTCTCAAATGGAATGTTACATACAGAGAAAGTTGAGCAATGGCTAGTGAGACCACAAGTGGACAGGGCCTGGCTAGGTCTTGTGGTGATAAAGGACCAAAAGGGGGGAGTTAGAGACCTTAGGCTATAAATCACAACAAAACAGTCCATTCCCCAAACTGCCTTGGCGTCTCCATCTCCTAATTATCTTACATGACTGAAATATTCTAATTCCCTCCCATGCTCAGGAGACCAAAATGAAACCTATTCCCTGTACCCTTACTTTTCCTAGAGTGGTCTCTATCATATTGACAGTGACCTGAGTCTAACGCAGAAATAATCTTCGTGGGGCATGGTGGCACACACCCCAGCACTTGGGACACAGAAGTAGGCTGCTTCTCTGTAAGTTTGCAGCCAGCTAGACCTACAAAGTGAGTTCCAGAGCCAGACAACCAGGACTACAGTGAGGCCCTGTCTTCAACCAACCAACCAACCAACCCAGGAAAATTATTTTATCCAGAAGATCTCTGTGCAGGAAGAGTGGGTGTACTTAGCTTGTTGTGTGCTTCATAAGCCCGTCTCTCTTCCATCCAACACAATCCTTTTTCTGTTTTTGAGTCAGGCTCTCTGTGTAGCCCTGGCTGTCCTGGAACTTTCTCCTTAGATGAAGCTGGCCTCAAACTCAGAGAAATGTCTGCGTTTTGCCTCCCTGAGTGCTGGGAGTAAAGGTGTGTGCCAGCATACCCAGCTTTCAGTACATTGTTTTGAAATAAGATTTGACTCTGACGATTTTCTGTGGGTAGAGTTAAACCCAAGCTGTGGAGAAAGGCCTGGTCTCACCCCAGCTCCCCACACCAGCAGCCTGGCATCTGCAGCTCTCTCTGCTCCATGCTTCTGCTCAACCCTTCCTCGATGCTTGGTCTGGGTTATTATTTTTTTGCCATTCTGATCTGCTCAACCTGCTCACCCATGCTGGTCAGGAGACCGCAGGAACACTAAGCCTACCTTGCTTCTGATTGCTTTAGGGAACCAGAAGGCAGTCACTGCATATGTGAAGATTATTTATTCTCCTGGCCAGCTCTTTGCCATAGCTAAAGGCTAGCCAGGTGAGTCTCCCATGGGGACCTTCAAGTAGAGCTTTACAAAGATCCTCACACTTTCTTGTAGTCTTTGGAGACCACTGATAATAGACTGCCACTTCAGTAAGCTCTGTATCCTACAGGATTTCCTACGCATTGTCTACACTCTGTAACAGGGTGACTGTTTCCTGTTATACTCATTGAAAAACCTTTGATTCTTCTGAGTCCCATGAGCGCTGGGGAGTCTACTGGACATGACACATTGATACTTGGGTTTTCGAAAGGACTTCTTAGACTTTTGTCTGCATTTATTAACAGTAACAGCCATCTTACCTGTTCACAGACCTCGAGCCTTCCAGAGGATAGTAGAAAAGGGCGAGGACGGTGAGGGCAGTCTCCATAGTGTTTGTGAGGGTCCGGGTACAGCAGTACCACGTGAACCAGGAGCACAGCTGGCAGAGAAACTAACAAGTCAGCAGTGAGTTTGGCTGCAGTGGGAAATGGGAAGCTAGGTGTTTGCGTCTGTAGAAGGCACCATCCCAGATGCTATAGCCATGGCCGCACAGTATTCTTAGCCCATTCCACCCTCGCTCCAATGCCAGGTTTGTATTTGTTATGCTAAGCCGTAGGGCCTCTCAGGGCTTTTTGATGGTTTGCCCCTGACTAACTCTTACTTCTTGCTAATGAAATACCTGAAACATGGATGCTAAGAGTGGAGCTTTTAGAATATTGAAACCTTTCACTAGGTCATCTAGCCACTGCTCCACCTCCTACCTCACAGTGGCCTGGAATCAGCTCTCCTGAATATCTCTTGACCTTGCTTTGGAAATGCTGTCCTATTTCTTCTTCTTTCTCCTCCTCTTCATATATGTATATAAAGTCAGTAGTGCTATCAGGGGTGTGTGTGTGTATGTGTGTGCATACACACATACATAAATTTTGAGTTTTATTTTTAAGGATTAGAATCTTGCTATAGCCAAGGCTGACCTGGAAGTTGCTAGTCTTGATCTAGTCAGCATCTGGCCCCCATTATTTCTTTTTCCTTCCTTCCTTCCTTTCTTTTTTTTTCTTTTTTTTTTCTTTTTGCCAAGGCTTCACACATGCGAGTCCAGGAATCCTGCTACTAAGCTATAGCCTTTGCCCTGGCTCCCATAGAGAAGAGAGAAGATGTATCAGGAGGCATTTGGTTTCAGGTTGAAAACTAACTAAAAGTCAGTTTTCCTGAAGAACATGGAAACAAAAGTATCAGAAATCTACAAAGCCACATCTTAGAAGGAACGCCTTGTTCAAGCAACAGGTGGCTTCCTGTTCTCCTACAAGCCCTTTTTAAAAGGTTCAGATATTCATGACAGCAGATTTTTTTCCTTAAGGAGAACTTGCAAGGAAGATCTCAAAAGTGGGCTGAGATATTCATGTGTACCTTTGGCAATGTATATAAAACATAAAAACAAAACAGTCAGTTGCCATGGAGCTAGCTGACTACGTGTCTGGATCAACTAGCAAGAACTTAATCACTAAACTAATTTTCTTTTTACAATGTAAAAAAATGAAACGAACCAATGAGCTAAGAGCACTCATTGGTCTATAATAGGATGGGAGTTTGGGTCCCAGCCCCCCGGAAGGTGGCTCATGAACACCTGCTGCAGGGGATCCCATGCCCTCTTCTGGCTTCCATGGGTACCACATACAGACACAAGAGACAGAAGATAAAACACATCTTAAAATGTAAAAGAATACATGTCTGCACAAATAAGTCTTCCTCCAGGTTAGTAATACATCATATGCCAGAAATGTGTTGGTGAATGGGAAGTTTGGAATTTGGAATATATTTCCTGATAGAAACGATAAAATCAGTACATCTGTAAATGGTTCATGTGGACAAAGTCAAGTAAAGAAACTGGGATGCAGCTTGACTTGGAGATGCAAGTATTGGAAACCCATCTTGAAATAAGCCAGTGAGGCACATCTTTAGCCCAGCAAATGGATCTCTTGTGAGTTTGCAGCCTGCCTGGACTATATAGTGAGTTCCAGGACAGTCAGAGCTATGTAGAGAGACTCAGTCTCAAAAAACAAAACCAAAAAAAAACAACCCCCACCACCGGAACTTTAAAAACAAGAACTAAGCCACAGTTGAGATGCTTTTCTGGTTGATGCCCTCCCTTACATGCCCAGTGCCTTTGGGTACTCAATCTAACCTGAGCTTCAGTACAAAGGGATTTCTCAGCAGAGCCTCAGGGCTGGGGAGTGGAGGGGAGGGCAGGCTATAAAAGCAGCTTCCCAAAGACTAAGGAAAGAGATGAGGACCCTGTCAGTTTAGAGGCCCAAGGGCTTCTTCCATAACTGGCTCCTGGGATTCAGCCTGTCCCACTTGGGGCTCTATCAGGAGATGACATACACCATTCAGATTTTACTGTTTCTGATTATGGAATACTTCCAGGAAGTTCTGTGGCTCAGCTGTTTTAGGAAGCATTTACCCCACACATGCACTATATCACACTGTGTCTAAAGTCCTTGGACTTACCACCCATCTCGCCACTTCCTGATTTTCCAGCCGCTTCACGAGGGAGTAAAGCCTTACATCTGCTACAGCAGACAGAAGGGCTTGGCCAAGTCTGGGAATCCAGATCTTCATTAGTTAAAAAGAAAGAGGGTTGTTAAGCACATCTTCCTGGTTCATATTGAATTGCCATAAAAATAAAAAACCTAACCATTAACAGAAAACCATCTTTCCCTCTCCAAGCATATCCGTTCATATGCTTGCTGTGAGTGCTTGGCTTGCAGGCTTGCCCGCCCGCCCTCCCTCCCTCCCCACTCCCTCTACCCTCTATCCCAGCTGTCTTTTGGGAAGGCTTTGTCAGGAAGCCTAGCTGACTTTGTCTTTGTTTTTCCTGTCTCAGCACCAAGTATTGGGATTTACAGGTGTAAAGCGCCATACCCCATTTACCCATTTTTGTATTTATATATATCTTACAACATTAACAATTCACCTTTTGTAATAGTAGGGATTGAACCTATTTTTTTAGAAGCATATTTATTTTCATGAGCATACAATAGCTTTAAGTGAAGCATTTACAGTACTATATGCTAGGTGTCATAGCAAGTACTGTATCTGTATCAGCTCACTCCTTACAGTAATCCTCCGAGGCAGGTATTGTTTAAGATGTGAAGAGACCAAGGCACAGAGAGGTTAGGTGATGTTCCCAAGGCTACAGAGCTTGTTAGCATTAATGCCTGGATTCAGACCAAGGTAAGCTTGATACCACAGCCTATGCTCTTAACAATAAAAATGTAAAACTCCAGGGCTGTAGAGATGACTAGTGCTTAAACATGCTGGCTGCTCTTTCAGAGGTCCCAAGTTTATAAAGTCCCTAGCACCCAGGTCAGGCAGCTCACAGGTGCCAGCCTACCAGCTGCAGAGCATCTGAACCTTTCCCCTGGCCTCCAGCACCAACATGTCTGTGTTGACACACATACACACTTTTTATTGTTTTTTTTTTTTTTTCAAGATGGCCTTAGACACTGAAAAGAGAAAGCACAACCTGTATAGAAATAAGCTGATCTCGAGCCTCATTTTTCTAGGTTCCACACAGTGCCTCATGGACTCCCTTTGAATACCAGGTTGCAGCTTTCCCTGACTGAAAAGAAACAGTCCAGACTCCTGGGTCCAACCTGATGACAGCCTAACAGACCTCGAGGACTGGGTGTACCTCAGTGGAAACATCTGGGAACTTGAGTTTGGTTCCTCCTTCCCCTCTCCCAGAGGATCCTAAAACAAGAGCGTGAGGCAGACAGACCTTTCTCAGGTCCTGTGCACAGCTTTCTCTCAATCGCTGCTGGTAATCGGTAATCCAGAAACTAAGTCTTACTGCTCAGTAATGATACATGCCATTCAGTTTTTCTCACATTTTCTCACCAAATCCAAGGAACAAAAACTATGTAAAATAGTTATTCTGCTGTCTTTAAACTGAGTTGATAGACTTTCTTGTTTACTTTTTTTTTTTTTGCTTAAATCCCAATTTAATGTTCATTATGCATGAATCAGTGCAACACACACACACATACACACATATTTGATATTTACTTTATTATTTACATCTCATTCACTTTTACTTCTGTATGCTTATGTCTCTGTGCACATGAGGACGCCAGAGGGTGCCTCTGTCTTTCCCTGTCATTTGTTCCCTTTGAGGCAGGGGACTGACCTGCCCTGGGGACTGAGTTTTTGCAGGGTGGAGCACAACCAGGGATAATTTGGTTTCTACCTCCTCAGAGCTAAGGTCCCAGGTTTTGCAGGGACACAGCTAGCTGGTTTCATGGGTGCTGGGACCTAACTCTGGTCTTCATAATTGTGGAGCAAGGGCTCTTAACCTTGAGCCATCTCTCCAGCCCCTCCTTTTTACTTAAAAATTTATTTTACTTCTTTTTAAATATATTGAGGAGTTCTATATCACAGTGTCTTTGGAAAAGTGGGCTCCCCAGATAAGGCTGGAATTTAGCAACAATAGACATTTAAAAACAAGTTTTGTGGTACTAAGAAAGTCATTCAGTTATTAACTTCTGAAAAAGGAATAAATATGGATTTAACAACAATTTTGATCATTTTAATTTTAACTTACCAGTAAATGAACATTGTCTTTCCCCAGAAGATGCAGAATCTTGTAAATGCTTGCAAAGATTAGGGGGTAAGTGTAGCCTCTCAATCTCTCTGTCCATTCCCAGGTCAAATAACCATAATTATTAATATTAAGGATTAAATATCAAATAGTATGGAAGCAAATTTATATTTGATATATAAAACAATACTTTATTCTTTGACAATAAAGGTTGGTTTGTTTGTTTGTTTTGGAGACAGGAACTTGCTCTGTAGACCAGGCTGACCTTGAACTCAGAGATCCACCTGTCTCAGCCTCTCCAGTGCTAGGATTAAAGGCATGCGCCACCACCCAGCTTTATATATAATTTTTTTTTTTTTTTTTTTTTTTGGTTTTTCGAGACAGGGTTTCTCTGTGTAGCCCTGGCTGTCCTGGAACTCACTCTGTAGACCAAGCTATCCTCAAACTCAGAAATCCGCCTGCCTCTGCCTCCTATATATTTTTATTTTGTGTGCATTAGTGTTTTTTCTGCATGTATGTCTGTGTAAAATTGGCAGATCTTGGAGTTACAGACAGTTGTAAGCGGTCATGTGGTTGCTGAGAACTGAACCCCAGTTCTTGGGATAAAGCAGTCAGTGCTCTTAACCACTGGGCCATCTCTCCAGCCCTAAGACGCCTCCCAAGTGCTGGGATTAAAGGCGTGCGCTACCACTGCCTAGCTAGAAATGTGTTTCTTATTTAATATATAACTATATAATGGGGCTGGAGAGATAGCTCAGTGGCTAAGAGCACTGACTGCTCGTCCAGAGGTCCTGAGTTTAATTCCCAGCAACCACATGGTGGCTCACAACCATCTGTAATGGGATTCGATGCCCTCTTCTGGTGTGTCTGAAGACAGCGACAGCGTACTCACACACCATGCACACGCCTGGTGCACATGGAGGCCAGAAGAGGGCATCAAATCCCCTAGACCCAGTTATAAGCCTCCATGTGGGTGCTGGGAATTGTCTAGTCCTCTGGAAGAGCCTGGTCCTCAGTGGTTAAGAGCAGCTTGAATCACTGAGCAATCTTTCTAGCACCTCTATCCACCCTCATGTGAGTCTTAGGGACAGGACTAAGGTGGCCATGGTCACATGCTTTTACTAACTGAGCCATCCCAAGGATCTGGCTTTGTTTTGAAACAGAGCTAGGCCAGGCTATCCTTGAACTTACGATCCTGCTGCGTCAGCCTTCCAAATGGTTGGAGGGATTGAGTTTTTTGCTTTATATCCTCTGACAACAAATCATTGTAGGTGTATATACTAATTTAAAGGCAGCGTCAAATCTTTTGTTGTTGTTCTTTTGTTTGTTTGTTTTTAGAGACAGGGTTTCTCTGTGCAGTCCTGGCTGTCCTGGAACTAGCTCTGTAGACCAGGCTTGGCCTCAAACTTAGAGATCTGCCTGCCTTTGCCTCCTGAGTGCTGGGATTAAAAAGGCATGTGCCACCACGCCTATATTTTCTTTGTGTGTTTTCTTTTTCTCCCTCTCTCTTTCTGCCTTGTCAAGTATATGTCAAAGGAAGACATACAATAAATATCGGTACATAACAATGGCATACTTGGTTGAGCTGAAATTATTCAAAGAAATATTGAAAACATATAATCATGAACTGAGCTCCTAAGATGAATACACTCTCAGAGTGGAAAAGAAACCATAAAGGATATCTGAAAACCATGTGGTGTGCAACTTCGAGAGACTGCCAGTATTCATCAGGAACAAAACTGGTCTGGACTAAGAAGCAGTTACATACTCGCAGAGCAATGGTAAACAAAACCAGGTAAATGTTTTCTCCGAGAAGACCTGAAAAGCAAACCAAAGCAGTAATTGTGGCAGAAAGTGAGACAGCTTCCCCTACAATTCCACATGTGTGGTGCCCTGGCTCTGGCTCTGGCTCTGTTAAGACCTTCCACAGCACTCCACAAAGGTCATCTCTCTAATTGATTACTGAGCTAGCTCAGGGGTGGGACTCTTGTCTAGACAGCTTTGGGTCCTTGAGTGTGGTCCCTAGCAATGTGTAGGGAATGGAATACAACCCATGAACACCTCCCACCACCGCAAAAAAAAAAAAAAAAAAAAGATACATACATAAAATATGCTAACCACTGGTGAGTCTGAACCTCAGTTTTACATATGAGGAGGCTAAGGTTCAGAAACTGCTTTGCCCAACACAAAAATGCTGTTACTGACTAGGTAGTCGGTCCGCTGTCTCAAAAGTTTGCTTTTCCCAGTGTGCAGGCAGCCTGCATGCTGAATGCAGAGTATTTTCTACTTTAGTTGCAACAGTGGTAGTGGTGGTGGTTGGGGATGGGATTAGATTTTATGTTAAAATCAGTGTATGCCCGGTGTGATGGTGTGTCATCACCACACAGCACTGGGGAGACCTATGCAGGAAGACTGGGATAAGTACAAGCACAGTCAGCGCAACACAGCGAAGATCCTGTCCAGCGAGCCTGAGCTCATTTCCACCATGCTGTGTAGTTCCAGGTGCCAGGTGCCCTGTGCTCTGCGGTGAGCCCCGCACTCACCACGGCGCCGAGAGCGCTTCTCCTGCGCGCTCACGTACTGCGTGGACTTCCTCTTCCGCAGCTTCATCTCTCCAGAGCTGCTGTGGAGATTGCGGAAGGCCGGGCTGTGGTCGCCGGCCTCGGGCTCCATCCTCTCCCGGCTACCTGCAGCCCACGGTGCCCGCCCCTCACTTTCTTGTAGGCGGACACATGCCACTAAGATTGGGCCCCGCGAGCCGCCGTCGCTTCGCTGCTCCCGCACTACCGCAGCAGGAAGTGCTACCGGAAGCGGCTGAGTCTCCGGGTGGGTCAGGAGCAAACCTGCCTGACTGGTGTTCAGTGCTGGAAAAGACAAAACTGAAGACTCTCGGTGCTTAACTGAGCCTGACACCTAGCACAGCGCCCGCCGAGGAGGCGCTCGGAGGTAACAGAGCAGAGGGAGGCTGTGCATCGCTGAGAACCAGCTCCCGGGTGCCCACGGTGCTCACCTCATGCCACGTCCTTGCGTGGAAAGTTTCATCACGGTTCTTACAATGACAGGAAAAAGTTATAACTCAACGAATTTTTATTATCTGTTTTTCACCACCCCAATGGGTTTCTCTATCCCTAATTATCTACCTTCTTATCAATTTATGTATTATTTTCTTGAGTAGATTAGACTGGCCTTGAACTCGAGAGAACTCCTGTCTCTGCCTCATGAGTGCTGGGATTTAATGCGTGAGCCATCACACCCTGCCTCTATCTTTGTGACAGGGCCACACTCTTATAAAACCCTGACTGGCCTGGAACTTGCTCTGTAGACCAGGCTGGCCTCAAACTCCTGCCTCTGTCTCATGAGTGTTGGCATCAAAAGCATGTGCTTCCATGACCTGCAATCAAGGCATTTAAAAAATTAGTTGGTGGGGGGCTGGAGAAATGGCTCAGGGCTTAAAAACACTGACTGCATTTGCAGAATACCCTGGTTTGATTCCCAGCACCCAAATACTGGCTCCTTGTCTCCGAGGGTACCAGGCTTGCATGCCGTTGCAGATACATACATGAAGACGAACACTCATACATATAAAATAAATTTTTAAAAAATGTATTGGAGGAAACATCAATAGTGAGTTACACAAGAAAGTGGGGACGTCTGCTTCAGGTCTCAGATGCCCTCTGATAACAGCTTTAGCTTTTGGATTGGTGGAAGGGAGGGGCCTGTTACTGCATCCCAGGATTTTACCCAATAGTTATAAAGATGTTTGTTCACATCCAGACAGGTAAAAAAATGACTATTTAGGGGACTAAAGATGGTCCATAGTAATTTGGCTTGGAGCCTGCAACATTCTGGCTCTACATAGTTCTAATCAGTCAACTAGTCTTTTAAAATGTTGAACAAAAGTGTTGGGTTTTTTTTTGTTGTTGTTTTTTTGTTTCTTTTTGTTTTTTCCTGGGAACATCTTTTCATGGAAAAAAGTCCTGCTGAGTAAACCGAGGTTCAAAAGACCCAGACTTTAAAAAAACAAAACAAAAAAAAAAATGGCAACAACACTCTGCAGTTCCGAATGGCCTCTGGCTTTTTTTGTACCTTTTTGTTTGTTTGTTTGTTTTAAAATTCTTAACCATTGAACCAAAGCAAGATTGGAAAAATTGTCATTTGTGTGGTCACCTATATAATCCAGGGGAAGACATGCTTTTCTTTCCTTGTTGAACTTTAGTTATGCCTGAGAACTATGAAGGGCAAGCTCCTTACAGTACAGGAGCTGCTGATCATGTTTGTGTCCTGGGGCTTGGATTAAGAATCCATGCTGTAGTCCAGAAAGAGTGTGGCTCCTTCACTCTGCTTCCTCATTCACAACCTTTGACCCGGATGCTGAGGGGGTTGACAAGCAGCACTAGGGGGTTTTCTAGGGGGTTTCTAGAAAGTGCTGTGTTGTTCGTAGCACTTTTTGTCAGTTTCTACTATTTTCAGTTGTTGGAACGAGAAGCAAAATCTCCTTTCCCCTCTCTTTCTCTCAGAGAAGGCACACAAATGATTTGCATTTGATTTCTCCTAAACTATCAAAAGAATTCAACATTGTTTTTTGCTTTTTTGAGTTAGCAAAAAACTAACTATGTAACCTTGGCTGGCTTGGAACTCTGTAGACCAGGTTGGCCTCGAACTCAGAGCTCTTCCTGCCTCTGCCACACCTGATGCTGGGATTAAAATCCTGTGCCACCACACCTGGCTCAGTAATGTTTTATGGCCTCATAAAAGTCATTTTTGTCATACAGGTTGCTTTAAAATTATGGCCACTGCAGAAGGAATAGTGAAGTCACTTGCCCCTTCCCTCTGTTATTCTTTAGATGAAGTTTAAACGGAGACACTCACTTCTGGGTTCCTTTCGGGCATCTTTTGGAGTTAAAAGTTTTGAATGACTTGAAAGGTTGTCGGCCATCTTTTCCCCTCCTTTTGCCAGTTTGAAAGTTTCCTGTTTAAACGAACTGAGAAGACTTCCAGCTGCCATGTTAGTGGTACACGTCTGTCGTCCTAACACTGGGGAGGTGAAGGCAGAATTGTAATCTAGAGCAGCCTGCTAGAACCAGAACAAACAGGCAAATAAATGCAAAACAACTCACAAGCAAATACACAGAAATAATTCACCAGGAACATTCTGTAATAGGAGAGGGTGCATCTCTGTCTCACACCGCCCTTGAACCTGCATTCCCTATAGGTTTCTTTTTAAGGTTTTTGTTGACTTGCTTTGTTCTTTGTTTGAGACCTGTTATGGAATCCAGACTGGCCACAAACTGGCAGTGCAGCCAAAAGGTGACCTTGAGCTCCTGATCCGTTTGCCTGGACCCTAGTGTTGGGAATATGAGCATGTGCTACCATGCCTGGAAGAAATACCAATTTTAATATAAAATATGATTTTTTCAGTCCCCAGCACCTGTGTTAGATTACAACTGCCTGTAACTTCTGCTCTAGGGGCTCTGACACTTTCTGGCCTCCACAGGTTCCTGTACTCGGGTGCACACAGCTTCCATACCCCATAACTTAAAATTGTTTCGAAAAGGCTGCTGTACTAAGTGGTCGTTTTTGTCCCTTTTCCTTGGAAACAGGTCTGAAGCAGTTTGCTGCCTGTGGAGCATAGTCACCCTCGGCTTGTGTGCTACTTGCCGCCAAAATGATTGGGAGATTGCCACTTCCACAACTGCTTTTTGCGGTCGTCCTTGGGATTGCTGGAGGAATGTATATTTATCAACCAATATTTGAACAATATTCCAGAGATCAGAAGGAATTAAGAGAAAAGGTGAAATTGTTGCAAGAATCAGAAGAAAAGGGGAGCTAATTCTGCATACACTGAAATTGTAGACATTGCTTAAAAGTCTATTGAAATCACAATGACTATTAATCTAGTAAGAATTTAGGTATGTTTTAAATAAATAAATCATGGGTAATGGATCTAAGTTATTTATAAAAGTAGTTCTTTATTGGTTCGTTTCAGGGCAAGAGCTCACTATGTAGCCCAGGCTGGCCTCAAGCTCTAAGCCATCCAATCTCAGCTTTCTAGCATTTGGTTTTTAGACAGAATCTGTCTCTGTAGCCCAGGCTGGCCTCAAACATGCAATCCTGCCACTGATGTTGGGATTACAGAGAATCACCATATCTAGCTCAATATAAGATGCTTCATTTAGGGTGCTGGAGAGATGGCTCAGTGGTTAAGAGCACTGAATATTCTTCCAGAGGACCTGAGTTCATTCTCACAACCATCTGTAATGGGATCTGTTGTCCTCTTCTGGTGTGTCTGAAGACAGTGACAGTGTACTCAAATACATAAATAAATCTTTTTTAAAAAAGAGGCTTCATTTAAAAAAATACTTTCTCTCTTTCTATATATATATAATGTGTGTGCACTTCTTGTGGATTGTGTACACATGAGTGCAAGTGCCTGTGAGGCCAAAGTTGTCTCCTAGAGCTGGAGTTACAGATGGTTGTGAGCTGCCATGTGGGTCCTAGGAACTGAATCAGGTCCTCTGCTCCTAAGTGTTGAGCCGTCTCTCCAGCCCCAAGGTCTTCCACTTTAATATTCACTTATGTATGTGCTGTCTTGTGTCTTCTTTTCAGGATACGGCAGCAATTTACTACTACATAAATTAATTTAGCATGTTTAACAATTTAGTGTATACTTTTAAGATTCCCCTTTTCTGAGCTGGAGAGATGGCTCAGCAGTTAAGAGCACTGGCTGCTCTTTCAGAGGTCCTGAGTTCAATTCCCATCACCCAATTGATGGCTTACAACCATTTATAACTGAAGTCCCATGGGATCTGATAATCTCTCCTGGTGTGCAGGTGGATGTAAATGCAGATAAAACATCCATATACATAAAATAATTTTTTAATTCCCCCCTTTCTTGTACAGTAAAATCACACAAATGTGAGAGGTTTGCCATGTTCTATTTTCCCAGTTTTAGAAATGGAACCCAGGGCTCCCTGATGCTCTATCACTGTACTTTCTTTTTTCTTTTTTGTTTTTCGAGACAGGGTTTCTCTGTGTAGCCCTGGCTGTCCTGGAACTCACCCTGTAAACCAGGCTGCCCTCGAACTCAGAAATCCGCCTCCCTCTTCCTCCCAAGTGCTGGGATTAAAGGCGTGTGCCACCACTTCCCAGCTCCTTCCTTCCTTCCTTCCTTCCTTTCTTTCTTTTAAAAAAGATTTATTTATTTATTTCATGTATGTGAGTACACTGTCATTGTCTTCAGAAACACAAGAGGGTATCGGATCCCCATTACAGATGGTTGTGAGCCACCATGTGGTTGCTGGGAATTGAACTCAGGACCTCTGGAAGAGCAGTCAGTGCTCTTAACCGCTGAGCCATCTCTTTAGCCCTCACTTTTTGAATTTTAAATGTCACTGAGTTGGCCAGGCTTACATTGAATTCACTCAGGAGCCCAGGCAGACTTGAACTTGTGATTATCCTTTCTTATTCTCTAGAATACCTAGAACTACAGGCCCATGCCATCAGTGTTGTCTCTTTTCTTTTCCTTGTCATGTAATCCAGGATGGCCTTAACTCACAATGTAGCACAAGCTGGCATCAGACTTGTCATCTTACTTCAGCCTTCCAAGTGCTCAGATTGAATTTGTGTACTACCATAGCTAGTTTGGAAGTTGTAATTCAGATACCAAGATTCTACTTGACAGAAGCTCTTTGTATATTGGGATTCTGTTATGTGTAATCTTTTCATTCTGGGACCCAGGCCCATGGAACAGGCTTTATCTGGGCTATGACATGAGAGAAACAGACATAGAGACATACTCAGGACATGGAATTGTATGCTTCTGCTCAGGTGTGCCAAATGGGTATGGCACATTTTTTTTTTTTTCATTGTTTGTTGGTTTAGAGTATGTTACATGATCTCAGACCAGGCTGAGACATGGACTCTTGGGACCAGATACATAGTCAAGTCTCAGCGCATGGGTGAAGCCCTAGTTTTAGGACCAGCACCTCACACCCTGGATGAAGTGATGCAGTTGTGTAATCCCAGCACTCAGGTGGAAGCAGGAGGAGCAGAAGTACCAACCATTACCAGTGACAACGTTGTTCCCCAGTATAGTTCCTGTACCTTCTTCACTCCCAGAAGTTTGTGTGTAGGTAACTTGGTCCCCAGGGTGATGGTATTGAAAGGTGATAGCTCCTTAAGAGCTAGTGCCTGAAGGAAGATGCTTGCCTTGCTTCTCCTAGGGAGGCTATTTCTCTTCACCCCTGATAGAACGATAGAAAACATTCTGCTCAGGTCCAGTTTATTGGGGTTGCTTATAGAAGCATGGGTGACTCCAGCAGCTGCCATCCTCAGAAAGCTCCTTGGACATAGTTGAGAAACTGACTGCACTGTGGTGCAGTCCCAGTAGCTACTGACTGGAGGGGTGACTGGTGGGCAGGTGAGCGAGACAGCTGGACAGCTGGAGTTTGTGGTGGCAGGTTGTAGGGATGAGTGAAACTGCACGGACAGAAGCTTAACCCGGGCTTCTCAGCATTTTTCTTGTCTTGGAAGTGGAATTCCGAAAGCAACAGGGCAGCCCAAAGGCCAGTGTTAAGCTCAGAACCACCTTTGGATGGATTTGGCTAATGTCATCCATCCCCAGGTTGAGACCCAGACTGTTCACAGAAAACCCTAGGCATCGATAGAAGGCCACTAGGAGGCAGTAGAGGTTCACAGGATGGTCCTGACTCTGACAGGTCTTAAAATGTTATGCCACCCCATAATTTCCTTCTTCCTGTGCATTAACTGCCCTAACAGTTTTTTAGGACTTAAGGGTGAGTGTAATCCTAGTTAGATTCTGTGCAGGTAGACTCCGCTAGCCATTGCCTTCCAGAATGGTGTTTATTTTCTTCTGACTGAATCTTACCTATTTTTCTGGTTGTCGGTCCAGGAACCCCATTAGGCCATGACCAGGCTGTCTCCAGCGAGGATGCACAGCCATGAAAAAGCTTTTAGGACAGACATTGGAGTCCCCAGGGCATGCCTCGCATTTGTCCGGATCCTGGGGCATCAATGCTTTTGTGAATAGCACTCTTGGTCTCAACGAAAACCAACCTCTGGTTCTCACACCTTCCAAAAGGGGCGAGGAGACCAGTTCCATGCCAGGCGAGGCGAGCAGCCGTTTCTGTGGCTGGGGCCTGCGGGCAGGTGACAGGAGGCGGAGGTGGAGGCCGCTCAGGGCCCGCCTCCACCGCGCTCTCCTCTACGGGAAGTGATGTGGGGCCGGACGGAAAATAGCGCCAAGCACCCAAAAAAGGCCAGTCGCTCGGGGTCCCGAGCTCCATTTGGAACGGAGTACCTAAGGGACAGAGCACGGCGGGGACGCAGCACGTTGGGAATCTAGCACTGTAGGGACGCAACACCGCGGGGACAGCACCGGACAGAGCACCAAACCGGGTGAGCACCCTGCGTTCTGAGCGCTGCAGGTTGCAAGCAAGCAAGCCGGCCCTGGGGCTACCAGGGGACAGAGGACAGATCTTCGGAAGGGATGATGGTTCCCTGGAGTTCCAGGGGCTGTGGTCCAAGGTTATCCCAGGTAGTATCTAGGTGCCAGAGTTCCTTTAATGAGGGGAGAAGAGATAGGACTGCCCACCCCTCTCTTCTTCCCTCGCTTGGGTTTTGACTTTAAAGTCTTTAAAGTCCTGCTGCTTGTAGGCGAGAAAGGTCTTTCCCTTTTCCTGTCATTCAGAGAACCCAGCTGGTCAGCCTGGTCTTAGAGTGACCCTATCGAGGAAGAATTGTTGCGATGACATATTTTGGTCACTTTGCCAGGACGGGATCTCTGGCCCAGTTACTGAGTACCAATTTGGAAAGCCAGTTCTGAAAAGCAGGAGATCTTGAGGTGTCTCAGCAGCCCCCTGGCCTTTGCACCTTGCTGTTGTCTGGAGTATTCCCCCTAGGCTTCTCTTCCAAGCCCAAGGGCTAACAGCTGTTCTGCCTTAGCTGTTCAGCCCAGCTGGGTGAGGAAGGTGGGAGACAGTTCGTATTCGTTTCTTTAAAGCTCTCTGTATTTGGAAAGTGGACAGAGAAGGATCCAGGTCAGCCTTTGCTACATAGTGAGCTTGAGACCAGCCTGGGTTACAGGAGACTCTGTCTCAAAAAACAACCAACACCAGCAAAAAGAAAGGAAGGGGGAAAAGGCATACAGCGATGCTGAGCACACCTGAATGGGAATTATTTTCTTATTCGACACCATCCCGTTTCCTCTCTATAATGTGTCTTATTTTTTGTTGTTGTTGTTGTTTATTTCTGACGTGCGTGTGTGTGTGCGCGCACGCATTTGTGTGTGTACAGGCCCATATATGTGTGTGTAGAGCACAGAAGTCAATGTTAAGTATCTTCCTCCATCACTATCCATCAAATTTGTCTTTTTGGTTTTGAGAATGGAGGCCTCACTGTGTAGCTCTGGCTGGCCTAGAATTCACTATGTAGACCAGGCTGATCTTGAACTCACAGAGATCTACCTGCCTCTGCCTCCAAAAGCGCTGTCTGGATTGTTTAGCCCATGAAGTGTTAAGTCAGGGAGTGCCAGGCCCCAGCTCCCCCCTCCCAACCCCTGCCTTTTAAGATTGTTTTTGGCTGTGCAGAGTCCCTTGTATCTCTGTGTGGAATTTATGGTCAGCGTCTCAATTCTGTCGCCTTGGCTGTAGAGCACACACAGGCACTGTGAAATGGAAAGCCATGTGAGAGCAATAGTTCTCTGAAACCTACTTTCCTGTAAATGGACTGGCCCTGAGTCAACTTCCATTGGTGGAAACTCCCTGCTGTGCTGGGCACCAAAAATAATCTTGGTAATCTCGCGCCACCGAAAATGTCCAATCAATTTAAGGTCAACACTGTCCACCAATAGATTGTGCCCAACTCACCCTGTACCGGGAACTTGCCTGATGAAAATTGTATATAAGCTGTATGCTTCTTGAGCTCGAGGCCGCCATTGCCTAAGAGCAGGTTGGCCCCAGAGCACTGGACAATAAACCTCTTGCCTGATTGCATCGCTCTCCGCCTCTGTCTCCGTGATTGGTGTTCCCAGTAAGACTTTCGAATCTTACATTTGGTGAATTGGCCGGGAAAAATTTTGTCCCCTTCGCGGAGCCAGCGCCCGGAGACCGGAGGTTTGTTTGAGAAGGTACCATTGTCTGTGTTCCGTTGTCTGTGTTGTCAGTGCTTGTCCAGTTATGCTTTCCTGTTTTGGCTAACATTTGGATTCGGTTTGTTATTGGCGACAATCTGAGGTAGCCAAGGGCGACGGGTAGACATGCCTTAACATTGCAGGCTATGGGGAGACTGGAGGACACTCTGGAATCCTGTCTGGGAGAGAGGGAACGAAATGGTCCACCTCCACTTTGGGAGAGAGGGATTGAAACGGTCCGCCTCCATCGGAGAGCGGTGACTAGGAAGGCACTAGGGGAGACGGGGTTCGGACCCCCTCCCCCAACCCAGGGTAACCCTTAAAGTGGAGGGGAAGCCCACTCAGTTTCTTGTGGACACAGGAGCTCAGCATTCGGTCCTCCTATCTGATGGGTCCATGTCGAACAAACGATCCTGGGTCCAGGGGGCTACGGGAAATAAGCAGTATTCATGGACTACCCGAAGAATGGTGGACCTAGGCGTGGGCCGGTATCCCACTCGTTCATCGTCATTCCTGAGTGCCCGTAACCCCTTCTGGGGAGAGACCTCCTCACTAAAATGGATGCACAAATTCATTTCCTCCCTGAGGGTCCACAGATAAAGGACCGACAGGGGGAGCCCATTCAGGCCCTAACCCTTAAATTAGAGAATGAGTACCAATTATTTGAGAAAAAGGGACAATGGACTCAGAACGTGGACTGGTGGGTACGAAAGTATCTGTAGGCATGGGCAGAAACAGCAGGGGTGGGGTGGGCCGAGCACCAGCCCCCCATCCATGTAGAATTAAAAGCACAAGCCAGCCCTATCAGTATCCGCCAGTACCCCATGTCAAAAGAAGCTAGAGATGGAATTAGACCCCATATTCAGCGGCTCCTCCAGCTAGGTATCCTGCGAAAGTGTCAGTCAGCTTGGAATACCCCAGTCCTCCCTGTACGAAAACCAGGGATGTCCGATTATCGCCCAGTCCAGGACCTTAGAGAAGTCAACAAGAGAGTGGTGGACCTCCGTCCAACTGTTCCTAACCCATATAACCTGCTGAGCTCCCTACCCCACTCCAGGACCTGGTATACAGTCTTAGATCTGAAGGATGCACTCCTCTGCCTACCACTGGCCCCTAAAAGTCAGGACTACTTTGCTTTTGAGTGGAAAGACCCGGAGTCCAGGATAACCGGCCAACTGACATGGACCTGACTCCCTCAAGGCTTCAAAAATTCTCCCACAATCTTCGACAAGACCCTGCACCAGGATTTGGCCACGTTTCGTACTGCCGATCCCCAGGTCTCCCTGATGTGACAAAACCTTTTCATCTGTTTGTGGCTGAGAGTCAGGGCATAGCAAAGGGAGTCCTTACTTACCCAAAGGCTGGGCCGGTGGAAAAGGTCAGTGGCTTACCTATCAAAAGATTTGGACTCAGTGGCGGCAGGGTGGCCTGCCTGTCTGCGGATCATAGCAGCAATTGCAGTGTTGGTCAAGGACACAGATAAGCTGACAATGGGACAGGACTTGGTAATATCAGCCCCACACTCTCTTGAGAGTGTGGTCCGCCAGCCCCCTGACCAGTGGCTCACCAACATCCGCATGACCCACTACCAGACCCTGTTGCTCAATTCTGACCGAATTACATTTGCTCCTCCAATGAGCCTGAACCCAGCCCCTTTACTCCCTGACCCTGACTTAGAGCCCTCTATTCATGACTGTCACTTTACTCCCTGACCCTGACTTAGAGCCCTCTATTCATGACTGTCACTTTACTCCCTGACCCTGACTTAGAGCCCTCTATTCATGACTGTCAACAAGTGCTTTCGGAGGCGCATGGGTGGCGCAAGGACTTGTCTGACCAACCTTTAGCAGATGCTGAGGTAACATGGTTTACAGATGGGAGCAGCTTTCTGGAAGAAGGAAAATGGAGGGCAGGAGCAGCAGTGGTCGATGGGCAAAAGGTCGTGTGGGCTCAGGCCTTACTAGAAGGGACTTCAGTGCAGAAAGCAGAGCTTATCGCCCTCACAAAAGCCCTTGAGCTAGGGGCAGATAAGAAAATTAACATCTACACAGAGAGTAGGTATGCCTTTGCCACAGCCCATGTACACAGTGCCATCTATCAACATCGGGGACTGCTAACCTCAGGAGGGAAAGAGATTAAACATAAACCAGAAATATCGGCACTACTAGAAGCCCTGCACAGACCAGCAAAAGTGAGTATTATACATTGCCCAGGGCACCAAAAAGACAACTCCAAACTGGTTAAGGGAAACAACATGGCTGACCAAGAGGCCTGGAAAGTGGCCACGGAGGCGGCACCAGTTATGGTGACTCGGGATCCAGATCCCCAAAGGTCAGAACTCAAATATTCTGCTGAGGACTTAGCAGGAATTTCGAGAGATCCCAGCAAACACTTCCACAAGAGGAAAGGATTCTGGGTCACGTCAACTGGAAAGAAGATCTTACCACAGAAGCAGACTCAAGAGATGATAAAGCAAATGCACCAGTGGACACATCTGGGAGTGAACAAGTTAGTACAAATTGCTTCCAAGTCCAAGTTTTATATCCCAGGACTAAAACACCTGGCAGAGCATGTAGTTCACGACTGTGTGGCCTGCCTGAAGGTAACCGCCTGCCGAAATAAGATCAACCCAGGAAAAAGGTTCCGGGGAGACAAATCAGGGGTGTATTGGGAAGTGGATTTTACCAAAATCCAACCCGGTAAATATGGCTACCGGTACCTGTTAGTTTTTGTAGACACTTTTTCAGGATGGGTTGAAGCTTTCCCTACAAAGAAAGAAACCGCCACTGTGGTCGTTAAGAAGATACTAGAAGAAATTTTTCCTCGATTTGGGGTACCTAAGGTAATCGGTCCGACAATGGCCCAGCCTTCGTTGCCCAGGTAAGCCAGGGAATGGCCAAGTACTTGGGGACTGATTGGAAACTGCATTGTGTATACCGACCCCAAAGCTCAGGACAGGTAGAGAGGATGAATAGAATTCTAAAAGAGACCTTGACTAAATTGACCATGGAGACTGGTGCGGACTGGGTGGTACTTCTTCCCCGCGCTACCTTTTGAGCTAGGAACACCTCCTCCTGCTTCAGCTTGACCCCCTTTGAAATCCTGTATGGGACCCCAGCACCCCTAACCTTTTTAGGGGATGCTATAGAACCCACTTGTCATAGTAACAATGATCTGTATGCCAGGTTAAAAAGCCTGCAGGTGGTGCAAAGAGAGGTGTGGACACAGCTGGCAGCTGCCTGCAAGCCAGGGATCCCTGAGACGTCTCACAAGTTTAAGGTTGGAGATTCGGTCTACGTGTGACAACACCGTGCTCAGATCCTCGAACCCTGCTGGAAAGGGCCACACCTGGTACTGCTCACCACTCCCACCACTGTCAAGGTGGACGGGATTGCCGCTTGGATACACGCATCTCATGTGAAGCCAGCTCCCGAACCCCCAACGGAGACTTCACCGACCCCAGAAGCTACCTGTTGGAGGGTCCAGACTACAGACAACCACTTGAAACTGAAGATCTCCAGAAAGCCCAAAGATGTGAACTCTCACCTTGGTAGCCCTGGTACTGTGCCTTAACCTCCTCCCCTCGTGTCCTGCAAACAGCCCCCACGTGCCACATAACCTTACCTGGCAGGTGATCCATAGTGCAGGGGATGTAGTTTGGAGCCTATCCAAGGTGACCACCCCTAACACTTGGTGGCCTAGTCTTTATCCCGACCTTTGCAAACTGGCAATTGGCGCCCCCGCCAGTTGGGATTTGGAGAGACATACAGATTTCCAAAAAAAAAAAACGCTCCCTCATTGCCCTCCCCTCCGAGAAGGTGGGGGCTTGACCCTTGGGGCGTCTGTGGAACAGCTGATAGAAGGAGCATGCTGAGAACACTTACCTTTTACATTTGCCCTGGCTACCATAGGGACCATACCTTAAACCCAAGGTGCGGAGGCAAAGCAGATTTTTACTGTAAGAATTGGGGCTGTGAAACCACAGGTGATACTTACTGCGATCCCTCTTCCTCTTGGGATTTGATTAAGGTCGTGGCTAACTATACACATCGTAAGACAGGGAACCAAGGAAACCCAAACTGGACAAAGATTTCAGAGTGCTCACACTGGTGCCACCCGCTGCACATTACCTTCACTGAGCCGGGAAAAAAAGCTACAAACTGGATGAAAGGATATCAATGGGGCATCAGGTTATACAAGGAGAGATATGATGATGGATTATTGTTCACTATTCGGCTAAAAATAGAGACTCCTTACTCCTCCGTTGGGCCCAACCCAGCCCTGGGCTCCAGAGACCCTCAGCCAGCTAAGCCTAGACCCCCAAACCCTGCTAACACCACAAGCACCAGTGCCCCAATTACGAGGGATCAGGTGCCCACACCCCCCCTCCCCCCACCACCACCACAGCCACCCCCGCCAGCCACCCCCGGCCCCCCGGGGGATCTCTGGAGACTCACTCCCTCTGACTAATCTTATTGAGGAAGCCTTCAAGGTCATAAATGCCACAGACCCAGAAGCTACTAACTCATGCTGGCTCTGCTATGAGGTCACTCCCCCATACTATGAAGGGATTGCTTTCACTTCCCCAAATCTTAGCCTGTCTTATGAGTCCTCCTCCTGTAGGTGGGCCCAACAGGCAGGTGTGGGACTCACTCTGCAAGCAGTAACAGGTCAAGGACTTTGCATGGGGACGATTCCTCCCTCTCACCAGTCCTTGTGTAATGCATCATTCTCCCCCACTCAGGCTGCTTCCTATGCCATACACACACACACACCCTCCCCCAGGGATGGTGGGCATGCTCAACCGGACTTACCCCATGTGTGCATCTAAATGTCCTAAACAGTTCAAAAGATTTTTGTGTATTGGTCCAGCTAATACCTAGGTTGACTTATCATCCATATGAAGAATTGCTAACTAGCTGGGAAGGAGGGCCAGTTAGAATTAAGAGAGATGCAGGAATTACACTCTCCATCCTGCACGGTATGGGACTGGGAGCAGCCGGAGCAGCCACAGGGGCATCCGCACTAATATCAAACCACCAGGCCTACCAGGGATTAAGGCAGGCTATAGATCTAGACATAGAGCGGATGGAAAATTCAATCTCCAAGCTCCAAGAGTCTCTAACATCCTTAGAAGAGGCAGTCCTCCAAAATAGAAGGGGTCTTGACCTCTTGTTCCTTCAACAGGGTGGTCTGTGTGCAGCCCTAAGAGAAGAATGTTGCTTTTATGTAGATCATTCCGGGGTGGTCAAAGATTCTATGGCTAAAGTAAGAGAAGGACTGGCTAAAAGAAAAAGAGAAAGAAAGCAGAATCAGGGGTGGTTCGAGTCTTGGTTCAATTCTTCCCCGTGGCTCATCACCTTAATTTCCACCCTATTGGGACCAGTGGTGATCCTCTTTCTGCTTTTGACCTTTGGACCTTGCATTTTAAGTCGCCTGCTAGCTTTTATTAGAGAACGCATAAGTACAGTACAAGACATGATGCTCAGACAGCAGTATCTAAGGATAGACCAAGATGAGTTATAACTCTATGTTATAATTTCATGATTGAAATATTGCCAAAGAAAAGGGGGGCAACGTGAAAGCAATAGTTCTCGGGAACCTACTTTCCTGTAAACGGACTGGCCCTGAGTCAACTTCCATTGGTGGAAACTCCCTGCTGTGCTGGGCACCAAAAATAATCTTGGTAATCTCGCGCCACCGAAAATGTCCAATCAATTTAAGGTCAACACTGTCCACCAATAGATTGTGCCCAACTCACCCTGTACCAGGAACTTGCCTGATGAAAATTGTATATAAGCTGTATGCTTCTTGAGCTCAAGGCCACCATTGCCTTGAGGTTGGCAGGTTGGCCCCAGAGCACTGGACAATAAACCTCTTGCCTGATTGCATCGCTCTCCGCCTCTGTCTCTGTGATTGGTGTTCCCAGTAAGACTCTCGAGTCTTACAGCCATCTTTGGGAAGCAGACTTTTACCTTCCTTTCCTGAAACCCGTTTTCCCCATCATAGTAAAGAAATTTCACTCTTGTAGAATATCAGACTAAAACGGCTGCAGAATCACCCTCAGTTCTCTTCCTTCTTCCATGTCTCTTGACCATCTTGAACAAATTGAGCTTGAGTATAACTAAATCTTATTTGGTTTAAAAACTTTTCAAGCGGCCGGGGAAATGGCTCTGTAATTTAGAGCACATACTGCTCTTCCTGAGGACCCAGGCTTGGTTCCTGGCCCCCACATCAGGCAACTCACAGCTGCCTGTAACTCTGACTTCAAAGAATCAAAGCCAGTCCTCTCGTCAGGCCTCTGCCAGTATCACATTCACTGCACAAAACCAACCAACCAACCACACACACACACAAAATTAAAAATAAATAAACTGTGTGAAATTTACATTCCCTGAATGAGCTGGTTTAGTGACTAGGAGTACTTGCTGCCTTTGCCGAGGACCTGGGTTTAGTTCCCAGCACCCACATGGAAGCTCATTAACTCTTAATAATTTCAGTTCCAGGGGACTGGATTCCCTCCTCTGGCCTCTGAAAGCACTGCACACATGTGCTGCATGTACATATGTGTAGGCAAAATACTCGTACACATGAAATAAAAATAGATATTTTGTAGATATTACGTTTATTTATCATTTGTGTATGGTATGATATGTATGGGAGGTCAGAGAGCAACTTATGGGAGTCTGCTCTTTCTTTCCACTGTGTGGATCCAGGGATTTAACTCAGGTTGTGTGGCTTGGTGGTAACTATTGAGGTATCTTGCCTACTCAGGTTTTTTTGGGGGAAGGGGGGCATGGTAGTTGAAACATGGCTCCATTATGTATCCCAGGATAGTTTGGAACCCAGTATGTAGCCTAGGCCTCAGCCTCCTGAATAGGATTACAGATGTGCCCTACACCTGGCCATGATCACATCTGCTATAATAACCATTTCTCTACTGTTTGCACCCATTCCTACTACTTTCTCTGTCTGTGTTCCTGCCAGAGCCTCCGAAAGCACTTCCATCCTGTTCTTACATCTCTATCATTTCCCTCAACACAGAGATCACCTGTATACATGCACACACACATATGCTCACTCTGAACTCTACTTTTATCCCAGAACGAGAAACAAAAAATTCTCAGTGGGTAGTGGTGGCATACACTTTTAATCCAGGGCTCATGCGAAGCAGAGGCAGGCAGGCAGATCCCTGTGAGTTCAAGGCCAGCCTGGTTTACAGAGCTAATTCCAGGACAGCCAGAGCTACACAGAGTTTCTCGGTCAAAAAAGGAGGAGGAGGAGGAGGAGGAGAAGGAGGAGGAAGAGGAGGAGGAGGAGGAGGAAAGAAGAGGGGGAGGGAAGAAGAGGAGAAAAGGAAAGGAGAGGAAGGAGGGAGGGAAGAAGGAAGGAAGAAAGGAAGGGAAGAGAAAAGGTTCTCATTGTGGCAGTCAAAACTCTGAGATGCCGGCATTCTTGCTTGCTTTGTCCTCATGCCTCAGGACCCCCTGCTTGCCATTCCATTTGCCCCAAATGGCTGTTCATTTGTTCTCACTCGTCTTAGGCCCAACATGACGTCCCATTTGAAATAGTGCCCCCACTTTGACCCTCCTGCCCCCCTCTCTAGCTGTCCTCTTCTACTTCCTAGTGCTATGATCAGCACAGAGGCACACCCACTATGAGGGCCAGGGATCAAGCTCATTCACTATTGTGTCCATTGCACTCAGGGTGATTATGTTGTTACTATTAAGGGGCTGGAGAGGTGGCTCAGGACTTAGAAGCTGTGTTAGTCAGGGTTCTCTAGAGTCACAGAACTTATAGGTAGCCTCTATATAGTAAGGGAATTTGTTAATGACTTACAGTCTGTAGTCAAATTCCCCAACAATGGTCAGCAGTAGCTGTGTATGAAAACCCGAGGATCTAGCAGTCTGTCAGTCCCACAAGGCTCGCAGGTGAAGAAGATTGAATCTTCCTCCTTCCAATGTCCTTACGTAGATCTCTGGCCCAGGTCAGAGGTGTGCGTACCACCACACCTGAAACTTCTGTCTTCCAGACTCAAGATCTAGATCACAGGCAAGCCCTCTAATCCTGGATTGTAACTCACTCCAGATATAGTCAAGTTGACAACCAGAAATAGCCGCTAGAGCATTCCGAAGACTGAGGTTCAATTTCCAGGACCCACATGGCAGTTCACAACCACCCAAAACTCCAATTCCAGGGGCCCTGATACCCTCTTCGGGCACTGAGACAAGAGGATCAGAAGTTCAGGGTTATCCTTGGCTACCTAGGGAGTTCCAGGGCAGACTGCAGAACAAGCTTACAAAGGATGGAAGGCTGAGTAGTAATGGCTCTGCTGGGTTTTTCCCTCTACGTGTCTTCTACACTCCCCCACCTGTCTTGTGATGGTGGCAGCAGGCAGCCCTCTGCCCTGGCACTGAGAAAATTAGGCAGGGCTGTTTAGTAACTGGTCTATCTTCTGGTCTCTTATGTTAGTCTAGGGCAAGAGTGGAGTTCTTGGAAATCGAAGGAAATGGACATTAATTTCTTCATGAATATTTTGCACCATGACAAATGGACCTTTCTGTGGCTTCTAACAGAAATGGCCAACTGTTGGCACTTAATTTCAGTTGTCAGCTGCTTTTCTGTGTCTTGGCCCATTTCCATGACTGCACTCTTTCATTCTTGGGGCTTGAACTCAGAGTTGGGCAAATGCTAGGCAAGTGCTCTCCCATTCCCTGAGCCACCCCTCCCCCCAGCTCATCCTTTATTAGATCCTATTAGCCTGGAAACAGAGTACCACTCTGGCTCATTTTGAATCTTATTTTGTAAGGAGTTAGAGGCAAAACCAAATGTAAGACTGTGGCTGAATGTGCACTTGACTTACTGGCTAAAACTCTGGGACCATCTGTCTAACCCAGTGGTTCTTAACCCCCCTGAGGCTTCGACCCTTTATACAGCTCCTTGTGTTGTGCTGACCCCAACCATAACATTACTTTCAGTGCTACTTCATAAGTAATCTTGATACTGTTGTGAATCATAATATAAATGTCTGTGCTTTCCAACTGTCTTAGGCAACCCCTGAGAAAGATCATTTGACCCTCCAAAAGGCTTGAGATCCAAAGGTTGAGAAGCAACAATTAAGTCCGTACTTTCTTAGCAGACATCTTTATAGACCACCTTACCCTACTGTCTCCCACGGAATGGGGAACTGGGAGACTTCCCAGAGAATTGAACTAATTTGGCCTATAAAGTATGATAACTAATTTTATGTGTTTCTCTCTCTCTCTCTCTCTCTCTCTCTCTCTCTCTCTCTCTCGGTACTGAAGCTCAGGGCCCTCCACATGCTAGGGGAGTACTCTGCCACAGAGCTATAGAGCTATACTCTAAAGCCTTGTGTGTTTTGTTTTATTTCTTGAGACAAGTTCTTACTATATGTCCTGTAACTCACTACATAGACCAGGCTGGCCTCAAATTAACAGAAACCTGCCTGGCTCTGCCTCCTAAGTGCTGGGATTAAGGGTATGAGCCATCACATCTAGCAAGATTTCTCCTCCTCCTCCTCCTCCTCCTCCTCCTCCTCCTCCTTCTTCTTCTTCTTCTTCTTCTTCTTCCTCTAACTCTTCCTCCTCCTCCACCTCCTCCTCCTCCTTCCTCTAACTCTTCCTCCTCCTCCTCCTCCTCCTCCTCCTCCTCCTCCTCCTCCTCCTCCTCCTCCTCTTCTCTTTTGTTTTTTCGAGACAGCATTTCTCTGTATAGCCCTGGCTATTTTAGAACTAGCTCTGTAGACCAGGCTGGCCTTGAACTCAGATCTGTCTGCCTCTGTTTCTCCAGTGCTGGTATTAAAGGTTTGCGCACGCGTGCGCGTGCACACACACACGTGCGCGTGCACACACACACACACACACACACACACACACACACACACACACACCCTGAGTGCTGGGAACTGAACTTGGGTCTTCTTTAGGAACAGTTTGGGCCATTAACCGCTTAGCCATTTCTCCAGCCTATATATGAGATCTTTTCAATTGAATTTACCTTCTTCCTTTGTTATTAAGACTTATCTTAGAATGTGTTTTATCTATAGATTCACTATAAAATATGGAAGAATTATTTTAACATATATATGCAGTAGTTATACACACACATAAAACATATTTCCCAAATAAAATAGCATAGGTTTGCTGCTTCTGAAGGACAGAACAACACTTGCAGCTTAAAGCCTGAGCCCCCAAGGAACGCTCTCTTGCCCCTGTTAAGAATATGACTGGCTCCTGAGGAAGCAGTGCTTCCCTTCAAAAGTGCTCCCTTTCTGTGCCCCCTGAGATTTGCTTGGACTATGTTTGTTCCTCCACCTGGTGATCAGGAAATCTGAGTTGATGATCTGGCTTCCCCTAAGCTGATTAGCCTGAGAGCAGACACTGGAGATAAAAGCTTTTAGTGAACCTGATGTCCTGGAGTGAGGGACTGGAAGAATAGTGAGCATCTTGCTTGCTAGGGCCTTCCAGTGTGGGAACTTAGCTCATCAATTCTCTTGTATGGTTTGGAGTCAATTAACACATTTCATTTGTCATCAATTAAAATTGAGTGCCTTGCCTAAAAGGGATGGGAATTTTCTCCCCCTACCCTCGTGCTCCTTCTTCTTCTCTCTCTCTCTCTCTCTCTCTCTCTCTCTCTCCTTCTTTCTTTCTTATCTAACTGGATTTCTTGTATAACAGGCTAGGCTGGAACTCTGTGTAGCTGAGGATGCCCTTGAGCTTCTAAGTGTCTGATTTATGCTAGGATTACAGGTGTGTGTTACCATGCCTGTATGAAATTCTAATTTGAGGATGGGGTTTCAAATTTATCAAATAAAAATGATTAAGTTTTTCAATCTGTCTTTATTTTTTTCTTTTGCATAAGGGTCTTGACATGTAGCCCAAGCTAGCTCTTGATCCCCCGACTCTGCCTCCTTATGGCAGTGTGCACCATCACGCCTTCTTCCAAAATGCGAATGTAGACAGTCCTAGTTAGAGGTCATGCTTACACACAGGAAATGTGTGATATAGTTCAAAGAATGGCTGATCTATGGCTTGGTAGCTGTCTCCATGGTGATGGAGAGACTCTGTTAGTGACTCTAGAGCTAGAAGCAAGTAAGAGAACATTAATTTTACTTTAGTCTTTCATAGTTAAGGAGATCCCCATCTACAGAGGCTAAGTATGTCCAGGTTACATAGACTAGGAGGAGGGGCCAGATCCAGATCCAGGACCAGTGGCACAATGCCTCCTTTAACAGTTATGCATAAGCCGGGCAGTGGTGGCGCACGCCTTTAATCCCAGCACTTGGGAGGCAGAGGCAGGCGGATTTCTGAGTTTGAGGCCAGCCTGGTCTACAGAGTGAGTTGAGTTCCAGGACAGCCAGGGCTATATAGAGAAACCCTGTTTTGAAAAACCAAAGAAGAAGAAGAAGAAGAAGAAGAAGAAGAAGAAGAAGAAGAAGAAGAAGAAG
>JADRCH010000036.1:3801271-3821713 GCA_019843965.1 Rhynchomys soricoides | reverse complement strand
AGAAGAAGAAGAAGAAGAAGAAGAAGAAGAAGAAGAAGAAGAAGAAGTCGTTATGCATAGGGTGGGGTACGGTGGCCCTTTTTGCTTTATTAGAGGACCTGGGTTTGGCTCCCACCCCCTACATTATGGCTCACAACCATCCATAATTCCAGTCACAGAGGATCCAATGCCCTCTTTTGACCTCCTCAGGTACCTGGTGTGCATGTGGTACCCATGCATACATGTAGACAAAAGACTCATACACATAAAATAAGTAAACAATATTTTTTAAAAAGTTTATTTAACTCCAGTTCCAAGGGATCCAGTGCCTTCTCCTCACGTCTGTGGGCGTGAGTGTGGTACGAGACATACACACAAGCAAAAACATGGATAAAAAAAATCTAAATCTCTTTTTAAAGAAAGGAATGAAGGAAGGAAGGATGGAAGGTAATCCTGAAAACGAACGTGGTTTTGTCTGCCGCTAGAGAAACCGTATTTCAGAGCCCCTGATCTTTTTTCACAACCTGGATGGTTAATTCATATTAAGCCTTTCCAGCTGCCAGGTCAAAGCATAATAAAATTGGTTGCCAAGAAACAGAAAAGTCTGTTCTATCTTGTTTGCTGAGGTTTGTCCAACCACATGGGTGAGTGGCAGACCCTCTGGGTGTCCCTGGGCACTAATCTACTATGCTTTTATATCAATAGAAGCAAAGACAAGGTGTCAGTCACCTGGTTAAACATAATAGAGTAGGCCCTTTAATTCTTGCAGTGCTAACCCGGCTCAGGGAATCGAGATGTAAAGCTTTAGTCTCTCTGGATGCATAGATAAAAATCTCTTGCTCGTGGCTGGAGATGACACTCAGTACATGCTCGCTTGGCACGCATGAGCCTCTTTCTGCTCATTCAGGTTACCTAAGAATTGTGTGTGTGTTGGAGACAGAGTGTCTTATAGCTCAGACTGACCTGAACTTGCTATGTAGCCAACAATGTCCTTCCGTTTCAGATCCTCCTGCCTCCCACTCCCGAGTGCTAGGATTACAGGCCTGAGACACTGTTCTTAGTTTATGTGGTACTAGGGATTGAACCCAGGGGTTCCTGTGTGCCAGGCGAGCACCTTACCAACTGAACTGCTTCCTGGGTCCTACGTAAAACTTTAAAAAATATTTCAATAAAAGGAATATGGAAAAATAATTTAAAAATATCAATCCATAGTTGTGGGCAGGGTTTCTTTATTTCTTGTGTTTATTTTGTTCCACATCTTACTTGAACAGTAGGGAATGCCAGGAAGAGCTCAGCAGTGGGTCAACCTCTGGAAAGAGCCTGTGAGGGCTCAGGGTAGCCGAGCAGTCTGTTGGTTGTTCTGGGCTTCACTTCTCCTGTTAGAGACTAGGCTAACCCTTCATTATCCCTCTCTGCTCTGCATGAGAACATAAAATAGACTGTGTATGGGGTTTCTTTGTTTTTTCTTTTGGTGGGGAAAGGTACTCATCTCTGTGTTCCATTCTTGAAAAGCAAAGACCCACCACTGCCAGGAATCACTGAGATGCTTTTCTTTTCCGAGTCACTGATAATTGTGGTTTCGAGGTATCACACTAGCTTGTAACAGGGGTCACAACCCCACCCCCACCAGGGGGTGTCAGTGTCTGCCTGTCTGCCTTTTTATCTGAGACAAAATAATGGGTCTTTTATAGTCCCAGGCTGGTCTTATACTTATTTGTAGTGGGTTTGGCCTTATTGGAGGAAGTGTGTCACTGGAGGTGGGTTTTGAGGTTTCAAATTCCATGTGATGTCCACACTCCCCCCTCCATCCCCGCCGCCTGTGGATCTCACAGCTACTGCTCCAGCACCACCTGTGAGGCCATACTCCCCCACCCTGATGATAATAGACCAAACTTCTGAAACTGTAAGCCAGCCCCCAATTAAAATGATTTCCTTTCTAAGAGTTGCCATGGTGACAGTATCTCTTCACAGCACTAGAACACAACAAAAACAATTCCTGTACATGTGTTTTTGTTTGTTTTGATTTTTTTTGAGACAGGGTTTTTCTGTGTAATAGCCCTGGGTGACCTGGACTCTCTTTGTAGACCATCTGGCCTCAAATCACAGAGATCCACCTGCCTCTGCCTCCCAAGTGCTGGGATTAAAGGCGTGTCCCACCATTCCAGGTTGCCTCTACATGTTTTTGATTCTTACAAGGGTTGCTGCTGTGTAGTGGGGTGTGAGACCTCAGGGACTAGAGAGGTCCTTGATGAGAGCCAGGTGATTTCATGAGAAGAGCAGGCCCTGAGGCCAAGCAAGAGTCTGGTCTGAAATATCTATTTGATATTCCCTAAAAGGGATATAACCAAATGATGACAGGGACCCGGGCAGACAAAGCCTGTGGATACCTCAAGCTTTCAGCCTACCAGTGTCTGCGCTTCCTGAGTTCCCAGCAGCCTCCTATAGCTTTGTGCCATGGAGCCAAGAAAATACGGAGACTGGGCAGTGTCTTCATTGATTCTACTTGGCTGGGAGGTTTGTCTGCGTTAAAGAGTTAATCACGGAAGTCTTCTCCTACCTCTTCAGCCCACTTTGCTGCCCAAGTAAGGAAACTTCACTGGTTACATTGACAGAATTGTGTAACTTTAGATCTGGTTGGAAGGGGCCTTGAAAATCACGTGGTCCAACCTGGTTTTCCCTTAGTCTCCTAGGTACGAAGCTAGATACCATACAACCGGGTGATTGACAGCAGGGAGGATTCCAGGGGGAACCTTTTTAATGTCTTTGCTGATATTTCTTCACTTGTAACCAGTCCAAAACCAGTCCTTGTATTGTTGAGTGCTCAAAGGAAGTGGCATTCATTCATTCATTCATTCATTCGTGTATTTATTTATAGATAGACTATCGGGTATTCCAGACTGTCCTTGGACTTCCAGTTCTCCTGTCTTTACTTCCGGGTATGCTGGAAATTGAACTCAGGGCTGCATGCAAGCTAGGCCAGTACTCTACCCCCTGAGCTGCCTTCCAACCCTCAGAGGGACTTTCAGATGGAACTGTACTAACCACTGAAGCATCTTCCTTGAAACTGTCTGAAATGACCAAGTATCTTACGATCTTGACTTACATTAAAGCTGCCCAGAAGTGTCTGCCCCGATGGCTCTGTTCATCCTTCACAGTAAATTTTCTGTCAGCCTACAGGGAGCTTCTGCCCACTTTGTTCTGTCAGTGAGTTACTATCTCTATGGTACCTATTGCTATTTGAGATTATTTTATGTTTATCTTGCTTGTGGCCTGTCTCTTCTAGCTAACGTGCTCTCTGTGTGAGCCTGTGGCTGACTACCTAGAAATTACCTAGAGCGTCGGTTCTCACCCTTCCTGATGCTGTGACCCTTTCATACAGTTCCTCATGTTGTGCTGACCCCCGACCATACAGTTATTTTATTGTCACTTCACAACTGTTATGAATCATAATGTAAATATCTGACATGCAACCCCTCCAAAGGGGTTTTGATCCACAGGTTGAGAGCCACTGACCTAGAAGGTGGTGAAGGCTCAGTTAATAATTAACAGGTGACTAAGGGAACAGGCAGTTAGAGAAGTCTCTTTCCTTTTTCTTCTTACTCGTCATACCTTATTTGATGCTTAGGTGTGACTGCCTGCATGTATGTCTGTATGCCATGTGTGTGTCTGGTGCCTTCAGAGGCCAGAAGAGGGTGTGAAATCTTTTGGATCTGGCATTAAAGGTAAGCCCATATATGTGCTGAGAATCAAACCTAGGTCCTCTGTAAGAAGACCATGTACTCTCAGCTGCGGAGAGATCTCTCTAGCCCCTGAACTTTATTCTATTTGTTTTTGGTTTTTTTTTGTTGTTGTTGTTGTTATTGGTTTTTTTTTGTTTTGTTTTGTTTTTGGTTTTTAGAGACAGGGTTTCTCTGTGTAGCCCTGGCTGTCCTGGAACTCACTCTGTAGACCAGGCTGGCCTCGAACTCAGAATGAACTTTATTTTAAATAGCTAAATCCAGAATACCAGTTTATTAGTACATAGAAAATATTCTCTTTTTTTCAGATTCATATTTTTTTATGTGTATGAATATTTAGCCTGTGATGGACACCCCTCAATGGAACAGAACCTGAGTGCTCCTGATAATCATTAGGTTGTGTATTAGTGTTTGGCCTGCATGTATGTATGTGTGCTGTATATGTACATGCCCAAGGAGGCCAGAAGAGAACATTGGATCCCCTAGGACTGGAGTTAACAGAGAGTGTGAGTGAGCCCAATCTTTCCTCAATGCTGCTGCCCTTGGCTTCTGCAGTAGGTGACTCTTTAACATGGAAGGAAACCTTGGCTTATTAAGTCATCAGGCTTGGGTGCTGTCAGTCAAGCACAGGTTCTCTGAAAAACAGCCACTGTTTTTAATCACTGAACTGTCTCTTCAGCCCAAAGAAATCAGCTTTTATTTAAAAAGATATACTTGTACTATACTCCACAGACCCAAAGAAGCTAAACAAGAAGGAAGGCTGAAATGAAGATGCCTGAATCTCACTTAGAAGGGGGAATAAGAGTCATAGGAGCCAGATGGAGAAAGGGAACTTGGTGAGAGAGGGGAATGGGGGGCCTTTTGGATCAGGTGTGGGGAAAGAGGAGACAGGAGAGAGGACCAGAGGGCCTGGAGAAATGAGTAGAAATCTGGCTGGTGGGGGTTGTGGGTTGTGGTGCATCTTGAGGATGTGCCAGAGACCTGGGTTTGGGAAGACTCCCAGGAGTCAATGGGGGGTGACCTTAGCTGATACTCGTAGCAGTGAGGATATGGAACCTTAAGAGGCCACCTCCTGTAGTCAGGCTGAAGCCCCTGGAGGAATAAGGAGCCTTCCACATACAAAAAACTTTCAACCCCAAATTTATCCTGTCTTCGAGAAATGCAGGGACAAAGATGAAGCAGAGACTGAGGGAATGCCCAACCAATAACTGACCCAGCTTGAGACATCCCATGGGCAAGCACCAATCTCTGACACTATTAATACATTCTGTTATACTTGCAGATAGGAACCTAGCATAACTGTCCTCTGAGAGGCTCCACCTATCAGCTGACTGAAGCAGATGCAGAGACCCACAGCCAAACATTGGATGGATCTCAGGGACTCTTATGGAAGAGTTGGAGGAAGGATTTAGGGCCCTGAAGGGGACAGGAAGACCAACTGAGTCAACTAACCTTGACTGGTGGGGGCTCTTGCAGATTGAACCACCAACCAAAGAGCATACATGGGCTGAACCTAGCCCCTCATACTATGTAGCAGATATGCAGCTTGGTCTTCATGCTGGTCCCCCAACAACTGGAGTGGGGGCTGTCCTTGACTCTATTGCCTGCCTGTAAATCCTGTTCTCCTAACTGGGAAACCTTGGCTTATTAAGTCATCAGGCTTGGGTGCTGTCAGCCAAGCACAGGTTCTCTGAAAAACAGCCACTGTTTTTAATCACTGAACTGTCTCTTCAGCCCAAAGAAATCAGCTTTTATTTTAAAAGACTTCCCAGCCAGGTCTGGGACCCAGTGATGCTCTCTACCCCGAGGTACTAAGCTAAGGCTTAGAAAATGTGAGCCAGGGACATGGAACCCCATCTCTCAGCATCATTGGAAAACAGTAAGAAAAGATTTTCAGGGTAGAGGCAGCACTCACAGAGCCTCAAAAATTGTTGGCTTGTTACTTTTTGCTTTGTTTACTTGTAACTAGCCAGGCTGGTGTCAAACAGGAAACCCTCAGGCACAGCTTTCCTTTCCGGTACATGGTGTCCTGCGAATTAGGTGTTAGATTGTAGGGCTGTAGAGTAGAGCCCTCCATAAGTTCATCTGAGCCCAGCAATGTGAACACTACCTGAGAATGTGCTACCCAGGCAAATTCACAGCCCCATCCCAGAGCCTCTGGATCTGAAGCTGGCGAGCTCAGGGCCTGTGTTTTAAAACTACCAGGGTAATCCTACTGCCCACAAAGCTGAAGAACACAGTCTATGGGTCATAGCCCAGTCTTTCCTTCACACTGCTGACCTTGGCTTTTGCAGTCGGTGACTCAGTAAGGTGGAAGCCTTAACCTATTAAGCACACCATCTGGTTTGCTTAGGAACACCTGTTCAAAACCTGAGGCGTCCTTAGGATCTTTTCTTAGGAATAGCACACAAGGTGGAGAACAGACAAAGTCCTGCCCAGCACCTGCTGTGGGTGAGGCACTGGGCTTGGAGCGCTTACTTGTTTTCACAGGGATCCTGCTAAGGAAATACTATAATCTGTTTTACGGATTTGGGACCTGGGGCTGGTGGAGGTTGAACACAGCCTTCACCTCCAGACTTCTCACCTAGACATGGCTGTGCACTTGGCTATCCATGGTCTTCCTAGTACAGTGGTTCTCAAACCTTATGCAGTACCAGGGAGTCCCTGGCAAAATAGTAATAAATGCAGATTTTCTAGGTCTCCCTGGAATCCTGGTTCAGAGGCCCAGGTAGGGATCAGAGCTTGGGGGTTTCGTCAAAGGCCCAGAAGAGTCTTCCCACGGGCATCTGACCATACCTGGGAAAACCCTATCTGGGGCTGTCTCCTGCCCTAGCTGGTTGGCACAGACCATCCTTAAAGCTCCTTGAGGTTTTGTGGTGCTGTTTTGTGCTCACAGGTCTTGAGTGCTGACTGGGAAACTAGCAGGAGAATATGAGCACAAACAGAAGAGGGCTTTTGTAGCTGAGAGAAGTCTCCGATGCCTGGCCACTTCCACATCCCGGCTGCCTCTTATGGGAGGCCAGGCAATGTGTTGGTTTTGAGTAACTTGTGATCTTTTCTGTTATTTACACCCCCTCCACTTTTGTAACTTTTCCTATGGCAACTTTGTCCTTGTGTTTGTGGGGAGCTCAGACTTGAGCAACTTCCTCCAAGCTGTGGTTAACATTTGTGGAATAGTGAATTGCTTCAGCTTTGAGGTCAGAAATGGGGTTTCATGTGCTCAGAGATAAGAGTCTTTTTCAGATGGGAGTGACATAGAAAGTCATTTGGCAGCCCAGTGGGACACTAAATGACTTGGCACTGCTGTGAAGGAGGAAAGTTAGACACAAATTGAAAACCAACTTCAAGTGTGATGCCAGGGGTCCTTTGTGAATTCCTGCTAATGTCCAGCTATCAGAAAGTTAAGACACTGTTACTGCAATAAATACCCCAAGGCAGTGCTGGGAGTGTGCCTAATCAACAAAGTGCACACTGCCCAAGCATAAACACCTGAGTTCAATTCCCAGAGTCATGTAAAAAGGCCAGGTGTGAGCTGGGCGTGTGTTACACACCTTTACTTCTAGCACTCAGGAGGCAGAAGCAGGTGAATCTCCAGGAGTTCTAGGCCAGCCTGGTCTACAGAGTGAGTTCTAGGACTCCAGGGCACAGAGAAACCGTGTCTCAAAAACACAAACCAAACCAACAATGGTGTGCTTATAATCTCAGCACTGGGGAAACAGAGACAGGAGATTGATGGTCAATCAGCCTAGTTAAACCTTCAGGTGGCAAGTCAGTGAGACACTGTCTCATCTAAAAACAAAGAAGAAACAAGGGGCTGGTGAGATAGTTCAATGGTTCAAGTTGCCTGCTGCCAAGCCTGACCACCTGAATTCGATCCCTGGGTCTTAGTTGGGGGAAGAAGAGAAGCAACTCTCTAAAAAAAGAGCTGTTCTTTTCCTCCACAAGGAGGCCCCAGTGTGGGCAACCACACAGACAGCCTGCATACAAAATAGATGAGTGAAAATATAGTAAATTGTAAAATAAAACCAAGGTAAAGAACTCCTGAAGAACACACACACACACACACACACACACACACACTCACTCACACGCATGCACGCCTGCCCTTAAAACTCTTACACTGGGGAAAAGGGAAACTTGCATGAAAACAGAGTAAATGCCAGTCTTTGTAGAGGAGAGTGGTTAATGTTACTGGACTATTAAACATTTTTGAAAGATTTATTTATTTTTATTTTATGTGTATGAGTGTGAGCCTGGATGTCTGTCTGTCTGTCATGTGTGTGCAGAGCCTTTGAGGCCAGAAAAGGGCGTTGGATCACCTGGAATTGGAGTTACCAGTGATTATGAGTAACCATATTGATGTTGGGAACCCAGGTCTTCTGCAAGGGCAGCCAGTGCTCTTAACCACTGAGCCATCTCACCAGGCCCAGCCAGTGCTCTTAACCACTGAGCTATCACTCTGGTCCCAACTATTAAATTTTTAAGTATGTCTTAATCCTGACACACGTTGTATAAGACAGAGATGGAGAAAATGTCATAAGAAACCAGCATTGGCAAGGTGTGGTGATGCAGGTCTTTAATTCCACTACTTAGGAGGCCGAGGCAGGCAGATTTCTGTGAATTTGAGGTTAGCCTGGTCTACATAGTGAGTTCCAGGCCAGCCAGGACTGTATAGATCCTAGCTAAAAAACAAACAAACAACAAAACAACAACAAAAAAAAACAAACAAAGCCAAAAAGAAAGAAAGAGAAAGAAACTTAGCATCCGACTTCCAGGAAGGCACCAGTGCACAGAGCATGTTGCCTGTTTCTTACTAAAAATGCTTCCTCACCCTGCATTAGAGCTACTTGCCCTGGGTGCAGCTGGAGACACCGCTACAATATGTCTGAGGAATTATGGGATCACTGTCTGTTCATCTAGACTTCAGCATCCTTTCAAAATAGTAGCCACCTTTGGTTTTATCGTTAAGATCCAGGTCACGGACATGGTTGGTTTTCCAGGGTCGTGGCCCTTTCTTCGGCTTCAATCTGATCTTTGCAAACTGGGAGAGTCTGTTGTCATGTCAGCAGCCTCCTGACCCTCAGGTAACAGTGAGGAAGTGAGGCCACAGGGTTCTGTTCATCACACAGATGACTGCTATAAGGAATCGTACCAATATGACGCAGTCAAGACCTCTGAGACATGTCTGCTTGCCCTTTTCCCTCTGTGTTACATGAAGATCAGTAAGCTTGGCTGTCTGGAGACCTGGTGCCCAATCACTGAGCAACAGCATGCTAGAAGATGGCAGAGCTTGTTCTAGAAGGGCACATTGATGATTGTGTTGAGGAACAGCTGGCTGATTGACAGCATGGGTGATGAGAGGAAAATGAAATACAAACCAATAAAAGACACAAAAAGCAATACAGGAAGTTATTTGTTACAGAGACAAATTAGCCTCGTAACAATGGCTATTACTAATCATATACCCCACACCAGATTTTTTTAAAACTTCTTTTTATGTGAGTGAGTGTGTGTATGTGTCTGTGTGTGAGCATGCACATATGCATGTGTGCTGGCTCTCTTGTGCCATATTACATGTATAAAAGAGTTGATTTTCTTCTTCCTCTGTGGGATCAAACTCAGGCCTTTAGCTATGTCACCTGTACCCAGTGAGCCATGTCACTGTCCCCACAAACCGATTTCAGTACTTTATAGGCATTGCATAATTCAGTCCATAAAACACAATCCTACCCACTTTTCTCAAAGTGCTAAGTCTGTCCATCAAAGCCAGTCAGTCTTCCCCTTGCTCACGTTTGATACTACACCCAGGCTGAGCTTGTTTCACCAACCCCAGCTGAGCTCCCCACAGAGAGCTTCCAACAGCTCCCAGTTAAGGACGCTATGCTGCATATCTCAGTGGCCACTGAGAGATGGATGCAGTTTTATGTCGGAGAGATCCTTGGCAAACATGGGATTGCGGTGATGGTGTTTGAGGATCAGTCCTTAACATCTGATTTATTTTGAGTCCTTGTTTGAAGGTTATGGACCATGTAAACCAGGCTGTTCTCAGAATAAAGTAGGAGCTGTTGGGAGGAGGAAAAGACTTCATTCTATGTTGACACGTGTGTAGTTTAACTCTTGTGCCTGTGTATAGCCGATTTTCTCCACACTGTTGAAGAGTTTCTGATCCGTTTCCTCTGTGCTCTTGGCTCTCTCATTGAAAATTAGGTAACCGTTGTGTGTGTTTGTTTCTGAGTTCTCTCTTCTGCACCTCTAGTTTGTTTGTCAAGGCAGTGCCATTCTGTTTTAAGTACTGTAGTTGTGTAATAGTTTTAGATTTTCTTTCTTTTTATTTTATTTATTTATTTAGAGACAGGGTTTCTCTATGTAGCTCTATCTGTTCTGGAACTCAATTTGTAGACCAGGCCAGCCTTGAACTCACAGAAATCCTGCCTCTGCCTCCTGGTGCACCACTGTGCCTAGCCTTAGTTTTGTAATATTTCGAAATCAGGAAGTGCAATGCCACCTTCTCTTTTGTTTGTTGTGTTGTGTTTTTTGTTGTTGTTGTTGTTTGTTTGAGACAGGGTCTTACTACGTCTCAGGCCAGGCTGAGACTTGTGATGGTCCTCTCACCTCAGGCTCCTGAGTATGTGACTATAAATGTGCATGGCCGTGTCCAGGTTCCATCGTCCTAGTCAATTGCTTCCATAGGAGTGTATGTATGTGTGTGTGTGTGTGTGTGTGTGTGTGTGTGTGATGAGCATATGTGTATAATCTTTGGGGTTCTCTGTATATAGGCTCATATTGCCAACAAAGACAGATTATCTAGTTATTATTTGTAGTGCTGGGGCTTGAACTTAGGGTGAACACTCCACTGTGAGCTCCATCCTCAGCCCCTCCTTTCTTACTGGGATGCTCAGTTTCTTCCCCTTGCCTGGCTGATCCAGCTGAGACCTTCAGGACCATGCTGAAGGGCAGTGGTGGGTGTGAGCATCTGTCCTGGCCTTGGTCTTGAAGAAGGTTTTCAGTAGCTCAGCACTGAGATCGATGTAGGCCGTGGCTTCTGTGATTCATGTGTCCTGGGCTGTGGTGAGGGGAATTCCTCCTCTAACTAATTTCTTGAGAGTCTTTGTCATGAAAAGGCTGATCTTTGACAAACATCTTGTTGATCATATTGCCTTTGTTCTTCACTTTTAAATGTGCGTGTCTCACATTTATTTATTGGGGCTGGAGAGAGGGCTCAGTAGTTAAGAGCGCTTGCCGCTCTTGTAGAGAACTTGGGTTCACTTCACATTGGGACACTCAAAACCGCCTGGAATTCTAGGAGATCTGAAACCCTCTTACCTCCTCAGGCACCTGCACACACATGATGCACATAATGACAGCACACACACACATATCTAAATAAAAATTTTAAATAACTTGTTTTTATTTTTTGTGTAAGAGCACATAGTATTCTTGCAGAGGACCTGGATTCAATTCCCAGGACCCACACAGCAGCTCACAACCTCTGCAAGAGCAGTGTATGCTCTTAACTGCCCTAACTGCAGCGTCTTCTCCCCCTCCCCCCAGGCTTTATGGAGGAAGTGCTTGTGAAACGAACAATTTGAGTACCGTGAGAGGTCTGGGTCAGAGGTGTGGACACATTTGCAGTCAGAATACCAAATAAGCGTTTAATCACAGCCATCCAGACCAGAATAAAATTTTAAAACAGATGAGGGCGAAAGCAGGAAAGATGTGGCCAATTGGAAATCAAAGGGGAGGAGAGGGAGGGGCCTCGGAGGACCCTTAATTACTGAAGACCGAGGAGGAGAAGCAGGTCTGCGACGGAAGGAGAGCAAGGTAGGGATGTGCTGACTTTGAGGTGCTAGTGGGTGTCAGGGTAGACTCCTCTGGAGAATGTTTTGTCAGTGGATCTGCAGGCCTGGAGCAGATGGAGGTACTGATTTATCTCTGGCTGGCCACTTACAAGTGCTCTTCTGTCTGTTGGAACCAAGCGTTGCTGTTGTAAAGAAACTACAGTTAAGAAAGCAAATGTGCTTTCTTGATGGTGAGGGAAATAGCACTGCCCCCTAAGTCCCAGGCACAGTTAATAAGTCTGCTCTATGTGAGAGCCTGTTGGATTGGAGCTAAGAAGCCTGACCTGGGGAAATCACTTGACTGCTTGGCCAGCCATATGACGAGCAGCTGAGACTCATTAGGCAGACTGTGGGTTTCTGAGGAGAAGCCTGACTTGGAAACCCTGTAGGACAGACAGCTTTTCAAAAGAGTCTTTGGAAAAACTTCCCTAAGTAGGCTGTTTGGCCTTTACCATTTCTCTTTGTTGTAATGTTAGACTCAAAGTGACCTTGGAGACCAAGAGATGTGATTCCGAGTTGACTGTTGGTACGTTGGCAACTCCAGGCTAAAGGTTTAGAAAACACAACGGGTACTCTGCTAACTCAGGTATGGTTGCATCTGTTCTTATTTTTTCTTATACTGTATTCAAGATCTGCCATGCCATCTTCCAGGCACTGAAATGGTTAATTTTGTCAGGTTTGAAAGACCAGGCCCCTATTTCAGAGCTTGGAGAGGGGAAAAGTCTGAGCCTAATATAAATTTTGGCTCTTTGGGGCAGTTTGATGTAGGTGGGACTCCAACTTGTGAATGTATTGTTACCCAAGATCAGGGTGTTGGCAGGGATGGGTCCTCCTGAGAGTGTCAAGAGAGAATCCATTCCTGACCTCTGCTCATGAGTCTGCATGTCATTTCCCTCTATGCATGTTGGGGACCCAATTTCCTCTGTGTGTTCTAGTGCGTGTGCTTCTGGAGGCCAGAGGTCAACCTCTTGATTTTTTCCTCCATGGTTTTCACTTTCTGTTTTAAGACAAGGTCTCTCATGGAGCCTGAAGCTCATAAGTCAGGTGAGGCTGGCTGACCAGCATACCAGGATCAGTTTACCTCTGCTTCCCCAGTGCGGGGATTACAGCTATCTGCTCCTGTGCCCACTTTTCACGAGTTCAGGTCTCCAAGTCTGAGGAGGCAAGCTGTCTCACCAATTCAGATTTTCTTTTGTTTGTCAAGACAAACAAATGTAGCTCTATGTAGCTATGGTTGTCCTGGAACTGGCTTTGTAGACCAGACTGGTCTCACACTCACCCTTCTGATCTCTCTTAACACCTGACTACCTCCATTAGAAGTCCTAGCTATGAAAGATGTTATATCCTGAGATACTGCAAGTTAGTACTTTCCTGGGACAATTTTGGAGAAAGATAATTCAACTTGAAACAGATGTTTGAGAAGTTTCAGTAACATCACAAGTTACAGATCTGCCTTTCCCAGACTGGAGAGGTGGTTCAATGGTTAAGAGCATTGGCTGGATTTCTACAGAGGATCTTTACATCTGACCCACAAGTTGCAGGCAGAAAGAGGGAGGGAAAGGGGAAGGGGAGGACTAGGCTTGGAGTAGGCTTTGAAACCTCACTCCTGTGACACACCTCCTCTAACAAGGCCACACCTCCTAATCTTTCCTAAACAGTCCACCAGCTGGGAACCAGACTTTCAAATACGAGCCTATGGGGGCCATTCTCATTCAAAGGACTAGTACTTACCTGGGATATACCACAATCAAAACATAATACAAAGATCATCTGAAATCCCTCCAAATTTGGCATCATGCAGGCAATATTTGCTGATTACCATGCGGTAGAATTAGAAACTAACAGTAACAAGAAAGCATATTGCGGTCTAACAGGCTGATGGAAATGAGAGGGTGGTGATGTGTTACTCTGCATAAATGAACACCAGGCACGCCCGGTCTATAAACAGATACTGATAGACAGGCAAACAGTCAGGTCTAAGAACCCACATCTACATAGGAAAGGTGGACAGAGGTGAGTCTGCCTAGATACTGTAAAGAGTGTATGTGATCAGGCCTGTCCTCTTGGTAAGTTTATTTTCATTATTTTGGATTCATCTATTAAAGACTACGATGTTTGGGGGTAATTAAATATGTATTGTAAAGAGTAAAGCAGAGAAAGCCTAGAAGACAGACTTTGTGATAGCTACTGACAGAGGCTTGGGATTCTAAGGTCCCGACCTGCCACTAATGGAAGGAAGTCCTATCCTTTTTTGTTTTGAGACAGGGTTTCTCTGTGTAGCCCTGGAACTTGCTCTGTAGACTACCAGTTTGGCTTGGAATCTCCTGAGTGCTGGGACTAAAGATGCTCTCTACCTCACCCTCCATAGCAAAGCTGGTTTTTTTTTTTTTTTTAATTTTAGATTTATTTTATGTGTATGTATGTTTTGTCTGGTGCCCTTAGAAGCCAGAAGAGGGTGTCAGCTCCCCTGAAACTGGAATTATAAATGGTTGTGAGCCACCACATGAACACTGAGAATCAACCCTGAGGCCGCTGCAAGAGCAACGAGCTCTCTAAGCCACTGAGCCACCTCTTCAGGCCCAGAGCTGTTTTCAATAATGTTACTCTAGAATGTTTTCAGATAATGATTGAGAACCTAATCATCGCTTTTTAAAAGAATTCTATTTTAGCAGCGTTTAAACATTAGACAATAGATTGATTTTCTGAGTCTATTACACTGGTTTTTATTCCTCATCTTTTATAAGAATTGGGTTGGTGAATGGTGGAAATCTTTAGAGCTACTACAGGTAAGCTTGTAATAGGCGCACCTTCTGTCCTCTCTGTTATGTCATGGTGAACCCCAAACCAGCACAGTGTTGAGGCACTTGAGTCTGTGAGTGCTGCCCTTCATATGTAGTGAGGGAAAACCCTCCTAATGGAAAATAGAATTTCCTAGAGACCCAGCCTTGTGAGAACATACTGAGGAGGGTTGAATGTGTAGAAGTTTGCCCAGCCGCTCACTATGTTTTCAGGAAAGCACATGTCGGTTGGCTGGTGGTGTAACTCTGAGGCCAGCTTTTGGGAAGAAAATCTGGAGATGTGGAACAAGAGAGCTAAAAGATGAAGAAGCCAGTGGATGAACTCATGGAGAGGGAGTTCAGGTGTGCTGTTAAAGAGCATCGTGAGTGTGTGGCCAGCACATGTGTGACAAATGAAAGCCAGCTGGAAATGTTGACTGCTTGGGGGTGTGGGGGTGGAGGGGCTCCATGGACCGGAAGAGTTTGTTTTCATGGATGCAGACCAGCTCTGCTTAATGAGGTTGATTAGGATGTGAGGGAGGGAAGCTGTATATGGTCCACCAGAGAACAGCCTTTGTGAGCATCTCTGTGCCAACCCAATGGTACGGCTTTTCCTCAGGGGTGGGGTGTTACGGTAGGAGTGCAGGATTCGGCACAGAGAACTTAAAGGCTACTTTGGACCTCATGTTGAAGTCAGATTTGATTACAGCGTACTGGAAACACCACTCCTTAAAAAACGCTGAAAGTAACACCCTGGTGTGTAAATGAACGGGTGCAGAAAGAGCTGGGTGTTAAAACACCCAGGACCCGATTCCTCTATGGATGAGAAAATGTACAACACCCATTCTCTTAAAAAGTTAACTCTTAAGTTGAGACCTTTCCTCCGTTATACTGATGACTTGGGGTTCTTTGTATAACTGCTTTCATTACTCAAATAGACACGTAATTTGCATTTTTCTTAGAACAAGAGAAACAGTGGTGCCCCTTTACAGAGTTGAGGGGCTTTCTTCTGGATCTGGTGCATTTCACTAGCAGATGGCCGCCATTGATGCGCTGCAGCATCGTAGGGCAGCGCTTCATCACCCAGGCCTGTGTTCCAAGAGGAATCTGAGCAGAATCCCCACCTGGGTGTCAGGCGTTTGTGTGTAGAGCATTGAGAGATTCTCTTTACAACTCCAGGTCCTTCCATGCCCTCTGTTTTGGGTGCTGTCTCTAACAGTTCTGCCTTGAGCAGCAGGCCTGGGGTGGGGGGCTGTTGATGGTCTCCAGCTTAACTAATAACCCCCACATTCAGTAGCTTCAGAGCCTGTGAGTAGCAGATGGACTCACAGGTAGCCTGCATGCCAGGAGCCTTAGTTGCTCCTGTATCTCCATGCTTGGAGGATGTTTTCAGTCCTATCATTAAGGAATGTTGTTTAAGTGCCATTCTTTAGCTTTTGTGGAAAGCACCAGGCTTACAGCTCTAACATGGGGTTCAAGCCCTGACCTGCCTGGAGTGATGAGCAGTTCTTACTTAGTTGATCCACCACACCCAGACTTTTTGCTGCTCACTTTACCCAGGAGGGTGTGGTGTGGTCGCTCTGTAGAGGATCCTGGCTCTGGGCCCTGTTCTTCACTGTCCCTACAGAAAGCAGCCATCCACTGGGAGTAGACTTTCCACTTCTTCATTTTTTTTATCAAATTCTTGGAGACAGCCCAGCTTCAAGGTTCATTAGGAGGCGTACTCAGCTGTGGGCTGGTGTTTCATGACAGTGACGTATGGCTGTGTGCATTGTGTGGCTGCCTCTGTGTTATTTATTACTCAGGAAGCCAATCAGCCACGCCTCTACTCTGCACATGGAAGATTGTATCCTCCTCCCCTTAGATAGTATATAAAGCAAGAGGTACTTGTCACAAATGTAAGAACTACCCTCAAGCCCAGATTTTGGTAAATTTCCCAAATCCCAATATATATGTTTATTCTGATCCTCCAAGAGGCTTTGGCAGTAAGTGATAATTGCCCCTTGAGTAAGTGAAAGAATGGTCCACACTGGAATAAAAAGCTAGTGTCTCTTTTGGGTCAGACAGGGGTCTTCCGGATCTACTCAGGAAATATCTAACAGCCTCTCCTTCCCTATCTTGCTGCAGCGCATGTTACCACTTCCTGGTCTCTGGGTCAACTGCTAAGGGATGGCAATATTTTAGAAATCCTCAGTAAACTTTGGAACTGACAGCGTTTAAGTTTTCTTCAGGCTGGTTTTCCTTCACACTGACCCTATGTGTCTTTCTGAACATCCAGGCACAGATCGTATTCATGGTAAGAATAGATTTTAGGGCCGAGGCTGTGACTCGGTGGTAGAAGACTTGCTTAACATGCACAAGGCCCTAATTTGATCCCCAACATCACTAAAGTAAAAAAGGGGGGAGGTGTTTAAAATGAAAAGTGTCATTTCTGAGTTCAAGGACCAAAAAACCAAAAGAGAAAAGAAAAGTGTCCTGCAGGCTGGGCATGCTGGTACTCACCTTGAGTTCTAGCACTCAGAATTCAGAGCAGGCAGGTCTCTTGAGTGGTATGTGTAGTGAGATCCATGCCAGCCAGGGCTACACAGTGAGATTCTCCCTAAACAGCAACAACAAAACATAACATGCACCTTACTGCTAGGGCAGGCAAGACTGCTTACTGGGTAAAGGTATCTGCTGCCAAGCATGATGACTTGAGTTGACTTCTGGAACCCACATAGTGGAAGGAGAGAACCAATTTGTGCAGTTTTTCTATGACCGCCACATGTGCTCCCCCCCACCCCCAAAAAAAATTATAGGAAAAAAGAACCCTCTACACTGCTAATAAGTTGTTGTTGTTTTTGTTTTTGTTTTTTGTTTTTTGTTTTTTATTGAGACAGGGTTTCTCTGTATAGCCCTGGCTGTCCTGGAACTCACTCTGTAGACCAGGCTCGCCTCGAACTCAGAAATCCGCCTGCCTCAGAAATCCGCCTGCTGCTAATAAGTTTTGATGATTGAACGTTAGGATCAATCACTTGGCTGAAATATTTCTGTTAGTTACCTTAGTACATAAGTCACTTCTCTGCACTTTGAAGGGTTCTAATGATGGCTGGTTTTGCTTGTCAAGATGACAGAACCTAGAATCACTTGGGAAGAGAGTGTCAGTGAGGGATCAAGGTGGCCTATGAGCAAGTCTGTGCTGGGTTGTCCTGATTACCTTAACTGAGCTGTACAAGGGTTGGGGAAAAGTTGGCCACCAAGCATGCATGCATGTATTTCCTCTCTGCTCTTGACCATGGATATGGTGTGACTAGCTGCTTCCAGATCCTGACATTGTCACTTCCCAAAATGATGACTGCCATCTGAAGTTTCCAGCTAAATTGTATATACATATTCGCATATGTATGTAGTGACACTTAATGAAAGAAGAGAGAACAAGGAGGGACAACAGGAGGGCTTGGAGGACAGGGAGGGGAGAAATTATAATCTCAAAAGCTTTTTTAAAAAGTAAACAAAACAAAACAAAAATGGACTCAAGATTCCCCTCAGTTGCTTATTGCCAGGGTGTTTATTAGGAGCAGCCCAATAAAGGTTGGTGACTGTTGCCTCTGTTTTTATACGTGAAGAGATGAGGTCACTTTTAAGCACTGGGACCAAACTCTGTAAGGCAGAAGAGGAAGAGTTACAATTTGGACCTACGAAAACCCTACATGGGAAGGCTCTCTATGTTGGAAATCTATAAATCTAAGGATGATAAATAAGCAAAACTACCTAGGTCTATCGATATTTGTGGCGACAGCAACACTTTCCTCTTTTTTTTTCTTCCATATTTTTGAGACAGTCTCGCTGTGTGGCCCAGCAGCCTTTCCTGCATCAGCCTCTTGAGTCTCAGGGTTATAGGCTTGATCTGCTGAAGCTCATCTCTTATCTGAACTGAAATCACTTCCCCCATTTACTCTCTGGAAAACTATTCAGTTATGTTTAGAGTTTTTGTTTATTTGGGTTGTTGTTAGTTTTGTTTTGTTTAGGAATTAAACCTAAGGCCTCCCACTGCTAGACGGGTGCTCTCCCACCACAGTGTATCCTCAGGGTCCTTTTTACTGTTTATTTCGTGAAGGGAGGTCTCACCAAATTGCCCAGGCTGCCCTTTCTATCCTCCTGCCTTACCCTCTGGAGGAGCTGGGATTCCAGGCTTGCACCACCAGGCCCCGCCCTCCTCTTGCCTTTTTTTTTTTTTTTTTTTTTTTTAAATAAGGAAGCTTTTTGCCTCTAAGGCACTTATCTAACTGCGGTTCTGTTGAGGAAATGGGTGTTCTGTGCTTTCTATTGTTAGTCGAAGGAGAATGAGGGTGGGGAGCACTTTGAGAAAATATTTGTGTAAGGAGGGAGAAGCAGAAGCTAACTGAGTGGGAATGTGTCCACTTTGAAGGTGCCTGGAGCTTTTGACTCTGATGGAGGCTTTGAGAAACAGTACTATTTCCTGGGGAGAGGAACTCAGATAAGTGATCCTAGGTTCCAAGGCCCTCTGCACAGCTTAGCTTGATGAATTAAGTAATCTTAAAGTAGATGAGGTTCTGGGCTTTGCCTGGCAGTTCCATGAGTCACAGGCAGTTAGATGACACTGAATTCTGGGTACTCCACAAACTGCCCGTCTTTCCATCCTCAGGGCGGTTGGGTGAGATGGTATATTATCACCGTTCTCTCTTAAAGATCTTATTTATTTATTTTTTTTAATTTCACTGTGTATGGGTTTGTGCCTGCATGCAGTGTCTGAAGAAGCCAGAAGAGGGCGTCAGAGCCTAGCGCTGGATTTACAGGTGGTTGTGAGGGGTTGATGTGGGTGCTGGGAACCAAACCCAGGTCCTCTGTAAGAGCAGCAGGTGTTCTTAACTAGCAAGCCATCTCTCTTGCCCTTAGGGTTTAAATTTTTAACTTAAAAACAAAATAAACCAACCAAACAAAACACAGCCTGGGTGATGGCACATACCTTTTATCCCTCCCAGCAGGTAGAGGAAGGCAGATCTATGAGTTTGAGACTAGCCTGGTCTACACAGCAAGTTCCAGGATAGTAAGGGTTACACTGAGAAACCTTGTCTTCAAAACCAAACAAGGCAACATCATCAATAAAAAGTTTGGCCGGGGAGTGGTGGCATATACTTTTACCCCCTGCACTCCCTGCACTCTGTGGATCTCTTAACTTTGAGGCCAGCCTGGTCTACAGAGTGAGTTCTGGGACAGCCAGGGCTGCACAGAGAAACCCTGTCTCAAAAAAAAATCAAAACCAAAACCAAAACCAAATCTGATTGTAAGTTAAAAAATAAAGCATAGATACGTGACTGACCAGCTTTTCCCAAATTAACATAAAAACAAATAAAGCAGGCACAGGGTCGTTGTTTGTCACCCCTAGTGCAGAACTCAAGCCCCTTTGCTTCAGTTTGAAGCCCCCACCTTCCAACTGACCAGAGCTTGTCTGGATCTGCTTTCAAGTCTTAGCTCCTGTTTATATATAACACGAAGCCAGGATCTAGCCTCATGTAGTCCTCATTTGGAGAGCTCATTAATCCCGAGTCCTGTGTCTGCAAGAAGAAACTATGAACACAGACAGCTGTTCCTCAGTAAAGTGTCACCCTTTATTTGCTGCAAACAGAACTGTGAATGTTTGTAGAGGCTCTGCCCTTATCCACAGGGCCAGTCCTATCTGCAGTATGAGGTCACAGGTCTGCACTTGGGCTGTCTGAGGAAGTTCACTACAGCAGCTCTAGGGGCTGAGGAGTTTGGATTTTTAGTTGTCACCAAGTTGAGGTGTTAGGTAGGGGTAGAAGAGGTGAGCTTGAAGAATGAAGATCTGTGGTCTACTAATTTCTGCATACAGGAAGCACCTAGTGTTGAGTCTGGGGCCCAAGTAGACAGAGTGTGAGGGAACAGAGCTGCATGACGGGCATCTGATGTGCACATGGATGGGTGGACTCTGCCTTTCATGAGCAGGAAGAGGTGTCTCTGTGAGTGGGACAGAAGGTCATTGTTCTGATTGTCAGGGAGTTTGTTAGAATTTGACATGTGGAATGAGAGTAAACAGGGCTTTCCTAGAGAGAGAGAGAGAGAGAGAGAGAGAGAGAGAGAGAGAGAGAGAGA
>JADRCH010000036.1:3790500-3801261 GCA_019843965.1 Rhynchomys soricoides | reverse complement strand
AGAGAGAGAGAGAGAGAGAGAGAGAGAGAGAGAGAGAGAGAGAGAGAAAGTGTGTGTGTGTGTGTGAGTGTGAGTGTATAGCCCTAGCTGGCCTGGAATGCTGCATAGAATGTTACATAGTCTGACCTGAACTCACAGGAATCGGCTGGCCTCTGCCTCTGCCTCTGCCTCCTGGCACTGGGATCAGAAGTGTGTCCTCCCTGCCCCCACTGAATTGTGCACTGCATCTGTTGAGAAGGTAAAAGCAGATCATGAAAGCTTCTCAAGGTGTGGATGGGTGCTGCTGGGGACGATGACATTTTCTCCTTTGTGGTGGTTTGTTTCAGTTGATCTTGAAGAATTTTGAGCACTTCCTGTTAGAAAACCCAGGTGGAGGTGGATTTAGCTGTGGGTTATGGTTTCTACTCCACTGTGGAACCCACGTCCTGAGAGAGCATGACAGCTAGGTATCCTGACCAATAAGTAGGAAGTAATAACTGTATACAGAAGCCATCAGACTGATTTGACCTGTGAGTTAAAAGTGTCTTTCCTCCTCCTCCTCTTCCTCCTATTTTGTTTTTTGGTTTTGTTTTTTTTTGTTTGTTTGTTTTGTTTTTTCAAGATAGGGTTTTTCTGTATAGCCCTGGCTCCTTGAACTAACTTTGAAGACCAGACTGACTTTGAACCCAGAGATCTGGCTGTCTCTGCCTTTCAAGTGCTGAGTTTAAAAGCATGTGTCACTAGGTCACTAGTCTTGGTGTGTGTGTGTGTGTTGTCATTAAGTACACATGGAGGTCAGAGGTTGGTGTCAGATGTCTTTCTCTAGCCCTCTGTACCTTATCTTTTGAGACAGAGTACTTCACTGAATCTGGAGCTCACCAGTCAACTAGATGGCTGACTAGATCTGCCTATCCCCACATTGTGATTGGGTTAGGGATGTATCTGCCTTTTCACGTGGGTGCTAAGGAATCAGAACTCAGGCCCTCACACTTGAACAGTAAGTGCTTTATGGACTGAGCCATTTCCCACAAACATGAAAACGAATAAGACAAATGAAATTACTGAAAGTCCAAGTGGAAAGAGGGAGAGAGACCAAGATAACACTGAAAAGATGACCTGCAGCCACTGAGCCGCGAGAGTCACCACTTATACCCTGTCCCACCAGTCCCTTCTGTCCCATCCGCCTCTGCACATTTTCTCACTGAGACAACACATCAATTCAGGTTGTCCTTGAACTCTGGCTCCTCCTGTACCCCTTCCAGGTACTGCGTCACAGGCATGTACCACTGTGCGCTGTTCTTTCCCCTTCTTACGCTTCTATTTTCTCATTTTTCTCTTTTTTTTCTCTTACTGGAGACAGTCCTACTACATAGCCCTAGTTGGGTGAGAACTCACTGTATACACCAGGTTAGTCCTAAAGCCAAGTGCAATCCTCCTGCCTCTGTTTCTGGATTGCTAAGATTACAGGTCTGCACCACCACACCCACCTGTCCCTTTGGTTTACTGGCTTTTGTTTTATGTGGTCTGCCATGATTAACCATCCTACTGACATTCCTACTTGGGTTTCCTTCTTTATAGTTCTACAGTTGAGTTCAGGAGAGCCAGAGCTACACAGAGAAACCCATCTCAAAAAAACCAACCCACCCCCAAAAACAAACAACCAACCAACCTAAAAACCAAAAAATAAAACCCCAAGCCCTAAACTGTTACTTATGTTTCCAAGAGCATCTCACCCACCAATTATTAGGTTTCTGGGTATAGAGACCATTTCATTACCTTCCCTCATGGACCCCTAGAACAGGCTGTTACACAAAACCACTTGTGGAAAGCCAGGCATGGTGGTGCATCCTGTCTGTAATCCAAGCACTTGGGAGGTGGAGGCAGGAAGATCAGTCAGGAGTTCTAGGCCAACCCGAGCTACCTGAGACCTCCCTCAAAAATAAAACAGAAATCACTGACAGACAGACAAATGGACAAAGCCTCCAACAAAGCATGCAAATAATAATTGAACAGAATATTGTTACTTTATTAATAGAAAATTCTAATATTAATTAAAAATTGCACGTGTGTGTGAGTATGTGAGTGCACTCTCAGTCACGCGTGTATGCTCACATGCCATGGCATGCATGTATCAGCAGACAACCTTGTGGATTTGCTCCTTTCTACAGACTCCAGGGATAACTCAGTTTGTCAGCCTTGCATGGCAAGTGCTTCGTCCACTGAGCCATCCAACCAGCTTTAATTCTAGTGTTTCTGATGGACTTTACTAACTTCGTTTCTTTGTGTCTTACAGGTGAAGCACAGAGTCCTCCATCATGTCGGATGGAGATTATGATTACCTCATCAAGTTTTTGGCCTTGGGAGACTCTGGAGTAGGGAAGACCAGTGTACTGTACCAGTACACTGATGGGAAATTCAACTCCAAGTTCATAACCACAGTGGGCATTGATTTCAGGGAAAAGAGAGTGGTAAGTTCTTCATCCTTCATAAGAATCTAATCTGAGTCAACAAAGAGATTTAAGCCAAAGGTTGGGACCTGAAATTACAGTAGATAAAGTGTGGCCATCCATGCCTTTAATCCCAGCATACTGGAGGCAGAAGTAGGCAGATCTCTGAGTTTGAGAGCAGCCAGTTCTGTAAAGCAAATAATAAATAAATAAATAAATAAATAAATAAATTGCTGTGCTCAGGACTCTTCATATAAAACCTTTTGGACACAAAATTCATATTACTTTTTTCCTTAAAAAAAAAACAACCTTATTTTTTAATTAGGTACATGTGTGTGTTCCTGTGAGTGTTTGGTTACATCACTGATGGAGTCATTACATAGTCAGTTTTCTGTCTCAGGGTTCAACCACATGGAGCCACCCAGCGTTAGACTGTGGGCTGTGTAGCTAAGTCTAGGATGTGAGTCACTGGCCCCATGTAGACTTTCTAGCTTCTCTCTGTCTGAGTCTCTGTCCCTCCCTCCCTCCCTCTCTCTTTCCTGCTCCCTGGCCAATGTGCAGACTTTCTCTTGGCATTATTCACAACACAGTTGCAATAACTTCAACCTACAGTGATTTTGGAAGCATTTATAGGCTATGCTGCCACACACTAGGGCTGACTGTGTGCATGTGATTGTTTTTGCTAGTTACCTCTCGCCTTGTGACCCAGCTTGTTTTGTGCATGGAGTTCTAAGAGCTGAAGTCAGGGCCTTGTGCATGCTGGGTGTTCTGCCATGGAGGGGCAACTCCATCTCTTCCCTTTGGTCTAAAGCAGATTTGTTGATGTTTAATTCTCAACAAGTAAAATACGTCCATTTAAAGTGTAGAATTCAGCAGATATTTTTTTCTTGTATATCCATGGTAGCATTTTCACATGATGTCACCATCAAGCTAATTGCTTGCATATTTCTTTGCTTTATTTAGGTTTTTGGATTGATTTATTCTTTTTTTATGTGTATGAATGTTTGCCTGCATGCATGTATGAGATATACGTATACCACATATGTGTCTGGAAACCCACAAAAGCCAGAAGAAGGTATCATATTCCCTGGACTTGGAGTTTTAAATGGTTGTGAGCCAACACATAGGTACTGGGAACCCAACCCAGGTCCTTTACAGGAGCAGCCAGTGCTCTTAACCACTGAGGTACTCTCTAGCTCGACTCATTTGGTTTTTGGAGGCAAGGTCTCATGCAGCCTAGGCTACTTTGAACTGATTCCCTGCCTCACCTCCCAAGTTTTGGGGTTATAGGCATGTGCCACCAGCAACTGTTTAGTTTTAGAACTGATTTTTTCTTTTGAGACTAGGTCTTACCATGTAACTCTGGCTGGCCTGGAACTTGCTGTGTAGACCAGGGTGGTCTTGAACTCACAGAGATTGTGTCTGTCTTCCTAGACTTAGCATGTCTCGAGGTTCATCTGTATTATAGCAAGTATCAGAATCAATTTTAAACATAATAAAAATAAAAAAAATAAAAATAAACATTTTATGTGAGAGTGGGGTGGGTTGGGGTACCTGCAGAGGCCGGAAGACTACATTGGATCCCCTGGAGCTGTAACTACAGTTATACTGTGAACTGCCTGTTGTGGGTGTTGGGAACTGAACTCGGGTCCTTTCCACCAAGAGCCAGAGTGCTCTCAACCACTGGACCATCTCTTTAACCCTTGTATGCATCGATTTATGGCAGAATAATATTCCACAGTGCTAACATGCCAAATGTATCGGTTCAGTGCTGATGGAGATTTTCACTGTTTCCATTTTAGCTATGAAAATAATATTCCAGCCGGGCAGTGGTGGCGCAGGCCTTTAATCTGGGCAGGCGGATTTCTGAGTTCGAGGCCAGCCTGGTCTACAGAGTGAGTTCCAGGACAGCCAGGGCTATACAGAGAAACCCTGTCTCGAAAAACAAAAACAAAAAAACAAACCAACAAAAAAATAAGTGGCCATGCATGACTGGTGGCTTCTGAAGTCACACTGTTTCAAGGACTTCTGAAAAAAAAAAAAAAAAAAAAAACCTCCTATTTTTCCTCTTAGTAAGAAACCAGTGGGTAGTTCCCAAGGTGTTCTGGTCAGGATTACAGGCTGATATACAAAACCACAGGCCACAAGGATTGAAGGAATCCTTACGCCATGAGGTCACAAGGAACTTAAGACCTAAGTTTTGACCATAAAGTTCGTAATCTTGTTTGTGAAGTTCTCCAGAAGCTACGGGTTTATAGTAGAAGGAGTGAGGCTAACTTCAGGGGTCATACATGCTGAGGTCTTAAGCGTGGTTCCTTGTTATTTTAGCATTATTAGGAATATTTGCATATGAAAGAAATATTTTCTCTATATAGCAAATCTAATTAATGATTGGAATTTATTTTCAAGGTAGGGTTTCTCTATGTAGCCCTGGCTGTCCTGGAGCTCACTCTGTAGACCAGGCTGGCCTTGAACTCACAGAAATCTGCCTGCCTCTGTCCCCCAAGTGCTGGAATTAAAGGTGTGTGTCACTATTGCCCAGTTCTTTTTATTTTGTTTTTGAGACAAGGTCTCTGTAGTCATGGCTGTCCTGGAACTCACCCTATAGACCAGACTGGCCTGCAACTCACAGAGATTCATCTGCCTCTGCTTCCAAGTGCTGGGATTAAAGGCAGATACCACCATTGCCAGGCTATTTTTATTTTAAGTTTATTTTTGGGGGACAGTGCTAGAGATTAGACATTTATTAGCCAAAATTGCTGTTGCTGCCCCTGGAAGCTAGCTGTGTCTTAAATAACTATAGGGTCTGCTGCTGACAAATCCACCAGGTCTGAGTCTTTTCTCATGAGCAAGTTCTGGGTGAGGACAAGCCTGGGGGTGGAGCTCTCTTGGAAGCTTTCTCCAAACCTGCTCTGCAATGGCTGCCTGGCTGAGGTTCTCTAGGCTGTCATGCTGGTATATTTTGTCATGCTGGTTTGTTTTGTCCTGTGGTATGGAGCCTCATACATAGTAAGGCTGTGCTGTCCCACTGAACTATGGAGGCACACCTCCAGCCTCACTCTCTCTCTCTCCCTCTCTCCCTCCCTTTCTTCCTTCCTGGAGCCCTGGTGTGTCCCACCTCCTGAGAGCTGGGACAGAAGTGCCCATGTTTAAGGCCATTCGGTTTTGTATTTATTTATTTGTTACATATGTGTGTGCCCTGGTTCATATATAGAAGTCAGAAGACAATGTGTGGGAATTGGCTCTCTCCACCATGTGGGTCCTAGGGATTGAACTCATGGCTGCCATTGAATTCATGGCAAGCATGTCTACCTGCTGAGTCATCTCCCTGGTCCCTATAAAATTATTTCCAGAGCACTTCCTAAAGATAAGGAAAAGCCACAGAAAGGTAGCATTCTTTGAAATAAATTATTTTGATTAATTTTGGTGTTTTGGAGACAGGGACTCATACATTCTTGGCTGGCCTCAAATTCGGTTTGATATATGGCTGAGAAGTGACCTTTTTATCTTCTGTGTCTCACCTCCCAAGTGCTGGGACTGCAGGCATGCACCACTGGGGATGGAACCTGGAGCTTCGTGGATGCTAGGCAAGACTACCAATTGAACCACACCCCCAGCTATGTCTTAGCAGGAGGTACCATTGCTCAAGTGTGGTTATTGCACCCATGTCTAAACCTGGTTGTATTAGGGACTCAATTCTCTTGAGAAGTCTGAATTCTTTGGAGTTTTGTACTGAATAGGAAGTCAAGAAGAGCCCACTGGTCTCTGCGTTTCCCTGGGTTTATCTTTGCTTTGCTGTTTTAGGTGTACAGAGCCAATGGACCAGATGGAGCTGTGGGCCGAGGCCAGAGAATCCACCTGCAGTTATGGGACACGGCGGGGCAGGAGAGGTACGTCTTCTCTGTCTGTCCACACTGACCTGGGCAGGCAAAGGCAGCCAACTGACTCATCTGCACCTGGTAAGATGAGCTGCCAGATCAGTGTGTTGGCAGCCTGAGGTGATGATGGCAGGCATATTTTCTCCAAGGTCAAAGGAGTTGTAAATTTCTTAAAATTAACCCTTCGTACTTGGGACTCATTCTTCTTTCTCCCATTTCAGGCTCTAGGCCCATTGCCTTCTGCTGTCTGTTCATCTATAAGGGAACCCCAAGGCTGCTTGCTTTGTTCTTATCTGTTGCTGAGGCCTGCTGGAACATCTGGTTGGGATGACTTAATCTGGTCAGAGATTACTTGACTAAAATAAATCACATGACATTTTGGTGCAAGGTTGCTTTCAGTTAGCTGTAGCCTCTGATTTCTCTCACGGTCTCCTGGAAGGGCGTGTGTGTGTGTGTGTGTGTGTGTGTGTGTGTGTGTGATGTGGGGGCCCAAGGTTGACATTAGGTCTCTTCTGTGATTGCTTTCTACCTTATTAATTGAAGCAGGGTCTCTCACCCCAGCCCAGTGCTCACATACACAGCTGGTCCAGCTATGAGGCTTGTTCTGAGAATCCCCCATCTCAGCCTCCTGTGTGCCAGAGTTATAGGTGGTCTGCTAGTCCTACCTGACAGTTCTGTGGGTTCCTGGAATCCAAACTCAGGTTCTCAAGCTTGTATGGGAAGCACTTTAACTACTGAGCTATCTCCCAGCTTCCTTTTAATGATAAAACAAAACAAAACAAAACATAACACCATAGAAATCTCCAAGTGTATATAAAAGCAAAGAGATTTAACTGAACCTGTGTCCCTTGCTCAGTTCCAATCATTCCCATGTTGTGGCCATTCTTACTTCATTCTTATTTCCCCCTTAACACTTCTCCTTCCTCCCTTCCTTCCTTATTACCTGGAGGGCAAATTTTAGATACCACATCATGCCGCCCATAGTTATTTTGGTATGTATCTGTAAACAGTAAAGACTTATTATAAGAACATTGAATACAGTAATTGAGGAAAACCGACTATTTCTGACTAGCTGGTTACTGTTTGACATTTCCTGCTGTGGAGCCTGCCTGCCGGTTATTGACTGGTCATTTAGGCAGAGCGAGAAGGAACGGAGAGAAGAGAAGGGATAACAGGTAAAACCTGCGGAGGCAGGATGCCAGGAATGGTCGGCCCAACACCATTCCCACCTTAGAGGTAATGAAAAGGTTATCAGAGAAAGGAACCGGCTACAGAGCCGGAAGTGAGACCTATTAACTTGTAGTGTCCTGAAGCCTCCCCAGAAGGAGAAGACACATGGCTGACACTGTTGATTTTGGCCCAGTGAACTCAGAGTTGTCAGTGATTTCCTGGCTGAGATCAAGATCTCCTGTGCAGCCGGCTCAGTCTCCCATAGCACATTCTGTTCACACATGATATGGGGAAGTGGTAAATACCTGTTTGAGAGAACTTCGTGGGAATGGTTGATTCATCTTTGTAGAAAGCTGAGGGTGTCATTTGCAGCTTTATGGTTGGGGAGTGGGGCCATGGCTTAGTAGTTAAGTTTCAAACCCTGGACAAGCAGCCAAGGTGCCTATTTAACATATCAAAGTGGACCTGGCTTCCAGGTTCTCCCAGCATCCCTTAGTCTCTGCCTGTTACAAGGTATGGCTGGCATACTCCACCCTCTGTCCTGAATTCTCCAGCCCAGGAGCTGGGCTGCCCTTCTCCCAGAAGCTCTTCCCTTGGCTACCTACTCCTCTTTAGCTCCTCCTTTTGCACCTTTGCCACCCAGCTGCTGTACTTGGTTCAGCTCTCTCCATTCCCCCCCTCCCCCTCCCCCACTCCCTCTCCCCACATTGTTCAGGGTCATGCCCACTCTGGGCTCTCCTAGATGTGTCTGCTGCTGGCTCTGCTTTCCCACAAATCCATCACAAACTTTCTCCTCCGCTGTATTTGGAGCAGCCATGTCCGTTCCTTTCCGTTCCTTTCCATTTATTTATTTATTTATTTATTTATTTATTTATTTATGCTTCCCTCATTAGTGACCAACTCTCTGTTTTTGTGCCTTAGGTTCCGTAGCTTGACCACTGCATTCTTCAGGGACGCTATGGGTTTCCTGCTTCTGTTCGACCTGACAAATGAGCAAAGTTTCCTCAATGTCCGCAACTGGATAAGTATGTGTTATTTCCCCAGCACTGCCCTGCTCCTGGGCCTGCTCTGCACTGCCATGTTATGGCATGTCCATGTTATGGCTGCCATGTTATGTGTTCTGCTGGAAACAGCTCGGCGCCAAGGCTGCTAAGCATAAGCTCTTCAGCTTAGGGCCTCAGATAACTGACATCCTTTGCTCCCTGGAGCTACCTTCTCTCTTCTGGGGAGCCTTCTTCATCCTCTCAGGAGGGGGTGAGAAGAGCCTAAGATGAGCCAGCCCAGTGCAGGAGCCTGATCAGAGAGCTGAGTGCTCTGGGCCCACGTGAATAGAACTGGCTCTTCATCTGTCTTCCTGTCCCACTACCACCCAGCCAGGTTTATTTTTTAAAACCGGTAAAGAAAGAGCTTCCATGAAAATTTCCATGATAATCTTAGTTGGACTATTTACCTGTTTGCTGATGTTTGTTGTTTTATTTTATTGTTTGAACACACATCAGATCTTCACTGCGCCTCACCTTGGGGTACAGTTATTTAAGTGTCTAGGTACATTCTTCTTCGTTAGAGAAAAATTTCAGATAACTGACTATTTAATCGCCAATTACATTGTAATTTTCATGCAAAAATTTAGAGATGAGAATAATAATACCACTCAGGTGTGGTGGCACACGCCTTTAATCCCAGCACTTGGGAGGCTGAGGCAGGTGGATCTCTGAGTTTAAGGCCAACCTACTCTACAGAGGGAGCTCCAGGACAGACAGGGCTACACAGAGAAATGTTGTCTGGATACCTCCCCCTCTCCAGAGAGAGAGAGAGAGAGACAGAGACAGAGAAAGAGAACAATAACATCTCTTAAGATCACCCACATAGGCACTATGAACTGTTACTAATTCTTACAGTCTTAAAAGTTCTTTGGCTTATTAACTGAGTGCTCATATTTATCTGAGTCTCCTGGGGGGCAGTTCCCTACAACCATGTTTCTGGTCAGTAGCTGTTGGATAGGACCTAGAATTTGCATTTCTAGTACGTTCTCTGGGGTTGCTGAGGCTGCTAGCAAATACCCCTTACCCAGAGAGTCACAATCAGTTCATCTTGGTCCTGGGAAGTAAGTACTGTCATGTTCATTTATAGATTAGGATGTAAAGGTGGTCATATACCTTCCCTCTCAGGACAAGGGGGGTAGTGGATGAGGAGAACACACAGTCAGCAACAGAGCCAAGCTTCCAACACTAGGAGATGTTCGTAACCATGTTAGTGGATGTTGGAGGTGCCAGGAGAGCACAGAAGGGACCAGTAGAGGAGACGATGGAGCAGATCTTGAAGGAAGTTGTGTCTGGGCATTAAAGAATGTGGGAACCTCACATTAACAACCTAGGGTAGAAGAGGCCTGGCTTGTACAGGAACCGGGCACAGTTAGATCTTGCCTGGGCAGGTCTTGTGACCCATCTTGTCTCCTGAAAGCACAGAACAATATCCTGAAATTCAGGTCTGTGTATTTAGGGCTTGGGGAGACTTCCTCCTCCTTCACCTTCTCTTGATAAGATATGTATGACCTGCCTTTGTGAGGAGGTACTGAAGTGTCAACACTCCTGGCTGATAGGAACAAAGCACACATGAAGTCATGCGTTCTGAGACCACTGATTGCAAAACTTCAGATGCTTCGATTTCTGGATTGTGAGGAGAAAGAAGTTGGGTTTTTTTCTTCCTTCTTTGGAAAATGGAATTATTTAGCACCCTGGACTCTTTTTCTTTCCTTTTAAGAGAGATTTTATTTATATGATTTTTAAAAATCTTGTGTCTGTGTGGGTATGCACATGTGAGCACAGGGCCCTGGGAGGCCAGTGTAGCTGGTGGTGCTGAGCCACTTAGTGAACGGTGGGAACAGAATCTGGGGCCAGTGTAGCTGAGCCACTTAGTGAATGGTGAGAACAGAACCCGGGACCTCTGGTGGAGCAGTCCGTGCTCTTAACTACTGAGCCATCCCTCCATCCCCTTTCTTGCTTTTCATAGTTAGACTAGCTAAAGGGTTTTAGATGAACATTTCTGAAAGTTACAGAATATGCATTGTGGTGTCCTATTTCCCCTGGTCTTGGTGACACTCATTTATTATTTATTCTACATCTTCTTTCATCATCAAACCGAAGTTCTTGTTTGTTTGTATAAGACAAGATCTCACTATGGAGTCCAGGTTCTGAACTCAGAGCTTCTTGCCTCAGCTTCGGAGTACTGGGATTACAGGCATGCACCATCACACGGTGCTGCTGCTTCCTCCTCCTCCTCCTCCTCCT
>JADRCH010000036.1:3773956-3788956 GCA_019843965.1 Rhynchomys soricoides | reverse complement strand
TGAAAGAGGAGGAAGCCAGGGAACTTGCCGAGAAGTATGGGTGAGTATCCCTGTGCTGGGGGCCAGAGGAAGCAGAAACAGGAGCAAGCGAGTGACTGAGAAGAGAAAGAGCTCAGTTCTGGGAGGTGTCAGACCCCCTCAGATTTCACATGAGCATCACAGCGGGGGGTTATAGAACAAATATGGGGTGGGGGTGTCCTCTGCTGTCTTGGTTCCCTCTTGGAGCTCTTGGAATTTTCAGGAATAGATCCTTGAGTGCAGACCTACTGACTGTAGGGCCTTCTGTCCAACATGCAAAGAAAAGACTTTTGTTCTTTGGCTTTTCAAAACAGGGTTTCTCTATAAAGCCCTGGCTGTCTTGGAACTCACTCTGTAGACCAAGCTGGCCTCAAACTCAGAAATCCACCTGCCTCTGCCTCCCAAGTGCTGGGATTAAAGGCATGTGCTACCCCTGCCCGGCGACTTTTGTTTTTCACGGCAGGGTTTCTCTGTGTAGCCCTGGCTGCTCTGGAACTTGCTCTGTAGACCAGGCTGGCCTCAACTCACAGATCTGCCTGCCTCCGCCTCTCCGGTGCTGGGATTGCAAAGTGTGCGCAGTAGAATAGGGAAATCCTCTGTGTTTGGCAAGGAAATGTCAAAACCACTTTACATACGGTTGCAGAGTCCTGGCAATTGAGAAGGCCTTGTTGGGTGTCTACCATAGAGCAGGCACTGACTTTGAAGGGAGGAAGTGAAGCCGCCCTTTGCTTTAAGCTGGTTTTGAGTGGAGGGCCAGAAAATGTTGACTTTCTCCTCAAGTTCTTGGAGTGGGTTCATGGAGGCACCACAGGGCTTGCACATGAAAGGAGAAGGTGACCGTTGCTTCACTTTACTCTGGTCCCTCCAGTTGGGCAGGTACAGGATATCTGGGAAAGGAAAAGAGAGATCCAAGAGAAAAAACAGAGTGGGCAGGGCATGACTTTCTGCCTCTAGCGGCTCCTGTTTCACCCGGGGTGTTTATAAAATGATAAAGGGGGGGGGATATGTTTTAGTGGATGTGTGGTGAGGTATGGGGAATGGGATGCCTCCGAGGGCCCATGCTGAGGCATCCCTTCCCCCTAAGGGACCAGCCACTCAGGGCATGGGGAGGTGAGTTAAGAGGGTAGTAGTGACAGAGAAAGGGAGAGAGCCGGGCAGTGGTGGCCCTCGTCTTTAATCCCAGCACTTGGGAGGCAGAGGCAGGTGGATTTCTGAGTTCGAGGCCAGCCTGGTCTACAGAGTGAGTTCCAGGACAGCCAGGGCTACACAGAGAAACCCTGTCTCAAAAAACCAATATAAAAAAAAAAAAAAAAAGAAAGGGAGGAGGGAGGGAGAGGGAGTAGAGAAGTAGAGGTCGGCTATGAACACGTGGAGAGAGGGGGAAGAGGGGAATGGGGAGAGTGGGGGAGAAGGAGAGCAAGAAGGTAAGAGCAACAGAGAGGGGAGTGGGGGGGGGGCAAGCAGCCCCTTTTATAGTGAGTCAGGCATACCTGGCTGTTGCCAGGTAACTGTCGGCCGAGTTTAGACAAAATGCTAAATGGGGGATTCTCACCTGCCCCACTGGCTTACTCTGACAAGGAGATGCAGTGAACGTTTTATGCCAGGGTGGTGTGGAACCCTTAGAAACTCCTGGGAGCTTTGTACAGTGGCTTGAGTATGTGTTTCGGTTGTGTAGAGTGTTAGCAGTTAAGTTTCAGTTAGATACTTGTATATGAAGTGATCCTAGCCTGGGGACATGATGGCGCAGTAGGCAGAATGTTTACCATAAGCTTGAGGACTTGAGTTTGATCCCCCCCCCCCCCGCCTCCTCTCCCCCCAGAACCCCTGTTTAAAGCCTAGTAGTGGCACACACCTAATTCTAGTTCTCAAGAGGCCAAGACAGGTGGATCTCTGAGTTTGAGCCCAGCCTGGTCTAATCCTGATCCTATTTTACAAAACAAAACAAAACAAAAATAAAACAAGTTAGGTGTGTTAGCTCTCGTTTAATCTCAGAGCTAGGAGGCAGAAACAGGTGCATCCCTGGGGCTTGCCTGCCAGTCAAACTAGCATAGTTGGTAAATTCCAGGCCATTGAGAAGCCTATCAAAATAAAAATAAGGTGGATGTAGCCACTCAAGGTTGACCTCTGCCTCCACTAACACATGCCCATGTGCGCTTATGAGCATTCAAGCCTGTGTGAGCGCACATATCTGTTGCAGAGATCAGTCACAAAGTCTCGGGAAATCTCTCTTTGTGTACGATGCTGAATCTTGGGGTTCACAGGATGGGCTGTCAGGAAAGGAAGCTGACTGCAAACTGGAGCTGGGTATAGGAAATGAGGACCAACTGGAATTTATATCAGGGTCCTGAAACTGCCGGCAGCAGTTGCCTCCGACCTTGGTGGTTTGGGCATCCTGCACAAGCCAGACCTTTTATCTTAGGGCTAATCACACACTTGGCTTAGCAGTCTCTTGAGTGCCATGGAAAGTCGAGGGGGTGGGACAGGTGCAAGTCTGGTTGGTAGGCTGTGCCGAGATGAGTCAGCAGGTAAGTGCTTATGTGTGAGAAATCTTTAAAGGGTAATGCCTCACTTCCCCCACACCTCTCCTCTGGCCCACTTCAGGCAGAAAGCAAATTCTGGGAAATGCTCAGCCAGGCTACAGGGGCATACTATGTGGGGACCTGGGCACTGGTGCCTTTAACAGCTTCCCACGTGATTTTCCAATGCAGTGGTCATGACCAACCTACTTGGGAGATTCTTAGCTAGAGGCTGACAGAGCTAGACCCCCAGGCAGTTCTGGTAAGGCGCCTCCCTCTTGAGAGGCTCTCAAAAGTGTGGAAAGGAAACCAAGGGGCCAAATGCTTCAAGTCAGACAAGTGCTGAAAGGGATGCTGCTGTTTTTCGAGAGAATAGGAGGAAGTGTGCCATGAGGCAATAGAGGCCGTAGTTATTGCCCGTGCTTTTGAGAAGTGAATGTAAGAGTATTCAGTCAGAGAGGTCTTTCAACAAGGATGTCTCAAGCACCCGGAGAGTGGAAAGACCAACCTGGCCCCACTCTGGGCCTTCATCAGATCTTTCCTTGTTACTGTATTTTTGGGTCTCAGGGTTCTATAATCTACCCGGCACCCGAGAGCCTAGTGGTGCTTCTGTTGTACCAGGGATCTGAGCCATGTGGGGCTGTCTTTCCCTGTGTCCAGCACACACTTGTCATGGAAGAGGTCACAAAAAAATGGGCTGAGTTGAGGTTTTTTTTTTTTTTTTAAAAAGGTGTGTGTGCCACCCACCACCACTACCACTGCCTGGATAATAGTTCTCTTTTTCAAATTGGAGACTTTTAAAACTATATTATTTATTTAATGTATATGAGTACACTGTAGCTGTCTTCAGACACATCAGATCCCATTACAGATGGTTGTGAGCCACCATGTGGTTGCTGGGAATTGAACTCAGGACCTCTGGAAGAGCAGTCAGTGCTCTTAGCCACTGAACCATCTCTCCAGCCCCACTGAGTTAATTTCTAATGAGAAGAGATTTTAATTGATGAGGATAAAGGAAATGCCAGGAGAATAGAGGAAAGGAGTGGAAGCAGACCATGCTCTTTTAGTCACAGAAGATAACTGGCACTGGTAACGAGCCCCTTTGCCTTTTTTTATTCCAAATGGAGAAAGCCAAGAAAACTGCGAATGGGGTTAAAGGACAACTGGATGTACATATGCATGTGCTGTGCACATAACTGGCCACAGATGTGAGCCAAACTCTGCCCCACCTGCTGGTTGCTGATGAGGGAAGGCACTCAAGGTTTCTGCAATGAAAGCTCAGTTGAAAACCTTTATTCACAGTCAGGCAGTGGTGGTGCACGCCTTTAATCCTAGCACTCGGGAGGCAGAGGCAGGTGGATTTCTGAATTCGAGGCCAGCCTGGTCTGCAGAGTGAATGCCAGGCAGCCAGGGCTACACGGAGAACCCTGTCTCGAAAAACCAAAAAAAAAGAGAAAAAAGGAGAAAAAAAAAAAAAAAACCTTTATTCACAATGTCAGAGATTGATACACCGGCACAGACCATGTTGTGGATTTCAGAGGTCTGAACTCGGCAGTGTTCTGTGCTGACTCTGAACTAGGGAATGTGGTCTGAATTTGGTCTCTGATCCTTTGATCCCTTGTAGACTTGACATCCTTTCTTGAGTTGGGAAAGGAATTAATGGGGGTTGGAGAGATGGCTCCATGGTTAAGAGCACTTATCACTCTTGCAGAGGACCAGGGTTCAATTCTCAGCACCTATTTGGTAGCTTACAACCACCCATAACTCCAGATCCAGGGGATCCAGCGCCCTCTTCTGACTTCCTCAGACACAAGGCACACACGTGGTGCACACATATACATGCAGGCAAAACACTCATACATAATTTATTTTTATTACATAAAAGTAATAAATTTTAAAAAATTAATATTGTGTTATTGTGCATACTTTGAAACAGCATACGTACGCTATAACCAAACACTTAAGACTGATTCCTGGAAGCCACTGTAACTCAGTAGAGAATCCAGATTTCCTTTGCCACAGTCCTCCTGGTTCAGGTGATCACACACAGCCTTTTCCTGAGAGCACTCAGCAGCCAGCAAGACTCGCCATGAATTCTGAATCCACGTGTAAGCCAAACACTGAGATGTATTAGACAAAATTCTCTAGAGATCCTCATTGTCATTCTGACGACTTCTGCAGTGCTGGGGACTGAGCCCAAGGCCTTGCACATGCCAGGCAATATATATATGTATATGTATATATATGTATATGAGTGTGTGTGTATATCAATCATCCATTCCTGCACTGGATTAAATGTTTTTAACTATGTGTAGCTGTTTGTGTGTATGCAACTACCCAGAAGGGACACCACAGATTTCAGAGGCATGTCTCTCTGGAGCTGAAGTTATAGTCGTGAGTGCCCGATATGGGTGCTAGGAACTGAACATGGATCCTCCGCAAGACAGTAGGCACTCTTAACCTCTGAGCTATCTCATAAATCTCTGGCAGTTGGTGTTAAGCTTCCAGTTTTGTCAATAAGCAAATAATAGAAGCCATCTATTGAGGATTACACACAGAGGATATCTTGGTGGAGAAGTGCAAAACATAGAGTCCCTTTTGTTGTTTTGAAACCAACTGTTGTCATTTTGTTTACGGGATGTTTTTGTTTTTTAAATTGTGATGAATCTGTTAAGTTTTTTGGGTTTTGGGTTTTTTTTGTTTTTTTTTTTCGAGATAGGTTTTCTCTGTGTAGCCCTGACTTTGAACTCTCTCTGTAGTCCAGGCTGGTGCAAACTCGGAGAGCTCTGTCTGCCTCTACCTCCTGAATGAAGGTATTAAAGGCATGTGCCACCACCACAAGCCTATTCAAAACACATCAAAATATTCATTGTCTCCAGGAACTCCCAAGTAACTATTAAGTGACCATTTGTCTGGTAGATAGAAATATCAACCATTTTTCATACCTGCAGCAAAAGCTCTCCCTGGCAGTGCTGCTTTAGCGCCATCTCGTGGACATAAAGGATAGTACCAGCCTTCTATGCTTAAAGTAATGATCCTTTTGAATTTATGTCTAGATACCTAAACTTGTTTTCAGATAAGTTTTTGGAAAAGAAAACATAAGCACCAGGCATGCCTTTAATCCCAGCACTCGGGAGGCAGAATCAGGAGGATTTCTTGAGTTCAAGGCCAGCCTGGTCTACAGAGTGAGTTCCAGGACAGCCAGGGCTACACAGAGAAACCCTGTCTAAAAATAAATAAATAAATAAAAAAAAAAATAAAATCCAAGATCTGTTTGAGTAACCTACTTAAATCCTGTCTCAAAATCCAAAAGGTTGTGGGTGTTGCTCACTGGTGGATCCAGGACAGCGGTTCCTAGAACAGGGGCTATAGGATGTAGGAGACCATTTACAAGAGCGCCATTTATTAGCGCTCTTGTATTAGACCTTTAGGGGTGTGTGTGAAGGGGAGTGTGCCACTAGCATCCCAGCCTGAAGGGAAACAGGTCCTTCCAGCTCCTGGAGTCTGACACCAGGTTTATTGTAAGCATATTTAGGTGCAGTACAACTTGGGGGAACGTTTCCTGGTGTAATACAATCGCCAGTGCACAGGGAAGCATAACTACACCCAAACTCAAGGCATATGTTACTTCTAAGAAGATGGGTCTAAGGGCCTAAGGGAGGATCTGGTTTGTCTCCATCAGATAGTGTAGAAGTCCTTGGGTATTCTTCTGTCTGTAGGGAAAAGGGTTTTGGAGGGAGGGTCTGGGATAAACATCCTGGGGAATTTGGGTGAGTTCTGGATCTACTGATAGCAAAGGTCACCAGGTCATTAACAACATCCAAGGCTAGCCCTCTGGGTGGAAAGCTGGTGGTACAAGTTGTTCTTTGAAAAGAACATCTGTGTGCTTAACATTCCTGGTTTCCCTGGTGCTCTGTGGGCACAAGAACCTTTGTGTTCCTGAATGAAAAGAATTGGAGCCTGGCCGCGATGGTGCACGCCTTTAGTCCCAGCACTCGGGAGGCAGAGGCAGGCGGATTTCTAGCCTGGTCTACAGAGTGAATTCCAGGACAGCCAGGGCTCCACAGAGAAACTCTGTCTTGAAATTAAAAAAAAAAAAAAGTGTGCCTGCTCCTGGGTGTGGTGGAGAAGAAAGTTTATTGTAGATATGTGGGCGAGCATAGCCAGAGGCTGGGGCATCTGGGAGAGTCCAGAGTGGTCAAGACCCTGAACCCTGTGGGGATAGAGGGAGGAGAGGGAGAGAGGGGGACCAAGTACAGCAGCCAGGAAGACAAAAATGGGGCAGGTATCCAAAATGTCTGGATTCTATAGGGAAGAGCCTCTGTGCTGGAGAGTTCAGGGTAGAGCGTGGTGTGTGCCAGCCGCTCAGGAAGGGACTGAGAGAAGCTGGAAGAATCTGCAGGCCAGGTGTGTGTGGTGGTGGTGAAACTTAACACTCCCAACACCAGAGAAGTTATGGGATGGAAGGATGGAAGTTAACACCCCCCCATTCTCCCCTCCTCTTGCATCCTCTTTCTTTTTTTTTTCTTTTTATCTTTCTTTCTTTCTTTTTTTTTTTTTTGAGACAGGGTTTAATGTAGCCCAGGCTTTCCTCAAATTTGCTGTGTTGTGAGGCTGCCCTTAAACTTATGATCCTCCTGCTACCTCCCAAGCTAGGATTGCGGGTGTGCAGCACCATGCCTGGCCCTGCCTTTTCTTAAGGAAATGCTGGGCTGGCTCTGCTCTGTGGCAGCTATTGGTGGTCGCCCTGACAGTAGTCATACCCCACCCCTTCCCTCCTCATAGAAGTCCGGTTTTCTTTGCACATACATTTGGCCTCAGGATGACTTGCTATGGGTGACAGATGGGAACACCAGCCAGCGCAGACTGATCACCTTACGCCAATTGCGATGATGTCATTCCTTTAAGCCTAAGCAGGCATTTGTCTTAGATGCTGGCAAATGATATCATTTTGAAAAATGAAATACGAAGGAATGGTTTTGAGAGGCATACACACTGGAATAGAATTCATTTTTGTCTTGTAATTTGGCACATTGAATTCAACTGAAACACTGTCTCCTCCTCTCTGGGCACTACTGAAATCAGTCACACTGTTGTCATGTATATTTGTCCCCAAACCCTCTAAATTGTGAATGTCCAAAAAACTTGTGAAGGGCAAAGGTTACTGTCTGTCTTTCCACATTGTTACCCGAGTAATTTCTGTCTTCCAGAATCCCCTATTTTGAAACCAGTGCTGCCAACGGGACAAACATAAGCCAAGCAATTGAGATGCTTCTGGACCTGATTATGAAGCGGATGGAGCGGTGCGTGGACAAGTCCTGGATTCCAGAGGGAGTGGTACGGTCCAATGGCCATACCTCTGCAGATCAACTAAATGAGGAGAAGGAGAAGGGGAAGGGGTTATGTGGCTGTTGAGACACCAAGTGAGCATCATGGCAGCAGTACAAGGCCCCTGCCTGCTGCCAGCTCTGCTATAGGGACCAAGCCGGCACTGTGAGATGAAGAGATGAGCAATGCCACATTGTATGCCAGGTGCCTCTCCTCATCTCCAGTAGAATTGACTCAGCATCCATTTGTAACACGTTGCAGCTTTATATGATTCAGTCCATGAATTGGGGGAACTATTTCACAGAGCCAAAAGTGTCTTCTAAAAAGCCCATGGCGGCGGGTCATTTCGGGATCCAAGATTTCAGTCATGAAAGATTTCATCTGCTATGCAGAATGCTGATGTCCTGTCACCTGCCTTAACACAGTCACCTGCTTCAACACAGGTCTCTAGAGTCTCATTGAAGACATTAAGATGCTTGAGCAAAGAAAAGCTAGCATGGTCTTGAATCCAGATTTCAAAATCCATACTGTAGAATATCACTCTCAGCTGGGCAGTGGTGGCACACGCCTTTAATCCCAGCACAGGAGGCAGAGGCAGGCAAGATTTCTGAGTTCAAGGCCAGCCTGGTCTACAGAGTGAGTTCCAGGACAGCCAGAGCTACACAGAGAAACCCTGTCTCGAAAAACAAAAATACAAAACAAAATCACTCTCAAACACATGAATGTTAATAAGTGTGTACACATGGATTAGTGTCTTTCAGCATTGCTTTTAAGTTAGCTTTCCCTCTGACATGAGCATAAACAGAGAGTGGCCATATCTATAGACTCTGAATAGACCGGATTGACTCACTGTTGAGTTTGGTGATGGTGGGAAGGGTCTGTGGAGCAGGAGTGGGTGAAGTTGGGATTAAGTTTAGTCAGATTGTCTGGCTCTTAGCTGAGGGGTCGTGAAGCCCCTTGTTTATCCGTGGTCTGTTGGTTCAGTCCTCATCTGAACATCGCTCATGCGTCTGCTGTATGTATATTTGTATGCATGATTTATGTATTTGGTCTGACACCTCAGGCTGTACTTCCACTTGTCTGTAGACTGCTAATCTGACTTTACCATCAAGCTTTGGTGGTGGTGGTATTTCCCAGTTTGTTTTCTCCCCCATTAATGTAACTGAAGAAGTCTCTTTAATTAAATAGCATGCTTGTTTGCTATCTGGATGGAGATCACTGTATCTAAGCAGTCACATTTGTATGCTAGTTTAAGAGAAGTCTCTGTAGCTTTCACTGGGAATGTGGGCCCTTATGTTTTTTGACATTATAAAGGAAAACATGTACTTTGCATAGTAGTTTTCACGTGGCTTTTTTTTTTTTTTTTTTTGAGACAGGGTCTGTCTTAGGGTTTCTATTCCTGCACAAACATCATGACCGAGCAAATTGGCGATTGGCGCCGGGCAGTGGTGGCGCATACCTTTAATCCCAGCACTTGGGAGGCAGAGGCAGGCAGATTTCTGAGTTTGAGGCCAGCCTGGTCTACAGAGCAAGTTCCAGGACAGCCAGGGCTACACAGAAAAACCCTGTCTCAGAAAAAAAGAAAAAAAAAAAAGCAAATTGAGGAGGAAAGGGTTTATTCAGCTTACTCTTCCACGTTGCTGTTCATCACCAAAGGAAGTCAGGACTGGCACTCAAGCAGGTCAGAAAGCAGGAGCTGATGCAGATGCCATGGAGGGATGTTACTTACTGGCTTGCTTACCCTGGCTTGATCAGCTTGCTCTCTTATAGTGCCCAAGACTACCAGCCCACAGATGGCACCACCCACAAGGGGCCCTCCGCCCTTGATCACTAATTAAGGATGTGCTGTACAGCTGGATCCCATGGAGGCATTTCCTCACCTGAAGCTCCTTTCTCTGTAATAACTCCAGCTTGAGTTGACACATAAAACCAGCCAGTTCAGGGTCTTATGTAGTTTCTGGCTAGCCTGGAACTCCCTTTGTAGACTAGGCTGTCCTCAAACTCACAGAGATCCACCTGTTTCAGCCCCCTTAGTGTGGTCACCACACCTGGCTCTCAGAAGACTTTTAAAAATTGAACATCTATCATTTGTTGCCATTGTCTTTTTTTTTTTTTTTTTTTTTTCAAGACAGGGTTTCTCTGTGTAGCTATGGCTGTCCTGGAACTCACTCTGTAGACCAGGCTGGCCTCAAACTCAGAAATCCGCCTGCCTCTGCCTCCCAAGTGCTGGGGCCACTGTCCTTTGACCCCCTCCTCAGAAAATAGCCATGACTACTAAGCTTTTTGTGTTCTTGAAATAAGAGACTCTTTGAAACACCAAAATTGTCACTGAGGCCTATGCATCTGAATCTATATGCCCGAAACATGGGCCCTATCACAGCTGTGCCTTCCAGTGTTGCTCTAAAACTTCAGTGGAGTGTCTCGCATGTTAGGGTACATTTCTTAGTGTCTCCTTTGTAAATACAAACAAGTTCATATGCCAGGTGTTGATGACACATTCCTTTAATCTCCTGCACTTGGGAAGCAGAGGCAGGCAATGAGTTTGAAGCCAGGCTGGTCTATAGAGTGAGTTTCAGGATAGCCAGAGCTACATAGTGAAATCCTGTTCCCCAAACCAACCAAACAAAAGTTAATGTTTGCATAATGCAGGCTTCAAGAAGTAGATGCACAGTCAGATTCGGCTTCTGTTGACTCTGCCCAGGCATGGGGCTTAATGTGTATGATAGTTGCCCAACACAAGAGCTGCCTTGAATTGTTGAAACAAAACTGAATTCTCTTTGAAAATAGTTTAAATTTGATATAAAATCACAGTACTTTTTGTCACTGTATTTTTCTATTTACAAATCTGTGCTCTTCAGTGAACTTTGTGCCAATTAAACTGTAATAATAACTAATAAAAGAGGTCCAGTATATCAAGTTTCGGTGAATATTTCAAACTGGGAATTGTAATGTCAAAGGAACCTGAATTCAGGAATGTAGCATCCATGAGACGCTCATGGAGGAGCCTGGCCAAAACATCTAGGGAAGATAGCTCAAAATAGGGTTTTTTGGGGGGTGGGGCAATTTTATTTCATGTGTATGAATGTTTGCCTGAATATATGTCTGTGTCCCTTGTGTGTGCATGTCCTCGGAGACCAGAAAAGGGTATTGGATTCTTTGGGACTATAGTCACAAACAGTTGTCAGCCACCACGTGGTTGCTGGGAATTGGACATGGGTCCTCTGGACATGGGTCCTCTGGAAGAGCAGTTGAGTGCTCTTAACCACTGAGTCATCTCTTCAGTCTCCAATTCAAAATGTCTTATCCAATATTTATTGAGCACCTTTGAGAACTAGGTAGTCTAATGGAGCAAAAAATAAATGGTTAAGGCCTGCACTCAAAGCAGAACTGGGGATGGTGCCAGGGCACTGGGCTACGGACTGAAAGAAGAGACTCTGCCTCTACCTTATGTGCTCAAACCTTGTCTGCTCCCATCAGTCTCATGTCCCTGAGCTGGCTCTGATTTAGCACTTGTGGGTCTGTCTTGGATGCCAGTTTTCCATAGATCTACTTGGTGCTCTCTCCAAGACTGTTCAAATACCACTTTGTCCAACCATGTCCTATAAAAGAACAGTCACTTTCATGGTCCACTAGAATGCCCCATGCTGAAAATCTGGCACCTAGTTTGCTAACCCTATCGAAGAGGATTCGTCAAAGTGTGCAAGCCATAGCTAAAAAGATTGGGGTTGGAGCTAGAGAGATGGCTCAGTGGTTAAGAGCCCTGACTGCTCTTCCAGAGCTCCTGAGTTCAATTCCCAGCAACCACATAGTGGCTCACAACCATCTGTAATGGGATCTGATGCCCTCTTCTGGTGTCTGAAGAGAGTAATAGTGTATGAGTGTGTGTGTGCGTGTGTGTGTGTGTGTGTGTGTGTGTGTGTGTGTATGCATATGCATATATAATCTTTTTAAATGAAGTTTGGGAGTGTAGCTGAAGTGGAGGATCCGACCTGGGTCTTTAAGTGTGCATGCTCACAACCCTTCTGTAGGTGCTTAATCTGCAACAGCCCTGGTGCTGGGTACATCTGCAGATGGGAACTCACTAAGGACAAAGGAAAACAAACAAACAAATAAACAAACAAGGAAATGGCAGGACATCTCCTAGGTATGTTGGAGGAGGAAGTTCATTCTAGATAGGTGGGCGAGCATAGCCAGAGGCAAACACATCTGGGAGAGTCCAAAAGAGCATGACCCTGAACCATGGGAGAGGGGGAGGGGAAGGGAAAGAGGGGAGTCATCAGCCAAGAGGCCAAAAGTACAAAAAGAGGTGCAGGTATTCAAAATGTTTGGATTGTATAGGGTGTGTCTGAAGACAGCTACAGTGTACTCATATACATTAAAGGAAAATAAATCTTAAAAACTGCCAGCCGGGCGTGGTGGAGCACGCCTTTAATCCCAGCACTCCAGAGGCAGAGGCAGGCAGGTTTCTGAGTTCAAGGCCAGCCTGCTCTACAGAGTGAGTTCCAGGACAGCCAGGGCTACACAGAGAAACCCTGTCTCAAAAACAAACAAACAAAAAAACTGTTGAGCCTTGATCAGAACCTTGTCTTGTCTCCTTGTTTCTCTCGTGCCCCCCCCACCCCCGCCCTTTTCATTTCCAGCCCTCCTTTCAGATGAACCCTGCTCAACCTGCCACAAGAAACCTTGTCTTATACTCCCCTACTTTCTTAACCCCCCCAGCCCCCCCAAAATACCTTTAGTTAAACATTCTCTTCTTCAGAAATTGGCTAGTTCTACACTTCTTCTTCTTCTTCTTCTTCTTCTTCTTCTTCTTCTTCTTCTTCTTCTTCTTCTTCTTCTTCTTTTCCTTTTTTTGTTTTTTCAAAACAGGGTTTCTCTGTGTAGCCCTGGCTGTCCTGGAACTCACTCTGTAGACCAGGCTGGCCTCAAACTCAGAAATCCGCCTGTCTCGGCCTCCCAAGTGCTGGGATAGGAAACTAAATTGAAATATAATGCTGTTTTTTAGAGTAAAGAATGATTACAAATGTAACATTCTCTCTGGTTAGGAAGCCACGTGTGTGAAGTTTCCTTCATTAAATGTGCTTTCTTTTTGCCCCTGCCCAGCTGTCTCTAGAAAGCAAAAGATCGGAAGCCCAGCATACCTGAGCATGTCATTTTTTTTGGGAAGTTTGGGGGGGTGGGTGGGTGTATTTCGGTTGTTTTTTGTTTTTTTTTGTTTGTTTGTTTTTCGAGACAGGGTTTCTCTGTGTAGCCCTAGCTGTCCTGAAACTTACTCTGTAGATCGGGCTGGCCTCGAACTCAGAAATCCGCCTGTCTCTGCCTCCCAAGTGCTGGGATTAAAGGTGTGCGCCACCACTGCCCAGCTGGGCGGGTGTATTTCGAGACAGAGTTGCACTGTGTTGTCCTGGCTGTCCTGGAACTCGTTCTGTAGACCAGAGTTCAGAGGGCCTCCTGCCTCTGTCTCCACAGTACTGGGACCAAAGGCATGCACCACCACTGCCTGGCAACTGAAGCATGTCTTAATCCCTGCCTGGGCAGGTTACTTAGTAAGACCTGTCTTAAAACCAAAAGCAACAGAAATTCGTTTTTAAAAGTATGTGGAAACTTGGTACCCAGGGAAGGCAACTCAGAACTAAGGCACAGGGGCTGCGAGGCTTTGTTTTTTTGGAGACAGCCCTGGCTGTCCTGGAATTCGCTCTGTAGACTAGGGTGGCCTTGAACTCAGAGATTAGCCGGTCTCGGCCTCGAGAGTGTTAAGATTAAAGGCATTTGTTTTCACAGCCTTGCCACAAGTGAGATTAAATTGGCCTTGAAGTCAGGTAACACTCTGTCCTGAGGTTAGGTCTACTGACTTCTATCTCTCGGTGTTCACCCTTAGGACATCAGATATTCACAACACACAGCTTAAAAATAGAAACCAGCTTCTCCCTCTAGGGGCAGCAAGCTGTCCCCCCCCCCCCCCCCCCCACCCCGGGTGCACCCAGTGAGGCCTTGAGCAGAGGTGGGGCTTCTGGGAAAGGGAAGCAAGGCCTGGGATCCAATTGGAAGGACTAGAGTGGGAAGGGGCGAGTGAACAGCCCTTGAAATAGGGCTTTGAGATCAGATTCTTTGAGTTCCCTGACTTTGAAGTTGAGTTCTGCAGTGAGACGGTACAGTATGGCTTCTCTGAAGAAGTTTCATACGCTCGTTCCGCTGAACCACAAACAAGGTACCTTATTTGAAATTGCCGGAAAGCCCAAGCTGCCCAAGTGGTTTTATGTTGAGTACCTGTCAGGTCCAACAAGAATGTACGTGGAGCCTTCGATAGTGGAAATCATGTTTGGTAAGTGAACTGGAAAGGCAAAGGTAGTCTTTTCTTCCTGACCCCTATATACACCCTGACTGCGTTTGTTCTACTGTATTGAAAAGCCTCTCTAGTTGCTGTGGCCCCAAGAAATGGAAGCCACCTCACTCTCAGGTTCCCCCTGCTCCCTGTTCAGGTAAGGACGGAGAGCACATCCCGCATGTTGAAAGTATGTTGCATACCGTGATTCATGTGAACGTGTGGGGCCCTGAAAAACGAGCTGAGATTTGGATATTCGGACCGCCTTCTTTACAAAGGGACGTTGCGAAGATGCTCTCTAACGTGGCCCACTTTTCCCGCATGAAACTGATGGAAAGTAAGTATGGGTTAGTAGTGAGTAGGGCTATCCTGCCTGGCAAGTCTTGGCTCCTTGGGAGGGTTCCACCTTGGGGAAGTGGGTTTTGGAAATGTTCCAGAAGGCCAGGTGACCTTGTGTTTAGGAAACCTTAGCCCCTACTCCTTCAAGTTAGAGGGTAGTTGTCCTTATCGGCCTCCTCACACTGCTTTCTCAGAGGAGGCTCTGGAGGCTGGAATTGAGCGACGTCTTATGGCTGCCCGTAAGGCAGCCGCGCAGGCGGCGCACGTGAAGGTCCGCGAGGCTGCCACCCAGTCTGATCCCGTGGAGATCCGCCAAGTTGCCACCCAGTCGGATTCCGTGGAGGTCCGAGAGGCTGCCACCCAGTCGGACACCGTGGAGGTCCGCGACGCTGCCACCCAGTCGGACACCGTGGAGGTCCGCGAGGTTGCCACCCAGTCGGATCCCGCGGAGGTCCGCGAGGTTGCCACCCAGTCGGA
>JADRCH010000036.1:3718585-3773946 GCA_019843965.1 Rhynchomys soricoides | reverse complement strand
ACCCAGTCGGATCCCGCGGAGGTCCGCGAGGTTGCCACCCAGTCGGACACCGTGGAGGTCCGCGACGCTGCCACCCAGTCGGACACCGTAGAGGTCCGAGAGGCTGCCACCCAGTCGGACACCGTGGAGGTCCGCGATGCTGCCTCCCAGTCGGATCCTGCGGAGGTCCGCGAGGTTGCCACCCAGTCGGATCCCGTGGAGGTCCGCGAGGTTGCCACCCAGTCGGACACCGTGGAGGTCCGCGACGCTGCCACCCAGTCGGACACCGTAGAGGTCCGAGAGGCTGCCACCCAGTCGGACACCGTGGAGGTCCGCGATGCTGCCTCCCAGTCGGATCCTGCGGAGGTCCGCGAGGTTGCCACCCAGTCGGATCCTGTGGAGGTCCGCGAGGCTGCCACCCAGTCGGATCCCGCGGGGGTCCGCGACGCTGCCACCCAGTCGGATCCCGCGGAGGTCCGCGAGGTTGCCACCCAGTCGGATCCCGTGGAGGTCCGAGAGGCTGCCACCCAGTCGGATCCCGCGGAGGTCCGCGAGGCTGCCACCCAGTCGGATCCCGTGGAGGTCCGCGAGGTTGCCACCCAGTCGGATTCCGTGGAGGTCCGCGAGGTTGCCACCCAGTCGGATACCGTGGAGGTCCGAGAGGCTGCCACCCAGTCGGATACCGTCGAGGTCCGCGAGGCTGCCACCCAGTCGGATCCCGCGGAGGTCCGCGAGGTTGCCACCCAGTCGGATCCCGCGGAGGTCCGCGAGGTTGCCACCCAGTCGGATCCCGCGGAGGTCCGCGAGGCTGCCACCCAGTCGGATCCCGCGGAGGTCCGCGAGGTTGCCACCCAGTCGGATCCCGCGGAGGTCCGCGAGGCTGCCACCCAGTCGGATCCCGCGGAGGTCCTCGAGGCTGCCACCCAGTCGGATCCCGTGGAGGTCCGAGAGGTTGCCACCCAGCCGGATCCGGTGAAGGTCTGCGAGGCTGCCACCCAATCTGATCCGGTGGAGGTCCGAGAGGCTGCCACCCAGTCTGATCCCGTGGAGGTCCACGAGGATGCTACACAGCAGACTATCGTGGAGGTCCTCGAGGCTGCCACCCAGCTGGCTCCCGTGGAGGTCCGCGAGGTGGCCACTCAGCCCGATCCCGTGGAGGTCCTCGATGTTACCACCCAGCCGGCTCCCGTGGAGGTCCACGAGGATGCTAAACAGCAGACTCTCGTGGAGGTCCGCGAGGTGGCCACCCAGCCGGCTCCCGTGGAGGTCGGCGGGGCGGCCACTCAGCCAGATCCCGCGGAGGTCCTCGAGGCTGCCACTCAGCCGGATCCCGCGGAGGTCCTCGAGGCTGCCACCCAGCCGGCTCCCGTGGAGGTCCGCGAGGCTGCCACCCAGTTGGCTCCGGTGCAGGTCTGTGAGGCTGCTCCCGTGGAGGTCGCTGATGCCACTCAGTTGGCTCAGTTGAAGGCTGGTGAAGCCTTTGCCCAGAATACTTCAGGGGAGGTCCGCCAGATTGTCAATGGGCAGTCTTCCACTGAAGTCTGTGAGGCTGCCACCCAGCAGCATTCTGTAGATGTCTCTGAGGCCTTGTCCCAGAAGTGTCCTGAGGCTTTTGAGGGGGAGACCCAGAGTTCTTTGGATGGCAGCTATGTCATAATTGAGCCTCCAATGGCTGCCTGGAAATCCTTTATCTTTTTATAAATGCATCTCTGGTGTGAGCCAGGATGAACGGTACACACCTGCAAATCCAGAACCTAGAGGCGGGGGTGGGGTTGGGGGGGGGGGGGGGGGGGGGGTAGATGGGGCTGAGTAAGGTCAGTGGTCTTAAAACCTCATCCTGCCTAAGACTCCCTTCATCTTTCTTTCTGGTTGTTTTTGCCCCTAGGAATTGGGAAGAACGAAGTAGAGCTGGTTTTGTTTCCCCCTTGTGTTAAATTGTTTGCAAACACAATTTAAAGTATTCTAATAAAAAATTGCATTCCCAAGGTCTGTGTTTGAATGGTAGAATGGGAACGCTGCCAAGTGCTGGACACTCTCACTCTCTACCCCGGGGAGGGTGAATGGAATGTCTTGGATAGTTGGTCCCCATCCTGGCACCCCTAAGATCAGATGCTTCCATTTTGCTGCTTAACCCAGTACATCTGGTGTTTAGATAGAGATGCCTTGAAGGGCCATTGAATCTCCTGTGTCTTGAGCAGACTGGTGTGAAACCTTGTTACTTGATAAGCTGTCAGTTGAAAGGTTTGTTTGTGGGCCTCACAGACTGGGCCACCAGCCAGGGAGCATACAAGGGCTGGACCTAGGCCCCCTACACATTTGTAGCAAATGTGCAGCTTGGTCTTCATGTAGGTACCCTAACAAATGTGTGTGTTGCTGCCTTGGTCTGTTCCCTGCCATTGAATACCCTTCTCGGCTCCCCCCCCCCCCTGGAACCCCCCTTCCCCCCCCCCCCCCCCCCCCCGTTGCCCGGGTGAGCCTCAATGGAAGCAGAGGTACCTAGTCCTGCTGGGACTAGATGTCACAAGGTCTGGTGGTATCCAAGGGTGGGGGCTCTCCTAGAAGGGGGGAGGGGGCAATGGAAGGAAGGATTGGTAAGGGTATTGGGAGGGGAGAGGGGGCTATGAGCTGCATGTAAAATGAATAAAAAAGCAGAAGCTGATTGTATCCAGTTGCCACTAGCTACTTCAGACTTTGGCTAGTGTCTCTTTGGGAGGAGAGGGGATTCTTGTAGGAGGGTTGGGACTAACTGCAAAGCTGTCAGCCTCTGGACTTCCTGGGGGAACGTGGTATGCCTCAGAAATCTGAGGTGAAGGCAGCTGAGTGCTGCCCCTGAGCTGATAGTGATGCCAGGAAGCAGGGTTTGGTAGTGCAGGCCTTTATTCCCAGCCAGGAAGACCTCGAAGTTCAGGGTCCAGCTGGTATAGTAGCAAGTTAAGGCCAGCCTGGGATGCACAATAAGACCCTATCTTAAATCCTAGAAGATAATGATGGAGGAGGGGAGAGTAAAGTGTGGGGTTGGCACTTGGGTAGCAGAGCTTCCATGTTCTGGATGAGAAAGCTGGATATAGAAATGATTTTGAGGGTGGGATACCAAGTTTAAGGAACCTTGGGCATGTTCTTTTCTTTTGTGGCAGGGTCTCACTGTATAGCCCTGGCTGGCTTATTATAGCTCACTATATAGTTCTGCTGGCTTAGAACTCAGATCTGCCTGCCTCTGCCTCCCTAGTGCTGTGATTAAGGCATGCGCCACCACCTCCCAGCTGACCCACAATTGCCTCATAAATGATGGGAATATAGGAGTGTATCACTGTATCTAGTGTTAGTCGTGCCATTCGCCAGAAAGACTATGCTAATCCTGAGATTCACCAGAAAAACCAACTCCACCATTTTGGGCCAAATTTAAAGCAAGTATTCATTAAATATTCAATACTGACCAAGAAGAAATGGACCTTGGTCAGAAACATTCCCCAGGAATTCCCCAGTTGGCATGGCTTCTAGCCATGTATTGCAGGGACTTGTAAGGACAAATTTATAAGCCATCTTACTTTCCCATGAGGCTTATCTCTCAAGAACTACTAAGAAGCCGGCAGTGGTGGTGCACGCCTTTAATCCCAGCACTCGAGAGGCAGAGGCAGGCAGATTTCTGAGTTAGAGGCCAGCCTGGTCTACTTAGTGAGTTCCAGGACATCCAGGGCTTTACAGAGAAACCCTGTCTCAAAAAACCAAAAATGAAAAAAAAGGAACTAAGAATTCCCAGCATTCCAGGAAATTATCTGTTTCCTGGGCAGGCGGGGCTTATAGGTTAATTTTGGGCATCACACTGGCCAGCTCTAAAGATTTAAAACCATAACAACTATATCTTTTACCTTGTATATACAGTATAAATGGGTTTCATGATGACATTGCATACAACATGGACTTTGATTTGATTATATTTGCCAGTTATTACCTTTGTCTCTGCTTTTAGCTTATTTCTTTGGATTTATATTCCCTGTAATGAGAAAAAACATGTTAGGTCTAAGACAGTTCGTTTCCTGTAAATGCCTCCCTCTTCTGAGAATTCTTGTCCCCCCCTCAGCTTCCCAAGTGGTGCGACTATAGGCTCTGTGTGTTGGGGGGATAGGAAGTAGGGGTTTCGATGGTCTCCTTGTAGCCCAGGCTATCTAGTTTCCTACATAGTGGAAGATGACTTTGAACTTAAGGCTTTCTTGCCTCTGTCTCCTAATGCTGGAGTTACAGTGCACTTCCACATTAGCTTTCAGATTTCCTGTTTTACAACAGCAGCAGATAGTGAATGAAATGGGTAAAGAAACCCAAATAGTGGGGCTGGAGAGATGACTCAGTGGTTAAGAGCACTGACTACTCTTAAGGAGGTCCTGAGTTCAAGTACCAGCAACCACATGGTGGCTCACAGCCATCTGTAATGGGATCAGATGCCTTCTTCTGGTGTGTCTGAGACAGTGACAGTGTACTCATGCATAAAATAAAAGAAAGAAACCCAAATAGCTACTCCATGGCTATTTATTCCGAACTGCCAAGGCTGGCTGTCAGGAAAGCATAAAGGACCAGGATGGGGTGAGGGGATGTATTGTATCTGCTGGATTATATGGGACTGGGTACCTGGGAGGAAGGGAGCCTGTGAGTAGCCAGAAGGAGCCTAGAGACTAGCACTGACCTTGGTACATGAACACCTTAGGTGTGTACCCACAGGCGTGTGTTAATGGAGCCTTATGCCCATTTACCAGAGATAAGAATGACTCCTTTCAGGAAGTAAGAAAAATATTCAAGCCCTGGAAAGAATTCTGGCTTTTGTCTAAATGTCTGATTCTGGGAAATTTCTTGACTGTTTTTGAAGTGAAGAAATACTCTGCACTCACAGTCTAGGATTAAGATGACTTTCTAAGAATATGGTAAGGTGTGTGTGAAACATCGTTGGTTGGTGAAAGCACTAGAGGCCTGAACTCCTCTCCCAGGCTCCAGTGTGTGTGTGTGTGTGTGTGTGTGTGTGTGTGTGTGTGTGTGTTCATTCCAAAACTAGGGGTTTGAACATACCAAGCAGGTAGGTACTCTACAATTGAGCTGTTTATAAATACTTTTTTTTTTTTTTTTTTGAGACACGGTCTTATAGCTCAGGCTGACCTGGGATTCACTATATAGCCAAGGATATTATTGAATTTCTGATCCTTCTGTCTCTATTTCCAAGAGCTGGGATACAGCTGTGTGCTACTATTTCTGGTTTATGCAGTGCTGGGAACCAAATCCAAGGCTTTGTACATGCTTGGCACTGTAGAACCATCAACTTGGGACCCCTGTGAGACCAACAGGACATGACACCAATGTAAGTAGCAAAGAAGGATTTTTAATTAGACAGCTCAAGCTGGACCACCATGAAATGGTGATCCTGAAGGCAGAAATGATTGAATATTTAAGGGCAAAAACCGCAAGCAGGTGGGGGCTTGGAAACTGGGACTTGGGAACTTTGTCAAAGCTTGCAATCCATCAAGTCTTGCAGAACAATGATGTTACACAAGGCTGGTCAAGGATGTGGTTAGTTCCTGGAACAGTCTGCACCTTCAGTCAAGGAGTTTAGATTCCCAGGCCCTCAGAGTATGTCAGGAACAAAATGGAATCTGAAAATCAAGATGGAGTGAGTTATGCTGTCTTTTTAAGCCTCTCATTCCCCCCTTTTCTTTTTCCTAGAGTTCATTCTTGAACAACCAGGAAAAGGGCCAATGGTCTCTTCTGTAACTGCTTCCTGCTGAACAGGGACGATGGTCTAGAGGGCTAGGTCATCCTCAAATTCTTGATTGCTATATAAAAGGGGGTAATAAGCTGGGCAGTGGTGGCGCACGCCTTTAATCCCAGCACTTGGGAGGCAGAGGCAGGTGAATTTCTGAGTTCGAGGCCAGCCTGGTCTATTTAGTGAGTTCCAGGACAGCCAGGGCTACACAGAGAAACCCTGTCTCAAAACAACAACAACAACAACAACAATAATAATAAAAAGGGGGTAATATTGTTGTCTGAGCACCATCAGTTGGATACTAGACAAGCTATCTTTCATGTGTTGGACTAACTTGCTTAAAATGCATGGCCCAAAGGTAAAGAGTAGAAGTAAAATCATTAGTGGCCCTGTAAGTGTGGAAATCGGGGTTGTGAGCCACGGAGGGCCTTCAAACCAGGACTGAAACCATCCCCTATTTTGTTTTCACTCTCTTTTTCTTTTTTCTAGACTTTCTCTAACTTTGGCTAAGGAATTTTCTATAACTTCTGTATGGTATATATAGAAACAACATTTTTCTTTTAAGGCTGCAATAAACCCCCTTGCTGTAGAAACACCAAGTCTAGTCCCCTTCTATTGGGCCTATCTTTTCTGCTGGCCTGACAAAGGAGACAATCCTTTGAAGTTGAAACAACATGCCAGGGTCTTTTCCATATGTGTATAGGCAGAGGTCCTGGCTTTGACCATTTTCCCATCCGGTATACTGCTTACCTACATCTGTTATGGTGAAATTTATAATCCCTTAGTCTTTATATCGTTTGAGAGAAATGTAACTGTCCTTTATGGGGGGTGTTCATGAATTTTCCCCTGTCACTCCTTCAACACAATCCCAGCTGGGACAATCGTATTGGGTGGCATCTCTGTACTTTTTGACTTTGGGTTTGGCATTGCAGTAGTAGAGGGTGCCCCCCCCCCCCGCAGCCGCAGCCACTTTGTGTCTTAGGAGTGTATACAGGCACCCCATTCATTCCTCCCCCGGCCATGATCAGCCTTCTGTTCTGTGAGGCCCATTCAGCTCCAGCTACCTTGCAGAGATCAGAAGACATTTCTGGGAACCATCTGTCTTTTCCTTCCCATGAATCACTCTTGGTGGCTAAGGTGTATGAGTCTCCGGTTTCTAAATTAGTAAGCTCCCATGTAACTTGCACTGCCTGATGTGGGGATTTATTGCTAGCAGAAAGGGAGGGCATGCAGAGGCACAGAATGAAAAAAAGCAAAAATATCACCCGTCCTGTAGGTGGGAAATCTTCAGCTTTAGAGGGTTGTCCCCTCTTTGAACTTTCCATGATGTTGATGTATCTGGTGGGTCTGCCTTCTTCAGGTGAGTCTGGTGTATCCAGGTGGTTATTCCGCCAACTTTCACCGCTGTTGGTGTGGTCAGGATCACAATGTAGGGTCCTTTCTAATGGGGCGTTAGAGTCTTGTTCCGATATCTTTTCATGTATACCCAGTCACCTGGTTGAAAAGGATGGGACTGAGGGGGTAGACCCAGTGTTATATAAAGCACTGAGTTTAGGCCATAATTGCTCATGGGCCCATCTAATTCCCTTAATTTTCTGTAAGAGTTCTTCATTAGATCTCCAATGGCATCAATAGCCAAGCTAGGTATTATGGGTGGGGGATACCCATATATAATCTCAAAAGGTGTCAATCCCATCTGATATGGAGAATTCCTAACCCTAAATAGGGCAAATGGAAGGAGGGTCACCCAGCCCCCTCCAGTCTCCATGGCCAATTTGGTTAAGGTCTCTTTTAGGGTTCTATTTATTCTTTCTACCTGTTCTGAACTTTGGGGCCTATAAGCACAATGCAGTTTCCAAAGCCAATTGCTTTGGCTACTGCCTGACTTACTTTGGACACAAAAGCTGGTACATTATCTGACCCTATAGTCTGAGGAAAGCCATACCTTGGGAGAATTTCTTCCAGAAGCTTTTTGTCAACAATGGCTGCCGTTTCTGTCTTGGTTGGGAATGCTTCAGTCCATCCCGAAAAGGTGTCCACGAACACTAGTAAGTATTTGCACCCAAAATTTCCTGACTTGATCTCTGCAAAGTCTATTTCCCAGTGGGCCCTTGGCTTTTTACCTCTTTGGCATAATCCTGGTCCAGTAGTATGATAACTCATGTTTGCCATCTGGCAGGCCTTATAAGCGGTGGTTATTTCATTTATTTTTTTTTCCGTTTTTTTTTTTTTTTTTTTGAGACAGGGTTTCTCTGTATAGCCCTGGCTATCCTGGAACTCACTCTGTAGACCAGGCTGGCCTCAAACTCAGAAATCCACCTGCCTATGCCTCCCAAGTGCTGGGATTAAAGGCATGCGCCACCACTGCCTGGCTGGTTATTTCATTTAGTGAGTCCTCTTGTGGTTAAATCAGACTGTCCTGCCAGCTGTGACATTTTCTTTGTTCCCAGACGGGTGGTCCTGTGTAGTTTCTGAAGTATAGTTCTAGCCAAAGGCTGTGGTGAGACTAATTTACTTTCTCCATCACACCTCCATCCGTTCTCTATCTGGAGCCTTCTTTTTGTTTAACCCATGTGATTTCTCCCTCCGTATACGGTGGGTCGGAGGGCAGGTGAGGATTTGGTGGCTCTGGGAGGGTTATTATCACTATGGCATTTTCATTCACGGTGTAGTCTCCTTTTAAGGCCATCTCTTTTGCTGTCTTGTCAGCTAAATTGTCCCCCCCACCCACTATGGGAGAATGTCCCTTTTGATGGCCTGTACAATGTATTATTGCCACTTGCTTGGGAAGCCATAGGGCTTTCAGAAGGTTTATTATTTCTTCTTTGGTTTTGATGGCTTTTCCTTCTGCTGTTAAGAGTCCTCTCTCCTGGTAAATAGCCCCATGAATATGTGCTGTGGCAAAGGCGTATCTGCTGTCAGTATAAATATTAATCGCCTGGTTTTTCCCCTACCTTAGGGCAATAGTCAATGCTATTAGTTCAGCCTTCTGGGCAGGAGTTTTTAATGCAAGGGGTTCAGCCCAAATTACCTCTGTCTCTGTGATCACAGCGACTCCTGATTTCCGACGGCCATATCTCACGAAACTGCTGCCATCTGTATACCAGGAGTGAATGTCCATGACTCGTTTGTTAACTTCTCTGAGGTCTTGGACTGGCTTATAATCTCCAGTACCTGGCTTCTTTACAGACAAGAGTGGTTCCAGGCCCAGTGGCAGGGTTTCAGAATCCACTCAGTCAAAAGTCTTTGGATGTGAGGGGTAATGCCCCTGCATGCCTCAAATGACATTGGGTATTGTTTAACCCCAATGGGGTCTGTCCCTGATTCCAATTCAACCAGTATCGGGACTCTATGTTTGGCTAGTCCATGCCTCCTGTCTCTGCCCATGTTTGGGGAAACTCTTTCAACCAGGTGTCCATCCCTGTGGCTGCTTTAGATACAGGCTCCTCAAAAAGCCTGTACTCTGCTTCAGCTGGAATATCAAGACTCGGGACTTGGATTGGAGTTACTCTGGAGTCAGAAATATGAATACCAGATTCTGTAAACCGTATTTGGGCTTGCATCTTTGATAATAAATCTCACCCCAGAAGTGGGTAAGGGCAGCCAGGTATTATCATGAAAGAGTGGGATATTCGGACCTTTCCCAAGTCCACGGTTCTCTGAATGGTCCATGGATATTGCTTAGTGCCTATAGCTCCCTGGACTCAGGTTTGTCGATTAGAGACTTGGCCTTCATCTTTAATCAGGACCGAATTTTGAGCTCCAGTGTCCACCAAAAAAATCAATAGGCTTCTCTTCCACTGTCCACATTACCCTAGATTTGGGGAGGGGCTCCGAACCCCGTCCCCCTCAGTCTAAATCTTCTGTTCCCAAGGCTAAAACCTTTGGGGTGGTCCTGCCTTTCTTCTTGGGACAATCTCTCGCCCAGTGTCCTTTTTCCTTGCCGTAGGCACATTGGTCCTTATCTAGGGGCTCCCTTTTCTAATCTTTGATTAGCTGTTGCTAGGAAGTAGCTAGGGAGTAACTCTGGCCCAGGACAAGCCATGGGGGTGGGATGGGGGGTGGTTCCTTCCTGGTACTTGGGTTCAGCTGCAGGCCAAGTTCTCAGGCTTTTTTTCTCTTCTGATGGAAGACGGTCCCAAGATGGAGTAGGTTTGGCCTCTCAGAACATATTTTAAATATACCAGTATGTAATCAACAGGTAAATATGGAGCCAGTATTGTGGCACACCTCTACAATACCAGCACAGAGGCAGAAGGATCATGATTTCCAGGGAACTCTGGGCTCTATATTGAGATGGAGACCTCAAAAACAGAACGAGGTGCTAGAGAGATGACTCAGAAGCTAAGAGCACTGGCTGCTCTTCCAGAGGACTTGGGTTCAATCCCAGGATCCACATGGAGACTCACACCTATCTATAACTCCAGTTCCAGGGTACCGTATGCCATATGACCTTGGCCAGCACAGCACACATACTGTGCACATACTAAACAAGTAAAACACATAACACAAATTTTAAAATAGTAAGGCATGGTAGTATATCCCCTCCCTTTAAAAAAAAATATTTATTTTTATTTTCACGAGCATTGGTGATTTGCCTACATGTTCTTTGGACCCAGATCCTCTGGAAGAACAGCCAGTGCTCATCACTCCAGCCACCTCCCCCTTTATAATTTGATTTTATGTGTGTAGGAAGTTTGCTTAGATACATGTCAGCGTACAGTGTGTGTGCCTGTGCCTGCAGAGGCCAGAAGAGGGCATCAGATCCCCTGGAACTGGAGTTACAGATGCTTGTGAACTATCATGTGGGTTCTGGGGATCAAACCTGGGTCCTCTGTAACAACAACCAGTGCTCTTAACTCCAGAGCCATCGCTCCAGCACCCAATAGTATACCCTTTAATCCCAGTACTAGGGAGGCGGAGGTAGGGAAATCTCTTGTTAGTTCGAGGCCAGCTTGGTTTACATAGCCAGTTCCAGATTACACAAAATAAGACCCTCTTTCAAAATACAAAATCAGGGTAAGTAAGTGACCTGTGATCAATCCCTGGGACTCACATGGTGAGAGGAAAGAACCAACTCGTCCAAGCTGTTCTGACTTTTAGTAGGTTGCTCTCCTAAAACTAGGCTGGAAGGTTCTAGTTGTGTACTCCAGCCAAGTCCTTTGGGGAAGGCAAGCCTGGGGTGAAGCAGTTTGGCCACGATCCGGTGTGGGAAGCATACTTGTGGCAAGGAACAAACACCGCAATAGCGCTATGAAATGAGTATACAGGGAAAAGTTCCGGGGCACCCGTACACGAGATCTCACAGAACCACACAGTCAAACTCCCAGACGCAGTGTATATAGCCTCTGCGTCTGCGCGGGGCGTTGCTGCGCTGCTGCTGCTGCGCACACGTGGTTTGGGAGGTGCCTTTGGGAGCTCAGCTCGCGTTCTAGATACCATTTCCGGGCCTATTTCCTAGCCGCTGATTTGCTTCCGGCGGCTAGGAAGTGACGTAGCACTTCCTCTCAAGCTCCGCGTTTGGAAGGTGGGTCTCACGCGGGGTCAACATGAGGATCGAAAAGTGTTATTTCTGCTCCGGACCGATTTACCCAGGTCACGGCATGATGTTCGTCCGCAACGACTGCAAGGTGAGGCGGCTGTGGTCCTCACGCTCCTTACGGCCGGGGGACTGGGGCTCGAGCTGGGTTCTGAGCGCCGTGGAGTGGCCTGGGCTGGACCCGGCATCGGTTCACTGCCGGCGAGGTCTCCTCGTTGCTGTCAGACGCACATCCTATCCGCAGGCCACTTGGGCTGCAGCAGGGTCAGGGAGTCGGTCGAATTCATGCTTAAGGAAGCTTCATGCTGACGTACAGGGACCAGTGAGAGGTGGGAGTGTCTGTAGAAGTTAATGGACATGGTGCAAGGGCCTAATACACTTTTGCATTGTTGCTGGAGGTGAGCCTGGAGAGAGACAGCATGGAGATTCTTTGGGGAACTGGCTTGCTAGGCAGCCTTCACTATCCCACTTCTTGAAGGTTCTCATAGGATGAAATATGTAAGCAAAAGCATTATGATTTGTGCCGCATACACAGGCTTTCTTAGTGTAGTTATGATACTCAGCTTTCTTTGCTAGCACCCATCAACCACAAAGGCTTACTTTTTATGTTTCTTCCAGTGACACAGAGATTGCATTATTTTTAAAGGCATTATGGGTAACAAAGTAATGCAGCTTAGACTTGTAAAAGCCTTACTATTTATTTTAAGAACACACTGAAGTGTTTAGTAAGTTGAAAGTTGCTGCTGCTTTGGGGAATTAAGTTAGTAAAGACTTAGACCTGTAACTATGGTCTTTAAAAACACATCCAGCACACAGCATGGAAGCAGATGTCTGTAATCCAAGTAGGTAGAAGGCTGAGGTAGGAGGATTCCAAATTGCAGGCCAGCCTGGGCTACACTGTAGGACTTTGTTTCAGAACAACAAAGAAGCGATTCACTGTAACTCGCAGTTAATGATAAAATAGACAATGAAGAGGAAGAGGAAATGAAGAGTAAATGAAGAGGAAGAATGACCTATTAGCAGTCTTATATTTGAAAATTGTGCTTCCAGCCGGAATGACAGAAGGAAGCAAATGGGATTTCAGTGTGGCTCCAAACTCATAAATATCCTAGGGATATAGGAAAGTGGTTTTGAGAATTAAACCAATGGAGAAGGCCTTTTAGGAGCTTTTCTTAGAATATTCCTTCACTTAAGGCCAGTGTAAGGTATGCCTCTCTAAAGTGATTAGTGATGCCTTGTTTCAGGGTTCTTAGCCTGGTAGGGGATGGTGTATGACACCCACCAAACACTTGGGTGTCCTTTTCTGATGTCAAGTGTGATTCTAGATGTTGTCCTTAGGAGTTCTATGTGTCGTTTTTGCTTTACGGTTGCTTTTTTTTGGGGGGGGGGGGCTGTTGGGTAAGGGGGTGTGTCCTGTGATAGAAACACTTTTATTGTTGAATCTTCAGCTCTTCAGTATTTTGACTTGAGTGTCTTGTAGGTGTTCCGATTCTGCAAATCCAAGTGTCATAAAAACTTTAAGAAGAAGAGGAACCCACGAAAGGTCAGGTGGACTAAAGCCTTCCGTAAAGCAGCTGGCAAAGAGCTCACAGTGGTGAGTACAGTTGGTGGTGGCCTGGCCTAAGTGTGAGTCCTGTCATGTGGTTGTGACTGCTTTTTTATTTGGCTATGGAAAGTCTCATTCTCACATGATCCTAAAATCCATTGTTCTGTAGACTTCTGAAAAGGGAAAAACTGCCTGCCCTAATATGTAGATGTTCATTTGTTTTCTTTTCTTTCTTTCTTTCCTCCTCCTTCTTTTTTTTTTTTTTTTTGGTTTTTTGAGACAGGGTTTCTCTGTATAGCCCTGGCTGTCCTGGAACTCACTCTGTAGAGCAGGCTGGCCTCGAACTCAGAAATCCGCCTTTCTCTGCCTCCTGAGTGCTGGGATTAAAGGCTTGTGCCACCACTGCCCGGCTCTTTCTTTACTTCTTTACTTTTAGGTCCACAGAACTGTTTTTGGCTTTGGCAAAGAAAGAGCAAGATCATTTAAATGGGTTGGGTGAAGTGGGAACTTGGTCTTTAAGGATGGGAGGAGGTTGAGAGATGAGCTGAGGAACTCCTGAGTGGCAGTCGCACTGAGCCTCAGGTGAGATGTGTAACAGACATGTATTGGTTTCTGTATGTCCTTGGTAGGACTTGGTCAGAGAGCAAAAGCTAGTAGTGTTGGTCTTAGGGCAAGCCAAGGGCTGAAGGGGTGCTTGGTCCCTGAAGAGGGAGATGACAGAAGCCACAGCTGTCTTTTGCTGGAGGAAGAATTTTTAAGTTGTGTCCCTCTGTGGCTGTCGCTTCCCCTAAACCTGCGACCTGCCTCTTTGCAGGCACTTACAGGTATCATCTATAAGCCTGTTCCTGGTTCCCAATCTCTGGGCTGTCTAGTGAACACAGCTGCATGCTGTGTAGGATGGGAGGCCAGATCACAGTTACCCTTTCAAAAATAATCTTCAGTGTAGATGAGGCAGCAGGAGATCATTAATGCCCGAGAGAGGGTGTGCCAACACTGCTCCTCCCCAACCCCAGCTGCCTTACTGCTGAGGACACTGTGAGCTGACGAGAATCTCATATTTGTAAATGAAATAGCTAGCGTAGAGTTGACATTCCATATCTTCTGTTAGCTATGTTTGAAAGCAAAGGCACACCTGCAGCTTTTTCATATGGTTTTGCATGTCTTCAGGTTAATGCTCATTAACTATCAAAATACCCTCATTTGGAGGACCCTGCGCCACACAGGTTATCCCTGCAGGTGTGTGGCTTAATAACTTTTCGCCTCAACAGGCTCTCAACTGGAAACTATGAATTCTTGATATTTGATTTGATCTATGAAAAGTGGTTCATATAATGGAATCTCTGCCTGTGATTCTCATCTGGAGCTCAGAAACTGGGGAAGCCTTTCAGTTTGTCTGTAATTCTTGTAGTTGCTGGACAGCCACTGAGGGATGGAGGGAAGGATGGATGCTCCTTTCCCTCCGAGAATCCCTCAGAAAAGAGCTGTTTTCAGCTAGTTGAATTAGGATTTTTGTGCAAAGGAGACTATTTTAAACAATGCTTGCTTACTATCTTTCTTGTCAACCCTATATTCTGTCTTATAGGACAACTCATTTGAATTTGAAAAACGTAGAAATGAGCCTGTGAAATACCAGCGGGAGCTTTGGAATAAAACTAGTAAGTCCTGGGGTAGCAGGGACTTGGGGGCCTTCTGTGATTTAAACTGCTGGCTTGTTATGTAAATAACAAACTTACTTCATTGCTTGGCTCGTTTTCCTCTCATGTGAATGGTCTGTTGGTTCATGTCTTTAATTGTAAGTCGTTCAAGGTTCTTTTTAGAATTTGGCTGAATTTGGATTCCTCAGAAATTAGCTGGTGTATCCATATACAAATGATGTAATTATTAAGCTTGAAGCATCCATCCAAAATAAAAACCACAAACTCTGAAAGAATAAATAAGGAGACCGTTTTGGTGTGTGAGGTGAGACCTGGTTAGGAAGTAGACAGACCCAGTATGCTGGACTGGCTGCCCCAGGGGTCAGGTGTTTGCTGTGTGCCTTGCACAGTGAGATGAAAAGACACTGTACTTAAGGCGATTGCTACAGATTTTAAGGGTACATCCAAGTGCTTGTTTAGGTAAATAAGTTACAAGCCCCAGATTTGAAAACAGCAATGTTCAGTGTTCAGCACTTGTGTGTGGGGCATCCCCCCCACACCCCCAGGTTCTGCTGTGTGAACTCTTTTAGGTTGTATTTTTGTGTGTGACAGGTCCCCTCTGCATTCGCATCTTCCCGTGGCTGCTTTCACGCAGCCTTGAGCTTGCAGATCATACTCAGTCCCTACCCTACACTGAGTAGTCCCATGTTTTCGCTCCTTGTTGACTGGCTCAGGTACTCACAGGCTCATTCCCGCATCCGGAAATGCTGTTAAGAAGCAGTACTACTTCTCTTCCCTGCATGGATTCTGTTAGTCTTTTCTATTGAATCCTAAAAACAGACTTTGAAAGTGTCTTAGGTAGACAGCATGGGAGTCTAACATTGTTCCCTAAACTGTTTATGTAGCTACTAATCCTGACTAATGAGTACAGCAAACATCTCATACCTTCAGCTGTTAGTAGTTTGTAGTGAATTTTTTTCATTTAAGCCAATGTCATGCAGAAGTGTTTAAAGTGCTTGTTACATACTGGTTGAATGTGCTTACATTTGCTGACTGTAATTTTTTTGTAGTTGATGCAATGAAGAGAGTTGAAGAGATCAAACAGAAGCGCCAGGCTAAATTTATAATGAACAGGTATGTATATGTGTAGGAGAATAATTATGAGATTTCTAGAGGCATTGGTATTTTTAAAACCCTTTTTATTTTGACATAGTTTCATACTTTAAAAAAACCTGGGAAGCATAATGTGACGAACACTTCTGTATTCTCTCTGCATTTTCACTGTCATCGTGGTGTCCTTGCTCATGTGTTCTGTCCCTGTTAACTTTGACTCTTTGGTTACAGTGTTGCCTATGGGTTTCTCCAGAACAAAGTTAGACTTGTTTTGTCCTTGGTAATTGATAATGGAGAAGATTCTGGAAAGAGCTTGTTATTCCTCAGACTTGTTCTTGTTTTCAGCCTCCATCAGGGAGTCTGGCTTCAATCACTGTGAAATGTTCTCATGTGGGAAACGGTTCTCCCCTTCTCTACTTTCAGAAAGAACCTCCTTTATTCATATCTGAATAGAGGGTCTGTGTCTTTGGCCTCCTGTGGTTTTAGGAAGGCTATGGTTCTTATTGTCGTGTTTGTTTTGATGTTCTGTATGGCCCACATCTGTCCAGTGGGAGTCTCTCAGGCTCTCTACTGTGGGAGACAAGTCGTTTTCATTCTTTTAGTTCTTTTTTGTCTCATGGGCAGCACATGCTTTCCCTGTCCTGGCCAGGGATGAGCTCTACCTTTAGAGCAGAGAAATTCACGTTTATCTGTTTACTAACTCTTAAAAGAGGTTGATTTTTATTTTGTATGTGAGTGTTTTGTCTGCATGTGTAAATGAGTGTGCATTGCCTACAGAGTCATAAAAGGGCATCAGATCTGGAACTAGAGTCACAGACAGTTGTGGACCACCATGTGGGCCCTGGGAGAACTCAGGCTCTCTGCAAGAGCAAGCAATGCTTTTAACCACTGAGCCATTTCTCCAGACTACTTGTTTTTTTTTTCTTGTTTATTTATTTATTTATTTTGTCATTTGAGACAGGGTCTTACAGGTCTCTGTGGCCTGGAACTCAGAGATTCAACTGCCTCTACTTTTTTGAGTGCTGGGATTAAAGGAGTGTGCCCCACACCCAGCCTAAAATATTTTTGTGTGTGTGTGTGTGTGTGTGTGTGTGCGCGCGCGCATGCGTGTGTGCGTGCATGTGCACGCCATGGTGAATATGTGGCGCTCAGAGGACATCTTGAAGAAGTTGGTTCTTTCTTTATATTATGTGGGCCCAAGAGATTGAACTCAGGTGGTTGGGCTTGGCCTCTACCCACTGAGCCATAATCAGCCTTAGTCTGGCTGCAGTGGAAGTCTTAGTATAGAAGCGTGCTGCGGCAGCTTTCTGGCATTTCAGAAGGAGAGCATGGGTGTGTTGAGGACAGCTCAGTGTTTGGTGAATGTCATGCGTTTATGTTCCTGTAATGGCTGAAGAACTAACAAAGCTACACAGCATGGAGATTGTGCTCTGTGAGGAGGAAGGACATACACTGGCAGTTGGGAGACTGCCTTGTGTTATAGAGCTTTGTGTCTTTGCCATGAAAATGGGCTCTGACATCTACCGAGTCCTCAGTCAGATGCTCGTTCTGTTAGCAGATATGGTTTGAGCCCCCAAGTGCACCACACTAGGCACAGTGGGTGTAGTGAACGGGTTGCCAGGATACAAACCCTACTAATTAGGAACTTGAACATAGTTTTGACATAGACTAGGGAAGAGGATGTCTATTGGTAAGGGCTCAACAGGTGACTTTGCCTTAGTTTATGGATAAACATAAGGTTTGGGACCCAGCTGATTCCTTGTTGCCTGCAGCAGTTGCTGTCGAGTGGGAGGCGGGAGAATAGGAAGGAGCAGAAGGGTGGCCAGCCCTTGCATCCCCACCTGTGCCCCATGCAGCTAGTGTCATTAGTGAATGCGAAGCTTTGTGGGAGTTAGGAGTCTCGGGAGTTGTCACTGAAGTGTGGTTTTGATGCGTTGTATCACAGGTTGAAGAAAAACAAAGAACTGCAGAAGGTTCAGGACATCAAAGAGGTCAAGCAGAACATCCATCTTATCCGGGCTCCTCTTGCAGGTGAGTAGAGGGATCGGAGTGTACTTTTGTGGTTGTGTAATTGGGCCCCAGCTCATGCTCTAAATGTGCCTTGGTGGTACGGTCTGTATAAAGTGCTGCTCACTCAGTGTCTCCCTGTTGTGGACAGGCTGTGGCTTATGGTCTCTCTTCCCTCCACTCTTCCACAAATGCCTTTTAAAATTAAACAAAATTATTTGTGCAATAGTTGCATAGATGATGTTTACCTTATACTTTTGATTAAAAGACACCTCATGTTACCAACTCTCAACCTTTGGTTTGTTTTGGAATAATCTGGGGAACTCCTCGAGTATAAACACAAAAGCTCAGGTCCTCTAGCTCTCCCGGTGATCCTGGTACCACATTCCTGGGGCACTTTGTGGAATAAAACCTTGCATTTGTTACACTTACCTAGGCACGAGTTTTCTCTAGTCTTTTGTGTAGACAGCAGCAAATACAATCTTGAACAGAATTGATTCTTTCTTAATACAGATTACTCAAAGGGAGAGAAAACTTTTGACTAAATTTTAGTAAAGGCAAACTCTGTAATTAGGTCTTGATTGAGTTTGTGTGAAGGGACTACCTCAATCATGTTTGTACCTAATTCCATCAAAACAAGTAGACCAAAGCCTGGGGTATTTGTTTCTGGTGCACATGATGTAGAGCACAGAAAGAGCAGGGACCCTGCTTCCTTTAGTTCTCAGTAGCCTCTCCTGGTCAGGTGGACCCTGCACTAGGTAGCTGAGAGTTTCCTCCCAGCTGAGGGTTATGGACTCACTAGTCGAGTGATGAAGGACTTACAGATCTTCTGTGGTTTCTCACGGTTCAATAGGGTTTACAGAAGTTTGAGAATTTGTAGAATGCTTTGTGCATTCCTAAGACCTGGGTGAGTCTGGCTAGTATTCTTAACTCTTTAGAAATGGCTACTACTGTAGGGCAGTCAGGATGCTTTATAGAGTGCTGGAATCAATTCTGCAGAGTCAACCTTACGTTCCTGTGGTTTACATTTTTCTATTTAAATTTGAGTTTATTTTTGAGAATCTCACACATGAGCACTGTGTTTGTTTATATTGCATCTTCTGCATCTTTTAAAGGCAAAGGAAAGCAGCTGGAGGAAAAAATGGTACAGCAGTTACAGGAGGATGTGGACATGGAGGAAGCTTCCTAACGGTGCTGCCTGCAACCAGCCCTGTGCACTCTGGAGTAAAGTGGAGACTCTTGGCCCCTAAGTTATTGATTGGTTCCATAAGGTCCCTCAGACCAGGGTGATTCCCCCTTAAACATTGCAGCCTGTAAAAGCATCCCATTGTGGGTGTTGGGTCTCAGTTCAGCATTCTGCTTCAGCATAACATTCTGTGTTATGTATGCAAACAGGAAAGTTTGTGTAGGTGAAGACATGAACTGTGGTTATAACATGGTTGAGCCGACCATTTTCCGGTGTGAAATTTGAAATGATGTAATATTTTCCTTGTGTTGGGATAATCTGTTTATTAGGGTTATTGAAATGGAGGTCACACAAGTAACTGACTGTTCTCATGTCTACCTGGGTCTCTTTTGTTTTGGTCTAGTATGTTTAGTAGCTTCTTAGAGTTTCATAATGGCAGCATACAATACAGCTGAATTATGTTGGGCCGTCTGACCTGCTTCAGCTATTCTAATAGGCAGCTGTGATGTTGGAGGTGAGCCAGGTTGATACTTTGCCTGAATGGCACCTTACTATTTTTGCTTTGGAGAATGCTCAGTTCCAAGTTGTGACATCTGTCCCAAAAGATTCTCTTCTTCCAGCCCAGCAGTGATCTAGAAGCAGAAGAATCTTGGTGCCTTAGTGTGTGGTTTTCTTTTTTTTTTTTTTCTTTTTAAAGTCAGGCTCTCTTTGTGTAGCTATGGCTGTCCTGAAACTCACTCTGTAGACCAGGCTGCCTGAAACTCACAAAGATCCACCTGCCTCTGCCCCCCATGGGATTAAAGGCGCGCATCATCACATCCAGCATTTTTGATTTTTTTTTTTTAAAAACCTTAAAAAAAAAACAACCAAAAAGAAACTCTCTGGCTTTTGGAAAGTAGAATTTATAGATAGAATGCTAACTATTGTTTGTACATAAATAAAGCCCTTTCTAAAATAAATGCCTGCATATCTCTTATTTAAAAGTCCTGAACAAAAGTACATGTCTGTTCCTTTGACAAGAGCTTCTGCACACATAAGTAGGAGGTATAGTTAGTGTACTGGCTGGTTTTGTGTCAACTTGACACAAGCTGGAGTTATCAGAGAAAGGATCCTCCCTTGAGGAAGTGCCTCCATGAGATCCAGCAGTAAGGCATTTTCTCAATTAGTGATCAAGGGCAGAGGGCCCTTTGTGGGTGGCACCATCTGTGGGCTGGTACTCTTTGGCTCTATAAGAAAGCAAGCTGAGCAAACCAGAAGAAGCAAGCAAGCCAGTAATAAACATGTCTCCATGGCCTCTGCATCAGCTCCTGCTTCCTGACCTGCTTGAGTTCCAGTCCTGACTTCCTTTGGTGATGAACAGCAGTGTGGAAGTGTAAGCTGAATAAACCCTTTCCTCCCCAACTTGCTTCGTGGTCATGATGTTTGTGCAGGAATAGAAACCCTGACTAAGACAGTTAATTAAAGGGAAATGCGTGCTTCATACTTCTTGGTAGTTTTTATGATTATGTTAAGAATGTTAAGCTTAGCCGGGCAGTGGTGGCGCACGCCTTTAATCCCAGCACTTGGGAGGCAGAGGCAGGCGGATTTCTGAGTTCGAGGCCAGCCTGGTCTACAGAGTGAGTTCCAGGACAGCCAGGGCTACACAGAGAAACCCTGTCACCTTAGCCAGGTGGTGGTGGTGGTGTGCTTTTAATTCCAGCCCCCAATTTAAGCTTCTATATTGAGTTTTATAGGGCATTTAGAGTAAATTATACATTTTTAGGATTATTCCTATTTTTTTTTAACAAAGTAATGCCTAATCTTTTTCTTGTTTGTTTGCTTATTTATTTATTTAATTATTGAGACAGGGTCTTGTAGGTGTACGTTTTGGGCTATTTTATTGGGTCCTTACACTTCTACCTCCCTTCCAAACCCCCAACACTAGGTAGGAGAGAAAGAAGGTTAGAGGGGAAGGGGTGTAGACTCTTGACTACTTCCTGCTGGTTAGGGTGTCGAGTTCCTTGGGCAAGACAATCAGTATATATTTAATTTCTTCTCATCTCTTTGCTTATAACCACTTGACAAACCACAGTTACAGAAAGCAGGAGCAGAAGCCTTCCCAGAGTGCCTCACCACTCCAGGCTCTGTCGTTTATACCCTCTCGAAAGTTCCCAAAATTCCAAAGGTCGTACAGTCTCAGGAGCTCTTTGCAGCTGGCAAAACCATGCCCCTGCTAGAGCATAAGGCAAATTAGTCAGCTGCTGTGGAGCTGGCTTTTATCCCACACTGTTAGGGAAACTCACCATAAGGTAGCAGTCCCCATGGCTGGATGGCTTTCTGAGCTCGGTACAAAATGGGAGACTCCCTTCTTAGAGGGGCTTCCCTGTTCTGCCTCTGGAGAGTATCTGTCTGGAGAAAGTGCACCACCACTGCTTGGCTTTTCACTCGTGATTAGTAAGTTGAATTGTGTAAATTCAAGGCTTCTAGAGATGTAGAGCTGTAAGCATAAGAAAGCAAACACAAGTAGCTCAGAAATGTTCACTGGAAACTACCTCAAATACTCTTTTGTGTTCTATTTTTAAAAGATTTATTTTATTTATATATGCATGTGTGTACACCACCTTCTGTGCCAGAAGAGGGTGCTGGAACCCCTGGAACTAGAGGTACAGACTGGTGGATTGCCATGTGGGTGCTGGGGATTGAAACTGGGTGCTCTGCAAGAGCAGCAAGTGCTTTTAACTGAAGATGCCTCTTCAGCCCCGCCTTTGTGTTATTGATAAGGTATAGGGTGTTTCTGATTGCCGGTAATAATGTGAATAAGGACAGTAGTCTGTGAGGAAAAGGCATTTTTTCATGACATGCTATGCTTTTGTTTGTTTTACGATGAGTGTGTTTTTAAAATGATAGTGTTGGGCACCGAGCTTTCTACCTTGCTAACTTGGGAGCCTGCGGCTTTGCCTTGAGAGCAGTCAGTGTGGAGAAACTGAACAGAAGAACAGAAATCTATTCAGTGAAAAACATTTCACATAAAGTATTTCAAAAATTTTATTTATTTTTGTATTTTTTTTTGTTTTTTTATGGGTGCTTTGCCTGCATGTATGTCTATGTACCACATGCATGCAGTGCCCACAGAAGACAGAAGAGGATATCAGATCCTTGGAACTGGGGAAATCAAACAAACCTTCTATCATCTGGGTAGGCAGCCAGTGCTCTAACTGCTGAGCCATCTCACCTGCCCCCTGAGAAAAAGAACTTTGATCTGGTAAGTACTGGCATGTAGCTTTGAGCTCTGTCCTCAACAGCACAGGGGGATAGCTGGGTGCGTAGCCGGAGCTCTGTGTAAGCCTACTCACTCAAGGGAAACACCCACGGGAGAAGAGGGTGTTGGGAGGAAGTGGATGTTTGAGGTAGTTGAAGTTCTTGATGGGAGTGGACACTTGGAGGTTGGTGGTCTCTGTGAATGGTGTTTTGAGGCAGCAATTGCAGTGAAGTGAAGGCTTTGGAAAGCCAATGCACCAAGTTATGGTGTCAGCACTGCAGGAATGGTTTGCATGTAGCCTGGAGAGGAAGGCTAATCTAGGTATCTGGAGAATTCCAATTTTTCTCAACATTCGCTTTCATTTTTGAGCAGTTTCAATTCAGCACTCATTAATTTAGAAATGTTTGCTGGTGTGCTGCGTGTAAGATTGTGTTTGACCTAGTTTGTTGAAGCTAAGAAGTCACTGGAAGGTGTGCTAGCTAGAGTTCATGTGGTCCCCCCCCCCCTGCGTTTTTCATAGATAATGTTTCTCTGTGTAGCCCTGGCTGCCCTGGAACTCACTCTGTAGACCAGAATTCCAGGCTGGCCTGGAATTCACCCAGATCCACCTGCCTCTGCCTCCTAAGTGCTGAGATCAAAGGTGTGCACCACCACCTCTGGCTGTAGTTCATGTCTTACAAATCTACAACACAAGCTGCTTAGGCGCTCCTGTGAGGGACTCTTTGATGATTTGAAGTTGGAAGACCTACCATGGCAACCCACATCAGAGGAAGGATGTGGAAGAAGGAAACTTTCTTTTTGCCTTTGCTTCTGGCAAGTTTGTCTGTTGTGTTGCAGCATTAGAGTAGAGCTTTCCAGGAATCCTCTAGTGCCCAGGCTAGACTGCTGAGACATCCTGCCTCACAGGCTGAACAACCAGCGTTTTGGCCTCCAATGTGAGACAGCTAGTGTTGTAAGCCTCCTTATGACGTACACATTCATTCCCTTTATTCTGTTCCATAGAGAACCCTAATACAGCCCTTGGAATCGATGGGAAGTCACTATAAGTTAATCTGTTAAGGCTTCAAGTGTGTCCTCCCCAAAAGTCCATGCTGGGAACGTAGTAGCCAGTGTAACAGTATTAGGCTGGACTTAGCTGGAGTTGTTGCAGCCTGGAGGTTGAGCTCTTGCCCTCTCACATTCAGCTGTGGTAAAATGCAACATAAAGACCGTGATCTTTATGCAAGCAACTCTGATCTCTGAACTTCCTTCCCAGTCTCCAGATCTGTGAAGCAGTTACATGCTCTTATAAACGATCCTCTCTCAGGCATCCTGTTAACAGTAGCACAGAGTACACTAAGACAGCCCAGAAGTTTGGGTCAAAGCAGTTGAGGCTGCACTACATAACAGTGGTGTTAGAGTAGCCTCGAAGCTACAGTTGGCCAATTGCACATTGGAACTGCCTGGCATAGATTTCTGTCACTGGAAATCTAGTGAGCCCTTCTCACTAGAGCAGAGCAATAGGTGTGTCTGTAACTGGAGCCCAGGTGTGTTAGTGTGTTTAAAGCAGCCACCAAGTGATTCTGATGCCCTCCCGAGAAGGAGAGCATTTGAAATTTCTAGTTTACATAATTAACGGGAAGAGTGCTTTCTTAGGAGGTGCCTTGCTAAGGACTCTGTTTCTTTGCATGATCAAGTGGCTCACTGGAATAATGGGAACAGTTTTTGCATGCTGCTGGGATAATGATAACAGCAGTTATGTAATGTTCCTGCTGACTCCACCAAGGAGGCTTAAGGATGTTTCTTGGCTTTTAAGATGAATTTTGGTCCAAAGCCAATCATGTCTATTTTTTTTTTTTTTTTTTTTTGAGACAGGGTTTCTCTGTGTAGCCCTGGCTGTCCTGGAACTCACTATGTAGACCAGGCTGGCCTCGAACTCAGAAATCCACCTGCCTCTGCCTCCCAAGTGCTGGGATTAAAGGCTTGTGCCACCACTGCCCGGCTGATCATGTCTATTTTTAATTTGGGTTTGATTAGTGTTCTGTCTGGGCAGATGTGGCCGTGGATGTTAGCAGGAGGATTTTGTGGTCCATTTGTTGGACTCTGTATATTTCATCTTTGATTCTCTTGTTTCTGAAAGGCCTGGTTAAGATACCTGCTTGAGCATTGGCCACAGCCCTGCCTTCCTGTCGATGGGCCTGTCATAGTATAGTTTGTCATATACACAACAAACTTACCCAACTTGAGGAGGGGTGAGGTGGATGTGTGTGTGGAAGGCATAATGATTTTTACCTAGAAGAGTCTTGTGCCCTCTGCAGCTGAGCAGTAGCAGAGGGTATGGGAACAGTCTCAGACCTGTTTTGTTACCTCAGTATGCTTTTCAAAGGGACACCAGGATTCGGGGTTCACTAATTATAAAAGGGTAGACAGTGAATTCAGATAAGTATTCAACCTCAGGTCAGACAGTCTCCACAGAACCTCAGTTAGTCAAACAAGAGCAAGCTGAATCTTTGTCTTGAGACGATCATCAAAGCAGCCCTTTTCTCTTTGCTGTTTCTTCCAGGGAAGGAGGCTCTATAACCCTGAGGGCAGTGGGTGGCACTGTCTTCTAACACAGCCCCAAAAGCTACCCGGTGCTTCCTTCCCCACTGCTACCAAAGCCTCTTCCTGTATCTGCACTGTACTGTGTGCAGGCCTTGGGCCTTTATGCCATCTCTTCCTTCTAAAAGATTAATTTGTATTTTAAAATTATGTGTGTATGTCTGTGTGTGTGCGAGCACATGACTGAAATGTCCTTGGAAACTAGAAAAGGGTGTCAGAACTCCTAGGGTTGAACTTATGGGCAGTGGTGAGCTACCATGTTGGTGCTGGGAACCAAACCCAGGTCCTCAGGAAGAGCAGCCAGTGGTCTTGACCTCCGAGCTACCCTCCAGCCTCTGTTACATCCTTTACACTCTGCCTTGTTTTAGGGAGCCAGAATATATTTTATTTCTAGTCTCTTGCTCAAGGATTTTTTCCAAATGTCTTTTTGGATAGAGTAAGTTATAACACTCTAGCAATCTGCAGGGCATTTGAATTTTTATCCATTATTTTGAATTATTTGAATTTTAATCCATCCATTGAGCTACTGCCAAGCAGGCATAACTGATGCTGGGAACACTGGGGTGAACAGATCAGATGGAATCCATCAGATAGAATGTCGTAGATAAAGGCGGACAATCCTGAATGAATAAGATTGGGGGGTGGGTGTTAAATTATTCATTTTTAGTTTATCAAGTTTCTCTTTTTGTAATATTTAAGATTTACTTTTGCTTTTAGTTATTGTATGTTTGCGGGTATGTACCCACAGAGGCCAGTGGCATCAGATCCCTCTGGAGCTTGAGTTGCATGCAGTTGGGAACTGCCCAGCGTAGGTGCTGGGAACTGAACCTGAGTACTTTGCAAGAGCAGCAAGTGCTCTTAACTGCTAGTCATTGCTTTAGCCCTCAAATTTCATTTTAAATGAGGAAGTTCTGACCGGGACTCTCTTCTGAAACAACTTGGCACTTTTTTCCTTTACTTCTATTGCTTCTTGAGTATGCACAGCTGGTTATCTGAGTCTGCAATGTGTAAGTGCAAACAGCTCTGGCTGTGCCTGGTCTTGGTTCACTCCCTAATGTGGGTTAGTGTCCTTGCTGCTTAATTATTAGTCTCAGACACCCAAACAAGCCTTCTCTTGTCCACTCCGAATAGCTCTTAGAAGCACGGGTTCTAGTCTGAAGAAGCCAGAGGAGCGTGCACATCTGGAGACCAGAGCCACTGAACGTCAGGGACCCTCGAGTCTTCACCTCTCAGCACTGGGGTTTCCAGGCCACATTCACCACATCTGGTGGTGGGTTCTAGGGAACAGCCTTACCTTTCTGTGCTTGTATAGAAAACATTTTACCAGCTGAGCAGCCCCTTTAAATGGACTTCTGATATAGTTACTTCTTCAAACCCATACTGGAAACAGACTAGTCATAACACCCTGTCAGAAGCCCCTACACAGAATTCAGAGTCACTTGTATGATGTCTATTTGGGAGACCTATGGTCACTGCAGAAACTCTTGGTGACCATTGAGATTTCTGTGATATTCAATGTGGCTTATCTTTCAGGGAAGAGAACCTTTCCATTCTCTTTGAATAGAAGTCAGACTTCAGGGGGCTAGAGAGATGGCTTAGCAGTTAAGAACACTGGTTATTCTTTCAGAGGATCTGGGTTCAATTTCCAACACACACATGGTAGCTCACAACTGTCTGCGACCCCAATTCCAGGCAATCTGACACCCTCACATGCAGGCAAAACACCAGTGTACATCTAAAAAAAAAAAAAAAAAGTCACATTTCAGACTGGAGTGATGGTTCAGAGATCACGAGGACTCGATGCTCTTCCAGAGGACTCACTTCACACTTGATGGTTCACAACCATCTGGAACTTTTGACCCTGAGTTCTAGGGTATCCAGCGCCTTCTGACTTCTTCAGGCACACACAAACCTGCAGGCAAAAGTCATGTAGAGAAAATAAGTCTAAAAAAAATCAGCCAAACAAACGAAGAAAGTAGAAATCACATTTCTTTGGCAGAGCCAGTAAGCAGGACTGCTGGTGTGTCGTTTTCTAAGGAGAGCTTGTGGGCCCTGTGTTTCAGCACTCTTCAAATGAACTCAACTCCTGGGCGTTCCTTCTCACACCTGTGTTAGTGGTCAGGAATGCCTGTGTTCTCTGCTTAGTTACATCTAACTTTCTCCCCACAATAAAGAGAACAATGTATCGGTAGATGGTTTGTTTCCAGGAGTGCATGCTAGTTTATGATAACCTCATCTACAATTATACAACATTAATGAGTGTTTAAAGAGACCTGGGATTCTGCAGAACAAAGTACACTGTTTTGCATAATTACAGAGGAGCAAGTGGAAATGGCCTCAGGATTTCAGCTTTGCAAAGCTCATTGCAGATGCACAGATGGGTCAGGAGATGCTGATAAGAAATGCCTGGGACAAATCCTCTTTAAGTACTGTCTCAATACCACAACTGCAGGACAAATCACTCAGCGTTAATCACTTTAGAGTGTCTCGGTCTGTGCCTGTCTCCCACAGACAACATCCTGGAGGCAGTCCATGTCACGCTCCGTTTAACTTGAATCATTAGCTTGCTCAGAAAATCATTTCTCCCCAGACTTGTCTAGGTAGAAAGTTCAATATTTGGTGGCTGCCTCTCTAACCTCCCCCAAGCTGTTGCTTTTGCAGCGTGTGGTCTCCTTGGATAGCTGAGGGCCTCAGAAAACAGGAAACAGCTGAGGCTGCCATTTGTCCGGGGAACTGGTTTAAGAACCAAGCTGGCTGTTTTTGCTCCTTCAAAACTGAAACTAAGGCTAAGCAAAGGACTTAAGGCAAAGGGCTTCCCAACATGCATTTGTTAACTTCGCCAGTGGGTTTCTAGGGAAAGAGACCCACCTCACCCACTGTGTGGGTAGAAAGCACTTCCCAGATTGAACTGGAAAGGTCAGGTGTAGGCTGGGTCCATGTATGGGGTCCAAGTCTCGGTGCAGTGTACTCTTTGTATTGGGAAAGAGGTGAAGTGGGGTCCTGAACTCACACCTTCTAATTTTATACCTATGGTGAAAGATTGTCTTCTTTAACAACAGGAAGAGGAGACTGACTGGTGTGGGGACGGGTGGATGACTCATACCCCTTCTTGAGCCAATCACTGTGATTGGGGAATGGAATATCTGTATTACTTATGTTCTTGGAGGAAAGGGGAGGGAAGACTATGGTTTAAATCTGTGGGAGCAGGGCTAGAAGAGAGTTCAGTAGCTAAAGAATATGAACATCACTGCTCATAGCTGGGTGGTGGTGGTGCATGCCTTTGATCCCAGCAAATTCCCAGGGAATGGATCCGGAGACCCGAGTTCTATTCCCTGTATCCAATGGGAGGCTCACAGCCACCTGTAACTCCTGTCTCAAGGGTCTGATGCCCTTTTCTGGCCTCTAGGCATATGTACACACACACACACACACACACACACACACACACACACCAAAATTATCTTTAAACCTATGGGAACCATGTAGTGAAACTTTCCCCAGAAAATGGAGTGGACACATAGGCAAGTGGGCAAACTGAACAAGTGGTTGTTACTGGAGAGATCAGGGCCAAATATCTCAACCAAAGATATCATCTGATGGGTAACTTTTACTGAAGTTCTAAGTGGACCTGAGAAACTATAGTAAGCTTTTGGGCTTATTTCCCAGCATAGGGGAGCTATGCTAAGTCTATGTTAGTAGGCTAGAGAGATGTCTCTGCAGTTAAGACACCTTGTTGCTCTTTCAGAGGACCTGGTTTTTCTTTTTTCTTTTTTTCGAGACAGGGTTTTTCTGTGTAGCCCTGGCTGTCCTGGAACTCACTCTGTAGACCAGGCTGGCCTCGAACTCAGAAATCCACCTGTCTCTGCCTCCCAAGTGCTGGGATTAAAGGCGTGTGCCACCACTGCCCTGCTGAGGACCTGGGTTTGATTCCCAGCACTCACATAGTGCTTCACAACTGTCTGTAGCTCTAGTTCTAGAGGAACCAATGCCCTTTTCTGGCCTCCATGGCTACCAGGCCCACACATGGTGCACAGACATATATGCAGACAAACACCCATACACATAAAATAAAAGTACACACTAATAGTCAACACCACTGAGTGCAGATGCCCAAGTTACAGAAAGTCTGAGTTGAAACTTCCTCTGGAGACCTGCCTGTCTACTTTCTCTGTGTGGACCTTAGGTTTGATCAAGTTAAGGGCTTTGGGACCAGAGTAGCCCATGCTTGTGTCTCACTCAACCATGGACAGGTTGTGTATAAGCTGACCTGACTTGCTTCCTTCACGCCTCCTGGTAAAGTTGTTGGGAAGATCAGCTGAGAACAGCTGGCCTTACCTACACGGCACTCAACACTCAAACCTTCCCTGATGCTGTTCGTTCTGTTGGATTCCAGCCGCTTCAGTCACAGTCCTACAACATGGGATCCAGGGTGGGGGTTTCATCTTGAGAGTCCTCAAAGAGCCAAGCATGCAATATGTATCCATTAAAGAATTGTTGATTAGGGACTGTAGAGGTTGCCTAGGGGTTAAGAGTGCTAGCTGCATTCCCAAGGGACCAGCATTCAGTCCCTAGTGCCCATGTAGAGTGGTAACTCCAGCACAGGTGATCTGACTTCCTCTTCTGTACTCTGCATGTGTGCGTGTGTGTATGTGTGTGCACGCATACACCACAGTGCACTGATATACCACAAATGGATAGTATGAATGCCAACATACTGATTGCATGCACACACTCGCACACGTGCGTGTTCGCACACACACATATAGTGGTTGACTGGTGAATGAAAGGTAAACATTGCTTACTTTGAAACTCTCACTGCTCTAGAGGGGGTGGGACCTGGGAGAATCTGGCAAATGAGTGAGGCCAACTAAAGTCTCATGCCATAGACAAACTTTATTCAGAGCATCAGACAATTTATACTTTGAGGGTTAAGAGAGGTAACCTGAGTAAAGTTCTTATGCATTCAGGCTGTATACAATCACAAAGACAAGCTACATGTGACAAAACCATGTTTTTCCATAGAGGCATAAACATTTAATTGAATAACAGCAGCAAACAGTTTTGAGTAGTTGGAAGCAAACTCACTCCTACCCATCTGCTCACACCTGGGAGTGGCATAAAACATTCCAAGAACAATTGTGTGTTTTGAAGAAACTGGTCACAAGACTTGTTTTAGAGTTTTCTTACAGGCGCTTGGAATTTTCACATGACTCCATTCTTAACCATATTCTGACAGAAATCATTCCCAAGAGATTCCATGACGAAATAATGCTTGGGTTTATGGCTCCAGGGCAGGGACAGATAATTGATTGAACAAGAAGATGACTTCTTAGTGTTTCTCCCTTAGCTCTCTGAGCTGTGAGCCACTGACTGCTCGGAAGTCTTTTCAGGCTGTGAGATTTGAGCAAAGACTGTGGAAGTATGGCATTTTTCACAGCTTGTCCTGATACATTATAAAACATTTGCTCTTTTCTTGTAAACTGTGAAGACCAGAGAAAGTTTTTCTTACAGATGTCTCCAGAAACCCAATCCCAGGACAAGAAGGGCTGGGGTTGGACAAGCTGACCTTGCCTGAGCTCGTCTGTGCTGCATGGAAGAGCAGTTTGGTGATACATGCTAAGGATTGTTCTTGGCTGACTGGCCTCCTGAGACTCTAGTGAGGAGGAAGTTGCCATGGGAAACAATTACTCAAGAAACAGACTGTTCTTTTGAGAGTCAGTAACTCAGAGTAAAGTGGTATATGTTCGCCCACAAGCAGATCATTGCTCTTTATCTCCAATTATGAATCTGCTTGGCTGGAATTTTTGCTCAGAAGGAAACAATGTGGTGATCTTACCCCAAATGTCTGACTTGGCCAAGGAGCCCTTATCCAGGACTCTTAACTCTTGAGCTGCAAGCTTACTGCAGGGAGCACCATGAGAAAGGAAGGGCTGGTCAACTGCCCAGAGAACATGTTGAGTAATTTTGCTTTTGAAAGTAAAATAGACACAGCTGGTGATTTTCAGGCTATTGACTACAACAAAAGTCACTTTGAATTTTGACTATGAGGATCAGAATGATTGGGGATGGTGAGACCTTCCTCGGCCAGAATGAATGAAATAAATTATATTTTAATCCGACAATTTATCTTTTCTCCAGCAGTAAGTTTACTGCTGGAGAAAAACACTAGGTAGGGTTTATATGTGCTGGGAAGAAAGTGAGGTGAGCCTGTGGACTCAGGCTGGGAAACAGTGAGATTGGAAGTGGGGCCTTTGCAGAGTGGGCAGTGGAAAGCCCGTGGGTGTCTTGGGCTGACCTTGTCATGGCAACTTGGATAGATGGGGGGCGATTCAGGCAGTTGGATGAGCCTGGAAAGGTCCCTGAATCACAGAATCTTCAGTCTGCTGGGTTGGCATGATGTAGCTCAGGTACCGACAAAGGTAGATAGGAAAATATTTTCTCCCAGGAGAGAAGCTTGGGCCATTAGATCCTGGACATATTCTCTGGTGCCCTTGTTCTCTCTACTTTTAGCTCTGCCAACAGAAAGCAGCAGGCTTGTACCTGCAGACTGAATTCAGCTGTTGATCCGAATGAAAGAACAGGGCTCATGACAGGTCTCAATCTGTAAAAGCACTTGCCTCAAAAGCCTGATGAAACACCTGAGTTCAGTCCCTAGAACCTATATAAGAAGGCCAGATGCCCCATAGCCTAGAATATGCTGTGGCAGAACCAGCTCCCAAACCCTGTCCTCTGACCTGCACACTACTGACTGGAACTCTGCTCTCCTGTTTACTTAACCAGCAGATGATGTCTCTCAGTGAGTTTATAGGCCATTCCAAAGTTTCAAAGAGAGGGCTAGGGCATCCTTTGGGCAATGCCAGCCTTTCCTAGGGCTTGGGGGAGCACTGGGTATTCACAGTGGGAGGAGGGTCATGCTGCTGCTTATGAGAACAAAGTGGTTCGAACAGCCTCATGAGGGAGAACATTTTCCCTTCAAAATCTGTATTTTGTGAATATAGAGGGCACTTGGGAGTAGCCAATGCAAAGACAATTTGAATCAATTGAGCTTCCTGCAGAGAGTTTTAGTTCTTCAAAATTATGCTTGGAGAATTTAAATGACTAAAGTTTCTTAACCTGTTAGTAAGTAGAAAATGAACAAATCACATTCTACTTACTTTTGTGGATCAAAGATGCCAATATTAAATTTTTTTTAATGTGTATGAGTGTTTTGCCTGAATGTGCATCATGTGTATTCCTAGCACTTGTGGAGTCCAAAAGGAGGCATCAGATCCTCTGGAGCTGGAGTTACAGTCTGTGAGCTGCCATATGGGTGCTGGGAATCAAACCCAGGTCCTCTGGAAGCCCTCATATGTAGCGTGTATAACCTATGAACTGTCTCTTGATCTCCCAGGATACATATATTTGTATCTGATAAAAAAGGGATGGGGGTGGGGCACAGAGAGGGGAGATCGGGGAGAGATGCCTCAGTGGTGTTTACTGCTCTTGCACAGGACCAGAGTTCTGTTTCCAGCATCCACATTTGGCAGCTCACAATCATGTATAACTCCTGCTCCAGGGGATGCAATGTCCTCTTCCGGCCTTCAAAGACATCTGCACGCATGTGTATATACACACATACATACATGCATGTAAATAAAAAAAACCATTTACCTGGGTTCTGAATAGAAAGAAGAATGGGCAAAGCCAACGGAACCATCAGAATTAGTGTTTTCTTGTTTTTTAGTGATATATGGTGTTTTTTTCTTATATCAAAAGATATTTATTAGAAGCTACATTCTGTGAATTAGCCCCATGAGCTATTTATTTATTTATTTATTTATTTATTTAATTGAGATGAGGTCTTGCTACATGCCCATGACTGTCCTGGAACTCATGCGGACCTGGCTGGTCTCAAACTCATAGAAATCCACCTGCCTCTGCCTTCCTAGTGCTGAGATTAATGGCGTGTGCTACCATGCCTTGGTTCACATCCATTTCTTATTTGATACAGAGTTCTGTGGGCTCCGTAAACCTTGGGAAGGTGAGCCTTGCAGGTTTGGTAATAGACATACTTAAGGGTGAGCTTTGCCCCCTGGATACCTTGAGAATGACAATGTGTATATGTTTACACCACAGCGCTGAGGTCATTGTGACATGGCGAGTGCCATAAGAGAGACAGGGCTGTGTGTTTGCTCCACACTTTGGATGCATCTTATAAGGCGATCTACTTTGGGGTAACGGCAGTAGCAGTGGTACATCCAGACCATGCAGCAGTGGTGACAGTCACACTTTTTTCAGTGACTGATCTGGCAGACAAAGTCTTACTGGCTTTACCCCATGGTCATCAGGGGAAGTGAAGGAAGGGAAGCAGGCTTACTGATAGCAGAGCAGGGTGAGAAAGAAAGATGTGGCCTCAGATCCATAGCACTGAGGAGGCACTCTGGGAACAGCTGTACAAACAGAAGCATCTGTCATGTGGGATCGATAACCAACAGGTAGAGACACAGCTGCAGATCACTGGGCTGGCCATGCCTGGCTTTGTACTCCTAAAACAATCGCCTGGTTGCCAGCCACTCAAGATCAAAGCGAGAAGCCTGTGGGAGTGAAACTTGAAACTCAGAGCATGGCAGATGACTTAGAGGCCTGATGTGGCCCTAGAGGCTGAGAGACCAGAGGCTGCCTCTGAGCCATGGGTAGTAGTGACACTGGCTGTAAGCATTAGGTCCTGATCTCTTGCTGAAATGGGTCAGAAGTCAGATGCGGGTCTCACTGGGATGGCATCATGTGTCAGCAGGACTTCTGTGGCCTTACTTGAGGCTTTGCAGAAGTCTGTCTGCTTCTCTTGTCCAGGTTTGAGGGACTTCCATTCTTAAGCTTATGGCTTCCTTCCTCCATCTTCAATCACCTCTAGGTATTTCCAACCACCTTTCTTTCCGACTGGTTACAGTTGGGAAAGGTCTTTGCTCTTTACAGATTTATAGGAAGAGACCGGGTGGCCTGGGTAATCCAGGCTCATGGCCCCACCTCAAGGTCCTTAACCTTAAACACTTTCAAAGGGCTAGTTATCATCTAAGGGAATGTGCTCACAAATTCTGGAGATCAGGCTGTGAACATCACTGAAGGGGAATCATTTTGATTGCTACAATCCCCACTCAGATCACAAGGCACCAACAGGATTGGTGCAAACACAAAAGATTCCTAGGAAACATCTAGGTGGCTTAGTAGGAACTGGAGGGTGTGGGCGTAGGAGTGTGAGGCTGTCTATGGTGTCCATAATATATCGTGAATCTGTCTGTACAAGGAATGGGCAGAGTTAGTTAATGGCTAAATGAGACGTAATTGATGAATTTCTGCTACCATCTGGAGGGGCCCAAATCGGGAGATATGCGCAAAGGTGTTGTCTATGTTCTCATGTTTTCACTTCTAGAGTAAGAATAATGCCCCTGAATCTTTTATAAATTTATTTTTAAGGTATGTATATGCATATGATGCTATTTGCAATGCCAGAAGAGGGCATCAGACCCATTGGATATGGAGTTACAGGCAGTTGGCTGCCTAATGTGGGTGCTGGGAGCCAAACTCAGGTTCTATGCAAGAAGAGCACACTCTCTCTTAAAAAAATTATATATATATATATATATATGTCATTGATGTTTTGCTTGCCTGTATGTCTGTGTGACGGTGTTAGGTCCCCTGGAAGTGGAATTACAGTCAGCTGTGAGCTGCCTTGTGGGTGCTGGTAATTGAACCCAGGTCCTCTGGAAGAACAGACACTGCTCTCAACTGCTAAGCCATCTCTCCAGATGCCTTTCTAGTAATCTTATGTATGAAAACTTCATTTTCCTTATAAAACTTTCCAGAGTGTGACATATATTAACACTATGTATGTATATATGATATATGATACACTTATCTCTAAGGATTAATGAGACAAAGCTCACATAATTTACAAGGTATGAGGAAAATGAATACCACATAATATTATTGGGTGTAGCCAATGCTCTTAACTGCTGAGCCATCATTCTAGCCCAGACTCGTCCTGAAAAGAATTTTTCTTTTCAAGGCAGAGTTTCCTAGGACTTGCTCTGTAGACCAGGTTGGCCTTGAACTCACAGAGATCAGCCTGCCTCTGCCTCTATAGTGCTGGGATTAAAGGCACGTGCCACCACAGCCCAGGTCAATATAAATTCTTAGAGAGGAACCTGAGTCATCTCTCTAGCTTTGTGCATAGTGTCACCTGACTGGTTGCTAATAGTGCTTGCAGAGATAGGTATTAGAACCAACCTGCTGTTATGAGGAAAAGCCAGATTCATGGCTACAGAGGGTTTTGATATGTGCTGTTTCTGATTTCTTTTCGATTGACTTAAAAGCTGTCTCAAGTTAATAGGTGCAGCAGAAATTAGGAAGGCAAATTGCCTCACCTGGGGCCAGCAGAATGGCTATGCAACGGAGAACTTGTGTAATTCTTTCAGATACAGGGTGGCTATTTCTGGTCATTTGCAATGATCAGCAAAGCCAGTAAGGAACCTAATATCTTCTTCCATTTTAAATATGTTTAATACAATAGACACAGTGTCTGAATGTGTTTGGGTTTCTATTACAAAACACCAGAGAGCAGTGCCTCACAAAGAGTGGAAGTTTATTCTCGAAGTCTGGAGGCTGTGAAGCTCACAGCTGACTATAATTCCAGTTCCAGGGGACCTAACACCCTCACACAGACATACAGGCAAGCAAAACATCAATGACATATATATATATATATATATAAATTTTTTTAAGAGAGAGTGTGCTGTTCTTGCATAGAACCTGAGTTTGGCTAGGCAGCCAACTGCTTATAACTCCATATCCAATGGGTCTGATGCCCTCTTCTGGCATTGCAAATAACATCATGAAGGCATGGGCTTAACAGTTGTTGGTGGTGTGGATGTGTTTCTACATGGCTGAGGTTGCACAGGAACCTTTTTGATCTCCTTTATAGGGTCACTAACTTTGTTTCTAAGGAATCCATCTTCTCCAAATGCCCTGATCTTAGGGTTTAGCTTTCAACCTGTGACTTGAAAGGGGGGCGGGGCTATAACACTGCAGTCAATGGAAGATGCCACCTTATGAGTTGAACAGTGTCGATTTATTTTGGTCTTTTGATTTTGAAGACAAGGTTTCTCTGTATAGTCCAGGCTGTTCTGTGTAGATCAGGCTAGCCTCAACTTTAAGAGATCAGCCTGCCTCTGCCTCTCAAGTGCTAGGATCAAAGGTATGTGCGCTGCTAACTCTCAGCCTTTCTCTACTGTGTGATTTTACTTTTCTTTTTCTTTCTTTCTTTCTTTTTTTTCCCCCCGAGACAGGGTTTCTCTGTGTCCTGGAACTCACTCTGTAGACCAGGCTGGCCTCGAACTCAGAAATCCACCTGCCTCTGCCTCCCAAGTGCTGGAATTAAAGGCGTGTGCCACCAATGCCTGGCGAGATTTACTTTCTTAATCAAAATTTAAAAATAAAAAGGTAAAATAAGCCAGAAAATAAGTCATAAAATAAGCATTTGATGGGAATTATCAGCAATGTAATCTGGGAGCTCCTGCTCTTATGTTCATTTTTATTTTTATTTTCTTTTTAATGCTGCTGAGGATGGGACCCAGAACTTCATGCATGCTCGGCAAGCACTCAATCACTGAGCCATGCCCTCCAGTCCCCAGAGTTTAATCTGTTCATCATTTGGGAAGTAATTGCCATAGCATCAAAATCCTATCAAATACAGGGGCAGGAGTTGCTGGAGAGATGGCTCAGGGGTTAGGACCACTTGTGGCTCTTCCAGAGGACCCGAGTTCTGTTCTTAGTATCCACATGCTGGCTCACAACCACCTGTCCCAGGGGATCTGACACCTTCTGATGTACAGAAAAATATGCAGGCGAAACAGTCATTCATAGACAATATAAAATATCTAAAAGTTATTAAATAATAAATATTAAAAAACTGAGGTGGTTGGTATGCATCATCAGTGTGTTCATGCAAAACTCACTCGCTCTGCAGGAATGGGCTTCAGCTGCTAAGATTCCAGCAGGGCGGAGAACAAGTATAGACTTGACCTTGCCTACTTGTTGAGGTGAGCAGAGAATAGCAGCCGTCTGAAGACTGTTCAAGAGAGACAGGAGTGACAAGGTTGAGTTCAGATATAGCTTCAGCACATTGAGGTTTATCTTTTAAAACAAGAAGACGGGCTGGAGAAATGGCTCAGTGATTTAAGAGTGTGTGCTGCTGATCCCCAGTACCCACATGAGGTGACTTACGACCACCTGTAACTCCACCACCAGGGGATCTGACCCCTCTGCAGGTACGTGTACTCATGGGCACATAACCCAGCAAAAATATGACTAAAGTCAAATAAACATAAAGAAGCAACATCGCCAAAGTGATCTCTGTAATGGCTGTATCAATTTCCATCCCCTGCCAGCAGTGAAGAAAGGTTCCTTTCTCCATAGCCATTCTAGCATTTGTTGTCAGGTTTGTTGCTGACAGTCATTCTGACTGGGGTGAGGTGGTATCTCAAAGTAGTTTTAATTTGCATGTCCCTGATGGCTAGGAATATTGAACACTTTAAAAAATAGTTGCTGGGTGGTGGTGGTGGTGGTGGTGGCGGCGGCGGCGGCGGCGGCGGCGGCGGCGCACGCCTTTAATCCCAAGTAACTGGGAGGCAGAAGCAGGTGGATCTGTGGGTTTGAGACCAGCCTGGTCTACGGTGTGAGTTCCAGGACAGCCAGGGCTACACAGAGAAACCTTGTCTTGAAAAACAAACAAACAAGTAAACTAACAAGTTATTGACCATTTGTATATCTGTTTTTGAAAACTGTCTATTCATTTCTATCTTAGGGTTTCTATTGCTGTCATGAAACGTCATGACCAAAACATGTTTGGGAGGAAATTATTTATTTGGCTTGTATTTCTATATTGCTGTTCATCATTGGAGAAGGTCAGGGTAGGAACTCAAGCAGAGTAGGAACCTGGAGGTAGGAGCTGATGCAGAGGCCATGGAGGAGTGCTGCTTTCCTGTTTGTTCCCTGTGACTTGCTCAGCCTGCTTTCTTTAGAATCCAGGACCACCAGCTCAGGGATGGCCCCACTCACAATGATCTGAGTCCTTCCCCATTGATCACTAATTAAGAAAATGCTCTATAGGTCTGTGTACAGCTCAATCTTATAGAGACATCTTCTCAGTCGAGGCTCCCTCTTCTCCGATGACTCTAGCTTGTGCCGAGTTGCATTAAAACTATCCAGCACAGGTTCATTTGTCCATTTGTTGATTGCCAGTTCTATTCCCTTGGTATTTAATTTCTGTGATCCTTTGCTAATTCTGGATGGTAGCCTGTTGTCTGAAGCATAACTGGTAAACTTTTCTCGAACCCCGTGGGTTGTCTGTGTGCCCCGCAGATTGTTCCCTTTGCGGGACAGCCCCTTTCTATTTTCACATGGCCCCATCTGAGGATACTTGGGTTTGTTCCATACGGTTGGTACTCTAGAACTGCCACACGACCCAGCTATTTCTCCTTTTAACACATACAAGAACTCCACACCCTAACATGGCTTTGCACCCCATGTCTATAGCTGCATTATTCACTATAGGAAGGGATGGAATTAACTGAGATCTTCATCAACAGATGAATAGCTAATGAAAATCTGGTATATGTGAAAAATGGAATGCTGCTCATTTCCTAAAGAAAAATGAAATTATGGATGGACTTAGGTTGCATAATATTAAGCAAGGTGACACAATTTTAGAAAGAAATAAACTTCATGTTTCCATATATATGTGGAATCTAGCCAATGACACACGTGTACATGTAAACAAATGTTCGTGTGGGTATAGGAGCACATGAAGGAAAGAATAGCCAGTTATAAGGGAAGGAGGGGGACTGAGTTCGGTGATGCGCATGCACTGTGAGGGATCTAAAGCCGACTGTTTTCCTTGCTCTGACTCTGTCATGGACCTTTGTTTTTGGTGGTGGATGAGTGCATAAAATATATTTGATGGTGAAAGTGTAATATTTAATGTGAAGCTCCATAGCTTCCATTCCGAATGCCGATGCTAACTGTCTATACTCTCACTGAGTTGTGTGTATGTTGGGTCTGGTTAATTTTGGTATGTGATGTTTTTATTTATGTGTAGGTTTTTTTTAAACAATAAAGTATCTTAAAAAAAAAAAAGACCAGAGGGCATCTGGCAGGATCTGTCTCTGGGACAGTAGATAATTGTTTCATGGTCCCACTGCCCAGTGAAAGAAGAAAGCCTCCTACAAAATCTACTTAGACGAGCCCAACAATTTAAAGTCTGTGATGTGGTCCAAGGACATACAGCAAATGAAGAAATGCTTTCCTTAAAGTGTGTTAGGGTGTGAGAGTGTGCCCTGCTCTTCCAGGGCACCCAAGTTCAGGTTCCAGTGCCCATGCCAGGTGGCTCACAACTGCCTGTACATCGGCTCTAGAGGATCTGATGCCCTCTTCTGAACTCCATTGGCACCTGCATACAGATGCACATAACTGAAAATAAAATAATATACACCTTGAAAAAAGGAAAAAAGAAAAAGAAAACAGACAAAACCAAACTCAACAACCAACCAACCAACCAACCAGCCAACCACAGAAAGGGTCAGTATGTTGGCATTCATGCTAACCATTTGTGTGACATGCTAACCACGTCAGTATGCTGTAGTGTACACAGGCACAATCATACACATACACAGACATACACTATACACACACATACTCATATACAGACACACACATACAGATATATACACACACAGGCACACACACATACATATACATATAGACAGATGTACACACACATAAAGGCAGATATACACAGACTTACATATAGACACATAGTCACACACATATAGACACGTATAGACATGCACATACTCATATAGATATATACACAGACACTTGCAGCCATGCAGGCACACATACACATACCTACCCACTCACACACATACAGACACACATAAACACATACCATAGTCATGGCACTCTGCAGCTTTCTCACATGAGAAGAGAAAGATATTAGCAAATGAGAAATAGCAATAAAAGCATCACAAGTCCTTGCCTTTTTTTTTTTTTTTTTTCTTTCAGGACAGGGTTTCTCTGTATAGCCCTGGCTGTCCTGGAACTCACTCTGTAGAGCAGACTGGCCTCGAACTCAGAAATCCGCCTGCCTCTGCCTGCCTCTGCCTCCCAAGTGCTGGGATTAAAGGTGTGCGCCACCACTGCCCAGCTACGATTCAGTGTCTTGGCAGGGCAATTTGCTCTATGGGTTGCCTGCATTTCTCATCCTGGCCTGCAGGTGTCTCCCATGTCCTCTGCAGGGTTCCCACTGTGATTGCAGACGGCCCTGGTGTATGAGAGGACTGGGCTTTGGCTACTGTCATCTCTTCTGAGGATCTGGGGGACAGGCTGACCCTTTGGGGTTCATGGTTGCCACCTGCACTGTATTGGATTGGCATCTGGATTCAGGCCACTAACACAGACACTATCCTTCACCTCTGGATGCCTTCTCGGGCCAGCTTGTCAGTGCCTTAAAATGAGAGAAAACCCTGGCTCCCAAGTCCTCGTTGTAAAGCATTTCACACTGAGAGTGCCACTTCACCTCTTAGTATGTAGACACAGTCTGCAAACATGTGTTCCTTGTTTGATTTACTCTTCTAGCTTCATAAAATCCCTTTCCCTCTCGTGTGTGTGTGTGTGTGTGTGTGTGTGTGTGTGTGTCTGTGCGCACATATGGAGGCCAGAAGACAACCTCAGGTGCTATTCACTTGGATTTTTCACTGTTGCTCACTGACCTGTAACTCACAGGCCAGGAGTCCTGGAGATCCACTTACCCTTGTTTCTCGAGTATTGGGATTATAAATGCGCACAACCACACCTGGGTTTCTATAATGCCTTTTCTCATGAACATGCTGCACATGTCTGGGGACCTAGGTTAGACATTATAAATGATGCCACACCAGGAAGCCATTTAAAGATGGTTCCCTTTTCTGACAGCCAACTAGAAGTTGACATAAGTCTGAACCTTTTGATTCTGCCCTCCACTTTAGGCAGGAGCCCCAGGGACATAGTGATGGAAGGCAAGCTGTCATTGCAAACTCGGAACATCTGGCTGTGTGAATACCCTGTGCCTCCTGCACTCAGCCAAGAGCACTTCTGATCATGCTCCTGTTCTTAATGAGATGGTGGTGTTTCTGGAGAATCTGCTGTCACTGCTGTGGCTGTTCACCACCAGGATGGAGCAGAAAACCTGCCGATGGGCCAGGAGATATATGTGGGCTTGTTAGGGCAGCTTCAGGGAGGTGCAGGTGAGTACTCTTGACACTAGGGTTGAGCTTAGGAATTAAACCCTCTGTGGTTGATGTTCAAATAAAGCAGCTGGTGATTCCTAGTGTCAGGACAGTGACTCAGGGGACTCACTCAGTGGGGGCACGGAAGCAAATTTGTTGGGATTTGCTTGGTGATTTTGGTACATGAATGTCTTGATTCATCTTGTTGGAGATGGGATCCAGCAATATAGTTACAGGGATATAGTTTGAAAAATCCCCAAATTATTTAAGGCTGTGAGACTCTTTCTCAAGGTCTCAAACAAAATAGATTTAAGGATACTATTTTTTTTTTGTAGAAAACATCTTTCTTTCTTTAAAAATACTTTTATTACTTTAAACATTTTAATTTTATGTGTATGAGCATTTGCCTGTGTATATATATGTGCACCATGTGAATGCCTATTGCTGGCAGAAGCCAGGTGAGGATGTTGTTATCCCCTGGAGCTGGACTTACAGATAACTCTGAGCTGCTTTGTAGGCTCTTGAATGGAACCTGGGTCCTCCACAAGAGAAACGAGTGCTCTTAACCACTCTGCCATCTCTCCAGCATCCCATTCTTTCTGTCTCTGTCTCTCCCTGGTATTCATACCATGACACACATGTGTATTTCAGAGGATAATTTCCAGGGGTTGGTTCTCTCCTACCATGTGGGTCCTGGGAATTGAATTCAGGTCTTCAGGCTTGGCATACATGTACACTCTTCCATCTTATTCATGAGTCAGGGTCTCAGAATCAAACCCAGAGCTCAGTGATATGACTAGTCCCACTAGCCAGCTGTCTCTGGGAACTCCTGCTTCTGCTTTCTTAGGCTGGAATTATTTACAGCATTTATAGGAGATGTATCAGGAGTTCAGATTCATCTTTGGCTACATAGTGAGTTCGAGGCCAGCCTGACATACCCAAGACCCTGTCTCAAAGCAAGCAAGCAAACAAATGCTTTCAAGAGAGTTAGGGAGGTGGAAAGAGGAGAGTCATTGGTAAATGTTGCAGGCTGGAGAGATGGCTCAGCAGTTAAGAACACTTTCTGTTCCTTCAGAGGACCTGAGTTCGGTTCTCACCCCATGTCAGGCGGTTTTCAACCATTTGTAACTCCAGTTCCAAGACGCCTCTGAGGGCACCTTCAAACATGTGGCAAACACACACACACACACACACACACACACACACACACACACACACACGGGGCAGGAGAGAGGGAGATACAGAAGGAGAGAGAGAGAAAGTAATTCTGAAATTAAAAAAAATTCAAGTCAGATAGTGGTTTCAGTGAAAAGCAAGATCAGGGATAGCATTAGCAATGGCTGCCACATGGTGGGCACAGCACGGATTCAGGGACTGTGTGTGTAGGAGCTGAGCTGAGGCCATCTGGCCTTGGGTCTCAGTTTTTCTGTCTTTTGCTATCATTTATGTTGTACCATTGGCATCTTTGCTTTTCACGCCATAGATTTATGTTGTTCTTGAGCTGGAATTGTAGCACAGGAACAGAACGTTTTTCAGAATTGTATTTGGTGTAGTGATCGCCTAGTAAAAATTCAATAAGTGCCAAAAGGACATAGCGTGGCAACAAACAGTTAATATAAATGGTGGTGGTTACAGAGCGCAGGACTGCTTTGCCAAAGCGCCCTCCTCCATGGCTTTCCTTTTGATTTGTAGGATATTTGTGTCTGCATGAAAACGAGCAACCTACAATTCTGGTGCAGAGTATGGTTAAATTTTGAGTCTTTGCTTTGCATCAGTGTTAGAACATAGCAGGCATTGCTCCTGTGGCACCGACCGTGACAGGTATGGTGTTTGTGCTTAAGTAACTTGCTCCAGTGCCCTCATATGTGGTATGGATGCCCCACTGGCACACAGAGGGAAACTGCCAGAGATTGCATGCTACAGAGGCTCAGCAAGTGGATTTAAAATTGTTTTCTTTGGTTAAAGTTTTTTCTAAAAAGGACTATTAAATTAATTAAATCTGTTTGGTGTGTATATTTATGTATATATGCATGCATGTGTGATGATTTGCATATGCTTGGCTGAGGGAGTGGCACTATTAGAAGGTGTGGCCTTGTTGGAGAAGTGTGTCACCGTGGAGTGGGTTTGGAGACTCTCCTCCCAGCTACCTGAGGATGCCCAGTCTGTTTCTGGTTTCCTTCAGATGAAGATGTAGAACTCTCAGCTCCTCCTGCACCATGTCTACCTGGATGCTGCCATGCTCCCACCTTGCTGATAATGGACTGAACTTCTGAACCTGTAAGCCAGCCCCAATTAAATGTTGTCATTTACAAGACTTGCCTTGGTCATGGTTCACAGCAGTAAAACCCTAACTAAGACAGCATGTAAGTATCTATGCATGCATGTGCTTTCATGCGCGTGCACACAGATGTGGTGTGTGTGTGTGTGTGTGTGTGTGTAGGTCAGAGGTATCTTCCTCAGTTGATCTTCACATTTTTTTTTGAGATAGGGTCTCACTATATAGCTTTGGCTGGCCTGGAATCTATGGAGACCAGGCTTGATACCATCTCACAGAGATCCACCTGCCACTCTCTCCCAAGTGATGGGATTAAAGGTGTGCACCACCATCCTGGTTTTATATATTTATTTTTTTGAGACAAGGTCTCTCACCAAACCCAGAGTTCCCCTGATTCAACTTGATTAGGATGGCTAGAAAACTGTAGGCATCCTCCTGTCTGCATTTCACTGTCACCTGGATTATGGGTATGTGCCACTGTGCCTGGCTTTTCTGTGGGTGTTGGGAAGCTAAGTCAACCCCTCAAGCTTGTATGGCAAGTGTGAACTGATAGCCATCTCTCTAGCTCTGCCCTTATTTTTTTATTAAGACATAGAATACAAGCCTATGGAGCACACACTGTAGAGGGGGACTTTACTAACATTTACTGAATATTGTTCCAGGCATAATTACCATCCTCACCCACTTCTCCCTACTTCCTGCCCAGTGCAAGGACAGCATACTGGCTCTCTGGCCTTATGGTCTCATCTAGTTGTTGTTCACAGTAGTGGTGGCCCTCAGCATGGACCAAATCAGGTGGCAGCCCAGTCTGGCCTTGTGAGGTATGGTCATGGTATTTTGTGCTTTTGATGTCTACTTCAAGCTGACCCAGTGTGGCACAGCAATTCCTTTCCTAGGGACATGCTAGCGTCTGCAGGGTCTGTAGGTGCCAGCAAGGCACTGACTTGGCCAGCTGCAGGCAGCTTGTGCTTTTCATCAGTGGCTTCAATCTATCCCCAGGGTCCCTTATCAGAGATCTTCTCTCACACCAAGGGCTGAAATGCTGCCATCTGTATCCTTAGCAGCTGGCCTCTGGTCTTTCTGATGAAAAAAAGACTCTGACAGCTTTGTGGAGCTCATGCTTTGGTGAGCTCTCTGGCTCAACTCCATTTTTTTTTTTTTTTTTGCATCTCCAGTGTCCTTTTTCTTTGTTCTGTGTCCCTGGAATCAAAGGAAATAATTTGTAACAAATCGTAAGGATTTAAATTTATTTTATTTTTTATATTTATGAGTGCTTACCTGCATGTATGTCTGTGCACCACATACATGCAGTGCCTGAGGAGGCCATAAGAGGGTGTTAGATCCCTTGGAACTGGGGTTACAGATGGTTTTGTATTGCCATGTGAATGTTGGGAATTGAACTAGGGTCATCTGGAAGAGCAACCACTGCTGTTAGCTGTTGAGTTATTTCTTTAGCTCTAAATCATTGGGATCTTGAGAAGTGGAGACAACCTTTCTGTGAATGGCTGTTTCACCCAGCTGATTGCTTTGGGACTCAGAATTCTCTCCCTTGATTATATATAAACATATTAACAAGGTAATCACACACACTATATATATTCAATTCGGCAATTTTCTTACCCAGCCAGTATTTACAATGTTTCATTTTTTTTATCATTGGGAAGGTTACAAAGATTATTATTATTATCATTGCCATTATAATTATTAAAATTTAAATTTTGTATAGGTATATGCGTTTTTGTACAGGTTTGTATACACGAGTGCATGTAGTTACAGTTTGGTTTCTTTGAAAAACACAGAAATATTATGAGACTATGTTTTCATTTTATCCCAGGTGTGGGATATGGGGCTGTTTCAGATTGTTCACAGCAGTTGACTATGATTTGCCTAGTGCTTTAGCAGGAATGTGATTTTTCCAGCTGTAGATAGTTCCTGTGATTGTGTGATGTTTGGAATTCTGGGGACTTTTCAGAGGCTATATAAATGCTAAGGCCTTGAGAGGAGGGGTTGTTGTAGCTGTTGGTGGGTTGTTGGTTGGTTGCTGTTGATCACAGTTTGTTAAGTAGTTGTGCCCAAAAAAGAAACAACAACAAGAAGAAATTAGATATCCTGGCAGTGAAGATCAAACTTTCCCCAAAGAATTTGATGCCCCTAATCAGTAGGAAGTAGCCTAATGATAAAGCAGCCCCTTTCCTCTCTATCCTTCTTATTCTCCCCTATCTAGTGTTAGGAGGTTGAAAGGGAAGAAAAACTGGCAGAGAAGGATGAAAGAAAGAAGAACCCACAAAGTAGCAAAGGATCAGCTACAAATGCAGATATCTGGAGAGACCAATGGAGTCCAATATCTTGGAACTGGAATTACAGACAGTTGTAAATTACCTGATATGGGTGCTAGGGACCGAACTTAGGTCCTCTGCAAGAACAGAATGAGTGCTTAACTACTGAGACATTTATTCAGCCCTTCACTGAGCATTTAGGGAATTTAAAATATAAAATTGGAGCCAGTGAGTTGCCTCAATAGATAAACCTGACTATCTGAGTCCAATTCCCAGAACCCATTTGAAAAAAGCCAGATGCAGTGATGTGCAAACATATACAGAGAGATGAAAGGTGGAGCTAGGAGAATCACCTAGGAGCTATGGTCCACCTAGTCTGGAATACCTGACCTTAACCAGTTTCCAAAAGGTGTTCTCCTATTTCAATACATGTGCCATGGAATGTGCATGTGTGCATGTGTCTGCATACATATATATACTGAATAAAAGTATTACCTTTATTAGATAGGCATGGTGGTATATGTCTTTAATCCCAGCACTCAGGAAGCAGAGGCAGGTGGATCTCTGCAAGTTTGAAGCTAGCCTGGTCTACAAATTGAGTTCCAGGACAACCAGGGCTACACAGAGAAACTCTGCCTCAAAAAACAAACAACGAAACAAACACACACAAAAACCCAAAATAAATACATCTTTATTACCTATTACAATCCCTCCAACCAGCCACTTCTCTTTCTATCTCTCTTTTTGAGACAGAGTTTCTCTGTGTGATGGATCTGGCTGTCCTGGAACTGGCTCTGTAGACCAGGCTGGCCTTGAACTCACAGAGATGCACCTGCCTCTGCTTCCTGAGTGCTGGGACTAAAGGCATGCACCACCACTGCCCTGAACCTACTTCTCATTTTTAATGAATAGGACAATGACTGGAACAAGGGTCAGCTTCCTGACAGTTGGAATGACATGCTAGGAGACTGAAACATGCCTTTTGTATCAGGCCGTGGGTTCTTATACCCTCTCCCACTGTTGTAAGCAACAAGATGTGTCTAACTTGTCTTTTCCCAAATGCAAATTGTAATGGAGAGGTAGTTGAGAGGTGAAATAAAAATACAAAACAGTGTATGTATGAGCTGGCCTCTGGCTTTATTTGGAAGACCATACAGTTCCATAACTTTGGGCCATCTACTGCTCACCTCTCCCTGGCCTGTAATTTGTACTCTTGCCTGCTCCACAAGGTTGGGGGTAGGAGTGGGTGCCCCCAATTGAGATGGCATAGAAGAGAGCTTTCACCCTTCACCATAACAAAGAGCCAGTAACACAACAAGGATTCCCCAAATGATCATTAAAGTAATGAAATTGGGATTTCTTTGTAGTGTGACCTCAAACATGCTTTCCCCACTGCTCAGACCCACAGGCCTCTCAGGTATTACATGTTTGGACTCTGTTAGCAGTTCCAGGCTAACATCCTTCCAGGATGAAGAATGTGGGTGAGTTGAGAACCATGGTCTCACATTGAGTGAGCATTTTAGAATACTGTATTAGTTTACTTAGAGAATTTGCAGTCATCTGAAAAAAAATCTCTGCTTTTAGGGCTGGAGAAATGGCTCAGTGGTTAGGAGCACTGGATACTCTTATAGAGTTCATGGGTTCAGTTCCCAGTACCCACATGGCAGCTCACAGTTGTCTGAAACTCCATTCGGAAGAGATCCAATGCCCTCTTCTGACTCTCACGGTCGCCAGTCACACACATTGGACATGTTTGTACAGGCTGGCAAAAGATTCACACATATAAAAAAATCTGTTTATATGTCTATCTTATTTTCCCCTCTTAAAATACTGAATGTAAGTTCATTTTCTCTCTCTCTCTCTCTCTCTCTCTCTCTCTCTCTCTCTGTGTGTGTGTGTAGCAAGTGCACATGTGTATGTACATGTGTGTGTATGTGTATGCATGTATGAATTTGTGGAACCCAGAGGTACCCATAGGTGCTGTTCCTCAGGTACTATTTATCCTGTATTTTTTAAAAAAATATTTATTTATTTAATGTATGTGAGTATACTGTCCAACCTTCACGACAGAAGAGGGCATGGGATCCCATTACAGATGGTTGTGAGCCACCATGTGGTTGCTGGGAATTGAACTCAGGACCTCTGGAAGAGCAGTCAGTGCTCTTAATCACTGAGCCATCTCTCCAGCCCTTATCCTGTATTTTAAAAAATTATTATTGTGTGTGCTGGATAGTTTTAATGTCAACTTGACACAAGCTAAAGACAATGCCTCCATAAGATCAGGGCTATGGTCCTGGGTTCTCTAAGAAAGTAGGCTGAGCAAAGCATGAAGAACAAGCCAGTAAGCAGCATCCCTCCATGGCCTCTGCATCAGCTCCTGCCTCCAGGTTCCTGCCCTGTGTGAGTTCCTGTCCTGACTTCCTTCAGTGAACAGTGCTGTGGAAGTGTAAGCCAAATAAATCCTTTCCTCCCCAACTTGCTTTTGGTGATGGTGTGCTGTCACAGCAATGGTCCCCTAACTACGACATTGTGCATGTACATGATGTGTGTGAGGGCATGCTTGCCATGGCACACATGTGGTGGTTGAAGGACAGCTTTGTGGAGTTGGTTCTTTCTTTCTATCTCTATGTGGGTCTTAGGGGTTGAACTCTGGTCACCAGGCTTGTGCAGTCAGCACCTTTATCCACAGGGCCTTCTCATTGCTCCCACATTATTTCATTAAGATTTTGTTTTATTTTTTAAAAATAAAAAAAGGTGTGTGAGCCTGGGATGGCAGTGGGATCAGACACCTTGGGGCGGAGTTTCAGGTGTTTGGGAGCTGCCCGGGATGAGTGCTGGAAACCAAACAGTACATGATCTCTAGCCCCAACACTATAGGTTCTTTTCAGATCGGCTCTCACTGCCTGGAACTCACCAAACAGGTTACATTGGCCGGCCAGCAAGGTCCGAAGGCCTGGCTGTCTTGCCAGCTCTGGGGTTATAGCCACAAACCACTGTAGCCTGCTTTTTTGCCTTTTTAACATAGGTTTTCAGGATCAAACTCAGGTTATGGCGCTTTTAAGCAAACCTTACCAACTGAACTATCTTCCTAGCCACTTTTGTCTTTTTGGTTAATAATTGACTTATTGCGTGCGTGCGTGCGTGCATGTGTGTGTGTATGTGAAGGTCAGAGAACAACTTTAAGAGTCAGTTTTCTCCTTCGTGTATTTGTGTGTGTGTGTGTGTGTGTGTGTGTGTGTGTGTGCACGCGTCTGGAATGAAACTCAGGTTGTCAGACTTATAGCAAGCACATTACCTGTTGAGTCATCTTGCTTACCTTTGTTCTCTGGCTTCTGTGTCTTCGATTTTCTGCTCTCACGAGCTCATTGTCTGTTTTTTTTGTTTTTAGTCAGGGTTTCTCTGTGTAGCCCCACCTGCCTTGGAACCCTCTGTAGACCAGACTGGCCTTAAACTCACAGAGATCTGCCTGCCTCTACCTCCCAAGTGCTGGAATTAAAGGCATGTGCCACCACCTCCAGGCTTGTCATTTATTACCTTTAATTCCATGTGATTCAGGAAATTCAGGTCTGGTAAACACACACACATACACACACACTTCTCTCATTAAAAACAATTTTTTTTTGAGGTCCAACCCTAAAAAAATGTCTTAACACTTGATAATTTACCGTGAAAGAACTTTTGAGAATTTTCTTAGTGTGATGGCTGAAGAGAGAGAAAGAAACAGATTCTTCCCTGCAGGTTTTGTGGCACCTCATGCATTTCCCACAGCCTGGAGACCTGGGCCAGGAGCGAAGCATCTGCCTTTGTCTGGTTTTGCTGTCTCCGTCTTCTATCCATTTTCTGTATCTTGAAGTAATTTGAGACCACCAACAATTTACAGAAACAGTGACTAAATATGATTTTGACATAAGAGAGAAAATGATATTTAGAAGTGGAACCCAGTTACCTTTCATAGTATTTATTTACATTAAGGATTTTTTAAATTTTTATTTTTATTCTGGATCTCTCTATTATCCCTGGATGGCCTAGACTTCACTATGTAGACCAGGCTGGCTTCAAACTCAGAGATCTGCCTGAGTCTGCTTGAGTGCTGAGATTAAAGGTGTGAGACAGTACAGTCAGCTTTTGTTTTAATTTTATGTGTATGTGTGGGTACAGAACTCTAGTTGCCCATAGAGGTTATAGGTGTTGGATCCCCTGCTGTTAGAGGCAATTGGGAACTGCTTGTTGTGGATGGTGAGAATTGAACTTGGGACCTCTGGAAGAGTAGCAAGCACTCTTAAACACTGAGCCATCTCTCTAGCTTCAGATTTATTGCATTTTTAATTATGTGTGTATGTGGTACATGTGTGTATATGTGTGTATGTGTGTGTATGTGTGTATATGGTGTGTGTGTATTTGTATGTGGTGCGTGAGTGTGTATATGTGGTGTGTGTGTATGTGGTGTGTGTGTATGTGTGTGTATGTGTGCATATGGTATGTGTGTATGTGTGTGTATTTGTATGTGGTGCATATGTGTGTGTATGTGGTGTGTGTGTGTGTGTGTGCATGCACATGTGTGAGTGCAGGTTCCTGCCGAGTCCAGATGAGGCACTTGGTGCTTAAGTTATGGGCTGTGTGCTGCCTGATGTGGGTGATGGGAACCAAACTTGAGTCCTCTCAAGTCCATACTCAGAACTGTCATCTTTTCAGCCCCACCTCCCAGTATTCTACTGGTAATTGTATCTGTAGTTTTTAAAAAATGGAAGCCGGGCAGTGGTGGCGCATGCCTTTAATCCCAGCACTCAGGAGGCAGAGGCAGAGGCAGGTGGATTTCGAGGCCAGCCTGGTCTACAGAGTGAGTTCCAGGACAGCCAGGGCTATACAGAAAAACCCTGCCTCAACCCCCCCCCCCAAAAAAAAAAAGAAATGGAATCAGTCACTTTCAAACTTTATAGGTTGGTATGTAACTAGTAAACTGAGCTAGCATCATATAGGGGATGTAGTTTATGTTGGAGATCCAATTTCATTAGTATCTCTAATCTCCTTTAAAAATTTCTGAGGAGGATACTTGGGAGATAGCTCAGTGTGCAGAGCTGATCAAGCTGACCTAATTTTGAATCCTTAGCACCAGGAAAAAGGCCAGACCTGGCCACATGCTTCCCAGGGCTGGGAAGTGGAGAGAGAAAGATCTCTGTGATCGCTGGTCGACGGCTTAGGTCCAGGTTCAACGAGAGACCCATTTTCAGGGAATATAAGGCGAAGTGTGGCAGAGCAGGACACTGACCATCTTTATTTGGCTTCTATGCATGAGTATGGGTGCATGCACTTGCACATACATGTGCATATACACCACACACACACATGCACACGTGCGCACACTCACAAATTTGCTGGATGAGAGTGGCGTTTGCCTGTCACTGGATGAAACCCTGATGACCTATGATCCTTTTGGTGACTCATAAGTGTAACAGTGGCACAAATGCTGTAAGCATAACCACCACCTCAGCTTAATGCTAAGGAATAATACAAATCCCCGAGAGCTGAAAATATCGAGTAACCTTGAACCATCGTTACGTTCTCCTGTCTCGTTTTCCTGTCTCGCATCCCTCACCCTGGCTGCTTGAAGGAAGAGAATGTGAGGGTGGCGCTTCTTTTCTTCTGCTTTGAATTTCTCTCTCCTTGGTTTTCACAAATAAGTGTTTCGTTTCCCTCCGCTGATAGGATCTAGGGATGAGGCATTGAGAAAAGGAGGGGGGAAGGGTGAGGGCCGTCTGGCGGCAGGTGTTCAAGCCATGGGCTCTTCACAGGACTTCCCATGGAACTTCCCATGCCTACCTTGACAGCATGGTTCTAGTTTGGGTGTCAGTGACTCCTTCCACAGCCCCCAGGAAAGCCACTGTGCGCCTGAACTCCTGGCAGCGGTTCCCTCCATTCTTCTCTGAGATTTTATAAGGGGAAACCATGTCGTTTGTCCTTGAATAAAACTCCTCAGGGCCCTGGGAAATAGTCATTAGAGTTTGTGTGTGCGTGCATGCATGCGTATAAATCCCACCAGTAAATAAAGAGCTATTGCCCAAGCAGGAAATTTTTATTCTGCTGAGCACCAATAGGGTGCGCAAGGAGCGCTTCAAGAGCCCTTAGGCTCTAACCAGCCTGTGGCCCACTTAACGCTGACACTCTACTTCCTAGGGAGAGGGAGAGGTTTCATAGGACATTTTCTTCCAAAAGAATCATCTTTACCAAATGTTCACTTTTAACCTCCTCCTCTCCCCTCCCCCCCCTTCCTTCTTTCTAGACAATGTTTCTCTGTGTAGCCCTGGCTGTCCTGGAACTCACTCTATAGACCTGGCTGGCCCCAAACTCAGAGATTTGCCTGTCTCTGTCTGCCAAGAGCTTGGATTAAAGGTGTGAGCCACCATTGCCCAGCAAATCCCACTTCCTTTTTAAAAAAGTTTTAAAACATATATTTTATGTGGATGGATGTTTTGCCTGTGTGTATATGTGTGCACCACATGTGTGCAGTGTTGACAGAGGCCAGAAGAGAGCATTAAATCTCCTAGAACCGGACTTACAGACAACTGAGGATCTCCATGTGGATGTTTGGTACCCAGTCTCTTAACTACTGAGCCATCTATCCAGCCCCTAATCTTGCTTCTGTCTTCCTGATGAACATTATTAGATCTGTGGATCTGTTCCAATCCAGAGGTTATAACACTCATTAGGGATACCCAGAACCCATGTAAAAAGCATGGCAGTGTGATCTTATATGGGAGACATCATGATCCCTGGAGTTTGCTGACCAGCCAGCCTAGCTGAATCTGTCAGCTTCAGGTTAAGTGAGAGATGTGTCGAAATATAACATGGAGAGAAGTGGAGGATGATGCTGAAGACTGACCTCTGAATGAACTTGGAGAAGGGGAAGGACATACAATGGCCGAGGGAAGCTCTGGGGCTTCAGTGTAGCCTAAACAGCGGCGTCAGCTGCTTCCTTGCTGGCTCCAGAGCTAAAGCACCCTCCGAGTGAGTCTGAGTTGGCATGAGAGGATGGGCACTAATAACCCACAGCAAATAGCCTTTTGTTGGCCAGTGCCTGGAAGGGGGCCCAACCTTGTGGCTGGCCATTTTCTGAAGCTAAGGCAGTCTCCAAAAAGAGCCGTTGGGGACCCTTCAGTAACTCTCTAGCTCTTCACCATGAGGGTCAGGAGGCAGGATCACAGCTCCTCCATACTCCTTCCCCCACCTTGTCTCTCTCTATTTCCTGAGACTATCTCCTGAATGGCATGTTCTTGTTGTCCACTTCTGGGGAATGAGCTCAGGCCGAGCGGTCAGGACACAGTGTGGGAGTTTGCTGTGTCCTCTGCAGCTGCCAGGGAACCTGAAAGGAGAATGACCACCTCTTTGCTGATGGAGGCTGCAGGAAAGATTCTTCTCCAGGGAATGATCTGGACCTTAGAAGGAGAGTGAGCATTTCCATGGAGCAGACATGGAATTTGGGTGAGAGAGCACATGGATGCCTGGCTAGATTCTGACCAGCCAGCAAGTGGACCCTGCAGCAAGGTGCTGAGGGTGCATACCAGAACCCAGGGGGTGGTGTATGGAAGGAGGCACATGTGACTACTTGGTGTTTTATAATAAACCCCAGAAGATTACAAAAGGGCGGAATTCAATTCCTTCTACCTGCATCCATGATAGAAAACCCAATTTATTTGTGAAATAAAGCAACAATGTCCAGGACTTATCTGGGAGAGAATCTTCTCTCATTCATCACTCCAGCTTTCTGTGTTCTCAAAGCCGAACCAGACTCTTTATGGGGAGGATTAGCTATTCTACTTCAGAGTTATGCTTCCTAATTTTACATGGTCATGATTGAATCTATCATAGAGAAGAATAGGATAATGAAGACTGGACTTCCTTGGCCATGAGTGCGCTATTCAATCAAGGCAGCCCAGAAATCCATATTAATGGTTTATGTTTTCTGCAATCAGTATCACAGAATGACAAATTTTGTTTTGTTTTGTTTTTACCAAGACAGGGTTTCTTTGTGTAGCCCTGGTTGTCCTGGAACTCACTCTGTAGACCAGGCTGGCCTCAAACTCAGAAATCCACCTGTCTCTGCCTTCCAAGTGCTGGGATTAAAGGCATGCACCACCACTGCCCAGCAGATGACAAATTTTATAACTCATCAGTACTTCGAATTGGATGATGACCAATTGGATATCTGGCAACCTACTGTTTATTTAGTGTGGTCAAGCTCAGTTACATGGTACTACAAAGTGTTCAGTCTGGGTCAGACACCATTTGACCAAGAGTGAAAATGTCATGGCACTTTGAAACATCACACAAAAAACAAACTCAGAGACTAGTGAAATGGCTTTTATACACAGACACAGATGCACACACACACAATACACATACATGCATATACACACATACATGCACACACACATATACATAACAACACACACAGACATACACACACAGATGCACAGACATATACACATATACACAGATGCACACATATATAGAACATATACATGCAAACAGAAATAAATATACATACACATACATTTACACATACACACAGATGCACATATAGATACATATAGATATACATATAGACATATACATATACACATACATACATATACATATACATGTACATACACATCACACATTTGGCTATGACACAGTGGCTATTATTACACAATGGCCATCATTGAGTGGTCTTCAAATGGTGTCCATAGCACAGTGTCCATCACATTGGCTATCACACAGTGACCATGAAATTGTGCCCATCAACCAGAAGCCATTACACGGTGACTATCATACAGTGGCCATCAGACAATGACCACATACAATGGCCATTACCCAGTTGGCCATCACATGGAAGCCATCACACAGTGACCATCATCCAGTGTCCACATATTTGGCCACCACACAGTGGCCATTACATAATTGACATACACACAGACACATACATATATACTAAATAAATAATACAATTAAAAAAAAAACAAATTCAGCAGTGCTGAGGGAAGAATTTTGTAAATATTTATTATTTTATATATGTATGTATACCTGTATGAGTTTATGTGCACCATGTACATGCAGGAGCCCAATGAAGCCAGAAGAGGGCATCAGATCTCTGTAACTAGAGTTACAAGTGGTTGTGAACTGCTATTTGGGTTCTGGGAACTGAATCCAGCCACTCTGATGGAGCAGCTGGTGCTCTTAACTGCTAAATCATCTCTCTAGCTCAACTTAAAAAAATTATAACTCTTGTTTTTGCCTCTTTAGATCTGATATTAATATTATTGATAACCCCTAGCGATTTTAATTTCTATTAAAGTTAATTATAAATTTTACTAAGAAGAGACCCTTGCAGTCAGGGTGAGCTTCCAAACCTAAAAGCACATTTTTGAGGCAAGGTTTCACACATCCTAGGTTGGACTTGAACTTCCCGTATAGCCAAGAATGACCTTGATCCTTTGAATTTTCATTTTTTTGAGGGTTAGGAGCATGGGTCTGTGCCATCATGCCTGGTTTATGTGGTACCGGCAACCACTCTAGGCAAGCACTTCCTGCATTCTAGGCAAGCACTCTACCAATGGTGCCACATCCTCAGTGGGGTTCATGCTTAAGGCAGATTAAAGACTTAGGCATGAAGGTTGAGGATAAATTTCATCATATTCCATGGGTAAAGGGATTATTACTAAAATGAATCAGCAGGATTCTTGATAAAAATGCGCTATACAGGTGTAAGGCAAGGGGCAAAGAACCTGTCCAAGGAATGGAAAGACACTCAGTAGTTAAGAGTACTTTCTGTGCCCACATCTTCCCAGAGCCCACATCTGCTGGTCTACAAATGCCTGTAACTCCAACTCCAGGGGGTCTGATGCTCTCTTCTGGCCTCTGCAGACATCTCTCTCTCTCTCTCTCTCTCTCTCTCTCTCTCTCTCTCTCTCTCT
>JADRCH010000036.1:3682435-3718575 GCA_019843965.1 Rhynchomys soricoides | reverse complement strand
TCTCTCTCTCTCTCTCTCTCTCTCTCTCTCTCTCTCTCTCTCTCTCTCACACACACACACACACACACAGACAAACACATAAATAAAAAAATCTTTTTTTTAAAAAAAAAGCCTGCCCAAAGTTTGGTTAAAGAGGACTTTGTCAGCTCCTCTTCTGGTCTAAGGCAGGTGGATAAGTTCTTATTTTCTTTCGCAGATGTAAGTCAATGTCTTAGTCTCTTATCCAATCTCTTACTCAGCCAAATCAGCTATGGAGACCTGGTAGAAGAAGGTATTTGCTGAATAGTGTGAACCATCAGGCTTTGAATAGTGGGGTCTGACCCTGGAGGTTTCAGACCCTGAGGCAAGGTCCTGTAATGGTGAGATATGGGAACAGTAGCTGGGGAGCAGGGCTCCACTGCAGCTTTCATAAGAGGATAGTATGTTTATGAGAACATAGGAGAAGGGACTTAAATAGCTATACATCAATGCTATGCATGTATAGTAGAATTGCTTCTAAACTTGATCATGCATAAAAATTGCCACATGGACCTTGTTACAATGAAGATTGTAATTGATAGGTCTGGAGTAGGATCTGAGATTCTGAACAACTGCCAGCAAGATGCTGCTGCTGCAGGTGTGTGGGCCATACTGTCATAGTAAGAAGACCCAGAAGACAGTTTTATAAAAAGCCCTGGTATAGGCCAGTAAGATGGCTCAGCAGAGATGCTTGTGTACCTGAATACCACAAGGTGGCAGGAGAGAGCTAGCTTGAGGTTTTTGTACACACACACACACACACACACACACACACACACACACACACATCAATTTCAATCCGGATGCTTTTCAGCAAAACATTCACTTTAACACATCTTCTCATGCCAATTTACACAAAGCCAGGCCTGTTACTTGCTCCAGGTTAGGAACTGACCCTTAGTAACTTGTTGGATGAGTCATTGTTTTAGTGCAGCTAAGAGGAGAAAATGCTGACAGTTGAACTGCGGCACACCCTGATTTTAGAAATGGTAAAATAGAAGTTTTAGAGCCAAGTATGTTGGTTTCTCTGGCTTTTGTTCACTTTCCATGCTGGGTACTTTTCCTATCAGGTTCCCCAGCCTATTTATTTATTTATTTATTTATTTATTTATTTATTTATGACAGTCTCTTGTAGCACAGGCTGGCTCCAAACTCACTATGTAGCTAGGGTTGACTTTGAGTTTCTTAAAAAAAAAAAAAAAAAAAAAAAGAGACAGGTTCTTATTGTGTAGTCCTGGCTGGCCTGGCCTGAACTCTTGCTGTATAGACCATGCTGGCCCTGAGAAATCCACTTGCCTCTGCTTTTCCAGTACTGGGATTAAAGGTATGCCATATAAAAATTATTTATTGCTATTGTGTGTATGTCTATGTATATATGGCGTGTGTGTGTGTGTGTGTGTGTGTGTGTGTGTGTGACAGTGTCCACGTGGAGGTCAGAGGACAACGTTTAGGAGTTGGTTCCCTCCTTCTACCAGTGGCTCTGGGGATCTAACTCAGATTGGTAGGCTTGCTTGGCAAGTGCCTCTCTCTGCTGGAGCCATCTCAGCAGATGGACCTGGAACTTCTGATCCTCCTGCCTCCATTCCTCAAGTGCAGGGAATTACAGGCATGTACCACCATGCAAAGTTTATACAGTGCTGGGGATCATGTATCCTAGGCCAGCACTCCACCTGGGCCATATCTTCAGGGGATCATCCCACTTTATAGAGGCTTGGAGTGGCTAAGTTACTTTGAGAGGTGCATCTGGACCTCCAACCTGGGTCTCTATGACTAGAGAGTCTATACTCTCAGCCTAGAAGGACCACTGTTGCAGAGGAATGTGCTCTGTGCTGTCTCCCTTAAGGCAAATACACCCTTGAAAATGGGGACAGAGGTTGTCTGCCCAATACATCTTTCCGTACACATCCACTTTGGGTCCCTCCCTTTATATGCATTTCTCCACCGAAGAAACTGTCTTGAACTCCACATGACTTTTCTTCTGCAACCCTTGCCTTCTGGATCTTTGCTTGCCCTCCTGTCTACCCGACATGCCTGTATCCACTGTCAGGCTCCTTCTGTGTTTCTGCACAGAAGCCAGCCTTTTCTACTGATGAGGCTCTGATATTGGGTGAATCAGACTTCATGTGTGCATGCCCAGCTCTGTCCTTGTCAACCATCTATTGGAAGTGTCTTCAAACATCCAAGTGCTACCGGAGCTCTCCTTGAATAAAGGGCAGGGGTTTGGGAATGTGTTACACATTACTGCTTTGAAGTCACAGGTCTTTCTGCAGTCTTCTCTGCCCACACTCTGTGATATTTTTGTCATTGGGTTTACAGTGTTAAATTCTAATTATACATACTTGTCTTTATGCTACTTGTGGGAAGCCTTGTGGGAAGGGACTGGGTTTTGTTTACTTTGTTTACCCTTGTCCAGTACCTGGTACATAAATGATTCAGTGGAGTTGATAGACGTAGCCCTTATTCACTAATTTATCATCGACAGAAACCAAATTTCCTGGTCTGTAAGTTCCACTTAGGAAATTCCTTGTTTCAGGAGAGGATCAAGCAGGGATGGGGTGCGGTGGGGAGACCAGTGGCCTCTGTTTTGTATGGAGCCTGTACTGGCCTCATATGGAAGTTTCTCTAAATCTCTTTCTCTAAGGTGGTTGTTTTTTTGTTTTTTTGTTTTTTTTTTTTCAATTTCACTGGATAGCTTTCTGACAAACTAAACTTAGGAAGTAAGCAACCTACAAGCTATACAATCTTTTTCTTTTGCCTTCTGACTTTTGGAAATTTTAGTTCTTGATTGCTTAGCACCACCATTGCATTGGGCCTGTGGCCTTGCATCATGTTGCCGAGGTGGTTGCTATCACAGACATAGCTGGGAAGCAATCAGAATGAGACTACGGGGTCAGGGTCCCAATATTCCCTTCCAGGTCGCACACTTTAGTTATTAATTTCTTTCCTTTAGGCTCCACTTCCTAAAGGCCTTCCACCAGCTAGTAGTGTCCACGCCCGGTCCCCCAGTCCCCTGAACACAGCAAGCATGTTACCCTTGGAGTCGTTTCCCTAGCTCCACGAACGGTCTATTTAGAGAGAGAGTAGATCGAAACCACAAGAGCACTTGGAGTGCAGCCAAACTTTATGTGGAGGACCAAGTTGAAACACCATCGAGGACCACCTCATGTTGTCATATAAAATGTAAACCAGGGTCTTTGCGATGGCCCAGCAGGCAAAGGCACTTGCCAGCAAACCTGACAGGGCTAGTTCAATCCCAGAGGCTCACACTGAGAAAGAACCACAAGTTGCCCTCTGACCTCCACGTGTGAGCTGTGGTTCACACCCCCTTCCTCAAAAATAAATAAATGTAATTTAAAAATTTTAAAAAGCAACACAGGATCAGTGACTGAAGGCTAACCTTGCTGATAAATGTTTTCCTGGGAGTCTGAGGTGGCTGAACTCTGCAACGCCTTCTTGCCCTCCTTCCAGTAAGGACCTCTAAGCTCTTCCCCGAGACCTGAAGGTCACGTGAGCCTGGAGAAAGCCTAGGCTGGGGTTTCTCTGGTTGGGCAAACAGGACCGCTTCCCACTTTTGGACTCTTCAGTTGGAGTTGTCAGTTTCTTATCTGCTTCTGATGGGCTTTACTACAACAGTAATTATTGGGAATTCAGCAGTGTGACAAAAAGCAGTTTTTCAGAAAATCGAATCTGTTCGACGGAGGAAAAGAAGCTGATAATTGACTCGACTTTTAGTAACGTCAGCACGAGATTTTAGAGTCCCTTGTGTCAGCTGCTTCTTTTGTTTAGCAGATGATCTGCATTCACCAGCAAAGGCACCTTTCTTAAGCCATTAAGTCATCATTTTGCAGAGGCTGTGCCGCGAAAGGCAGGGTGGTGGGAAGGCCGACAGAGGGCGCTGTGTTATTTCGGATAACTTTGGAAAGGTGCGAGCAGTTTGGTTAATGCCTTCAGAACAAGCAAAACAAGAAACTGTGAAAGCACAGCATTTAAACCTCATCAATTCTGTTAGCAGCATGATGTAAGTTTAAAGAACAAAAATGGGGGAAGATTCGTCGCCTTTCCTTTAGGTTTGAGTTGTAAAGAAAACTTTCGGAGTGTTTATCAGCTACAAAAGGGCTTACACAACAAAATGGCAAACCCACGCACAGTGCACTGTTTTCTTGATGTAGTTCAGGTGCCCCGGGGGAGGGGAGGTGGTGATGGAAGGAAATGTTCTTAAATGACCCAAAGATGGTGTTCTTGAAGCGGGTTGACTCTTTTAACTTTGTAGATTTCAAAATGAGAAGTTGCCGATTGTATCAAGTCTAGTTTCCAGGGAACATTTTGTTTCCTCTGAATTTCCCATTTCTTCCCTCTCTCCTTTCCCCCTCCCTCTTTTTCTCCCTCCTCATCTTCCTGCATTTTCTTTATTCTGGATACCTCTCCCCAACCGGCTTTCAGGCTTTGGTATCTCTCTTCTGAAGCTGTTTTAGATTTATGTCTGCGGGTAGCGCTTGGTGGTTACAGCTGCCTGGGAATGGGGGGTGTTCATTGCCACAAACACCAATTACCTCATAAAACAATTTACAGATATATTATTTAAGAAAAGCAAAAATTGGCAGTTATCTCTGGACTTTCAAGTTTATATAGCAAAATAAAAATAGTCTTAGACAGGATATGGTCAAACTCACCTTCTGCATATTAAAAATAGACAAACCCAAACTCACCTGTCTTGAAACTTCTAAATGCTTACTTAAATTGTCATTATTCCAGTGGATTCTTGGACCCGAATTCCTCTGGGATGAGATTTCTCATACACCCTTGAAAGGCTCACAATGACTTACTACATCAATATCGTGAGATAATCTATCTGTATAAAATGAGGGGCAGCAGTGGGGCGTGGGGGTGGGTCTCTGCTAGGCAAAGGACTTCCTTCTGGGACACTGGGGAGAGAACATAAGCTAAGCCTGAAGGACCAGTAGGAGCAAGGGATGAGAAGGAGGAAACAGGAAAAGATGGAGACTAAGGCATGTGTGAGAGGTGATTTATGTAACGTGAATAAATAAATACTAAAAAAAGGGAGCAAGTTAGTAGTTCTTCACAGCAGCCAGGCGTGGGTAAAGGGAATAGGGCGGCTTTCAACTCAGGGCTCTTAAGAAATTTCCTCCCCCTTAAGGCTTACCTACAGTCACTCTGAACACTTAGTGTGTGTCACTTCTCCAGCACAAGGGCTTTCATAAGGATGGTCTTATAGTGATCTTCCAGACACATCCCTTATTGTACATCCAAAGGAAATCAGATATCAGTTAAAGTGGATGACAGAGATTCCTCTCTGGATAACATGTGTCTGGGGCCCATGAAAATTATTTATTTATATATATAAATTATTATATATAAAATAGATTATAAATACATCTATATATTTATATATTTATGGTATGTGTGTGTGATGTACATGCGTTGTGCTTGTGTATGTACAGGCACACTTGCATGGGTGTGGAGGCTGGTGGTTGACACTGGTTATCTTTCTCAATCATTTTCCATATTGAAGGCAGACTCTATTGCTTGGCATTTTAGGTAGTCTAGCTGGTCAGTTTGTTCCAGGGATCCCCCATATCGGGGGCAGGGGGATGCTGGGATTACAGGCAGCTGCAGTACCCAGCTGCTTTTATATGGGTTCTGGGGATCTGAGTTCTAATCCTGACCCCTCCATAGTAAGTGCTTTACCTCTGAGTCATTAAAATGTGAACTTTCTCCCTAGAATTACAGTTTGGTTCATAGAAGCTAAGTTTTGCATTTCACAGTAACTTACAGAATGATGCTTATCTCAGTTTGGTGTATGAAATAGTCTGTAGCACATTTCCACAGCTGTGAAAGCGAAGTTTTAACTAGAGGTTTTGGTTATAAAGCCTGGTATCCTTAGTAGTCCCCTGTTACGTTTTCTCTGACCCCAAAGTCTAAGTCCAGGTGTGGCCATTGCAGATGTTTGCATAATGAGGATGGCATGGGAGGAGTCTTGCCTCTCTTAGTAGGCCCACAACAAAAACAAGGTCTGAGGGCGTATGTGGTTAGTGACAGGCATGGAAGCCAGTGTTGGGTGATGTTAGGACTGTAGGTAAGCTGAGGGTTTTCTTTGGAAGGCGGGGACAGGAGAGAAATCGTTGCAACTTAAAAGGGAGAGGAAAACTAACCACAGGGCGCAGAAAGAGTTTCTTTCCAGTTGGAACTGTGGAAGAACCAGGGTATATGAGCCTAGGTGGAGTTGACCATAATCCTCCTGTTAAGAAATCTTAGCCCTGGGGAAAGGTGGATGTTGAACAATGGTTTTCCTGTAGTGGACTGGGAAAGGAAAGACGCTAACATCAAAGACCTCATTCTTTAGCTCCTTCCTTAAGCCTGAAGAGACACTTTGAAACCAAGCAAAAGACAGTAGATCTGAGAGTCCTGCTAAGGGTAGAAGGAGCCTATGGAGCAGTCTTACCACTTCCAGGCAGTCATGGGTGGTCAAATACTTGCACTAGCCAGGGCTCTCTAGAGAGTATAGTCATCAGAATGTCTGGGATCCTAAGATTGGCTCTGAATCACCTCACAATGACTGTACAGGCTGGAGTCCAGGGAAGCCAGCAGCTGCTCAGTCCAGGAAGCCAGAAACCTCAGAACAAGAGCAAGGACAGAGATGCTGCCCAAGGCCAAGGGCAAAGTCTAGAAAGGCCCTGGAGAACCAACCAGACAGCTCTGCAACCAAAGAACCACCCAGAGTCTATAGTCAAGGGTTTCAGGAGGAGAGTGAGCTTTCTCTAGAGGCATCTCGGGTAGGACAGTCAACTTCCCTTTTCTACTACCCCATCCTATCTCACACCCAGGCCAGACAGGGTCTGGGTGGAGCCTCCCTATTAAATTTGCTGACTCTCACACTAGTTTCTCCAGAAACACCCCAGGCACACTCAGGCATTGGTGTTGATGTTTTTTTTTCTCACCCCATTTAGGTTGACAATGAAAATGATCATTGTCCCAGTTTGCTTTCTGTTGCTGTGATAAACACCATGACCAAGAGAAACTTGGAGGGGGAAGGGTTTATTTGGCTTACATCTATAGGTTGGAGTCCACAACTGAGGGAAGTCAGGTTAGGAACCTTGAGGGGGGAACTGAAGCAGAGACCATGGAGGAACCTACCTACTGCCTTGGTCCCCCTGGCTTCTTAACTGCTTTCTTATGCAACTTGGGACCTCCTGTCCAGGGATGGATGGCATCACTTACAGTGAGCTGGGCCCTCTCACATCCATCATTAATGAAGAAGATGCTCCACAGACTTGCCAATATGATGGAGGCATTTTATCAATTGAGGCTTTCTCCTCTCATAGGACTCTGGCTTGTCTCAGGTTGACAAAACCTGATGCAGGACTCCTACAATAATGAAAGGCAGAACACGAGTGTCAGGAGGCGCCTGATACTGGCATGACACATGTCTTTGGAGGGTTTGGTGGTTGTGCTAAGCCCAACCATTAGAAAAACACTTTGGCTAAAAGTAGAGATGACCTATTGGCATTGAAGGAACATTGAGGTTCTATGAACCTCCCAGGTGTCTGTAACAGCAAGAAGTGAATTCTTATGCCAGGGACCATGACTCCAACTTGTAGTTCCTTAGCTCTGATCTAGATGACTGAAGCTACTTCACTCATAAGCTTTGCATATATTGGATGTTATTGTGAATCTTTGAATGTTCTTTAAGGGGCTTGGTAACCCTTAAAGGTTGGTAAAATATATGTAATAGTTTAATAAGAATTATTATTTACTTTATCTATATTATTTATTATATACATGTGGATATGACTGCTTGTCTGTATGCACACCATGTGCATATAGCTGCCCTCAGGCACCAGAAGAGAGTTCTGGATCTCTTAGAACTGGAGTTAAGTGTGTCTCTGAGCCACCCAATATGGGTGCTAGGAACCAACCTAGAGCTTCTTTCTGCAAGAGGAGCAAGTGCTCTTGAGCCATCTCTCCAGTCCTCTGTGATAGTCATTTTTAATTGCCAAGTTGATACACTCTAGAATCACTTGGGAAAAAGAGTCATAATGAAGGGTCGTATGGATTAGATTGGTGTGCGGGCAAGTCTGTCAGGGATTATCTTGATTAGTGGAAAGACCACCTCACTGTGGTGGCACCATTCCCTTGTCAGGGGGCATCCTGAACTTCATGAGAGGGGGGGAAGAGTGAGCTAAGCACAAGCATGCATGCATGCATTCTCTCTGCTCTTGGCTGTGGCTGTAATGTAACTAGCTGCTTCATGTTCTTGCTGCCTTGACTTCTCCATAATGACGTAACCTGGAATTGTGAGCAAAATAAAGCCTATTTTCCCTTTTTTTTTTTTTTCGAGACATAGTTTCTCTGTATAGCCCTGACTGTCCTGGAACTCACTCTGTAGACCAGGCTGGCCTTGAATTTAGAAATCCGCCTGCCTCTGCCTCCCGAGTGCTGGGATTAAATGTGTGCGCCACCACTGCCCGGCAAAGCCTGTCTTCCTTAAGTTGCTTTTGTCAGGTAATTTATCACAGTAGTAGAGGTGAAATTAAGACTTTAGTTCTTTGTGTCCATTTTCTTTCTCTCCATATGCCCATCAAAGAAACACACATTTGCTTTCTCATTAGTTGAACAGAACGTAGAAGAACGGGAATGCTCTAATGGAAGATTTAAAGAAAACAAGAGTGTGGAATTTGCAAAGGATTATGATTGTTCTTAATCTTGCCAAAAAGAAGCTTGCAGCAATTATGGAAGTATAGAGGCATCATAATACCAGCAGCACCAGGTTTCGATTATGTAAGGAAATAGGCTTAAACTTTAGGCAGACACTGAACATGAAAGTACATGTAAATTCAGGCTTTTAAATCCTCAAGATGTAGCGGGCATTGGCCCCGAGGAGCCCAGACTCTCTCCCGTACGTTTGCCCAGGGAATATACTGAAACCTGAATTACCTCAGCAACATAGTTGTGATTTTAGTTGTGATTTTCTTTACTATCTAACTACAACTTGACTTTTCTGAGCGATTTGGTTTATTATTTTTCTCAATGCATTTTTTTGGACACACTATGACCCAGGAAGCTTTAAAAAGTTGTAAATGTTTTTTTGTTGCACAGACTATTAGTCTTTTTGTACTCTTTTCAAGGTTTCTTGAGGGGGGGGTCTTAAATGACTTCTTGCAAGAGAAAACTATGGTGGTTGGGAAAATCTTTCTTGCCCTCTCCTCACAAATCTGCACAATATTAAAGGATGGAAGGGAATGAAGGTTGCTTCAGCAGGGGCAAGGGTGGTCTTGGTTTGTTGAGGTCTATTAGCAGGATGGCTGAGAGGATCAAGGATGTCATTGTCTTACTCCCATTTTTGGACAAGGTACGTTCTGGTGTGAGGGATGGTAAACCATGCCAGGAAGCTTAGTTGAGACCCTGGAAACTCACACCTAAGATGTAAGCACTTTCCTGGCTTGGCTCACATGCCACACTTCCCACATAAGGAAACATGACCTGTAGTCACATAGGCCTAGGACAGAGTTCTCCATGCTCATGAGGTACCTAGAGGCCCCGAGGGTTTAGCCAATAAGCTTCCCTTCTCAGACATTCCTCCCTGCAAAAGGTATTGAATCTCAGGTCCACCCTGAGAACTGGGTATGGTAAGGTATGCATCCATTTCCCACAATGAACAGTCAATAAATAGTTTAGAACCATGGACTGTCTCTTACATCAAGAATTGCCATGGGGAACATGGAGGGAGGTGTAACCACAGCCTAGACCTCCCTCATAAGGCCTCACTGTGCTTCCAGCCACAACTATAGCCAAACTAAGGACCTTCACTGATGAGCAAAGCTGGAGATCCCATTTCCCCTAGCCCTGGACTAGGTACTGTCCTTAGTCCCCAAGCCCTGACTCTACTCCCATCTCCTTGAAACTCGGCTGTGCCTGAATGTCCAGAAGTTTGGGAGCCCCCAGTCCCAGCCTCATCATGGCCTGTGGGAGGTCCATTTCACTCCTGACTTCTCTCCGTGGTTCTCCAGTGTTGTGGATAGCCCTGGTGCTGTTTGTATTTTGACACTAATTCCACTTCCCTAAGAGGGGCTACCTGGGACAAGGAGTGAATCATATACTCAGGTGACTTCCTGTGAACCTTCTTTTAATGAATAAATATTTCTAGGAACCAATCACTGGAAGAGGAGTAGGCAGGACTTCTGGGTTTGAGAAGGGAAGAAGAGAGGCAGGAAAAAGAGTCTTGTTTCTGGGTGGGGAGAGCTTGGCGAACAAAATGTAACTAACAAGAGGCCCCCAGTTTAGATGGCAGATATGTTAGAATTTGCCACTGGAGGAGTTATACTTAGTATAGTTTACAACATTAGGATGCTGGTTGTTGGGCCCAGAGATTGAGTTACCTGTTGATTCTGAACTAAGTTGGGTGTTGGTTTCCTTCACTCAGCCACTCAGCTGGGTTCCAGGGAGAAAGGTACCGTGGCAAAGCCACATGGGTTTGTGAGAAGTGCTCCCCAAAAGGCTGTGGGAATTTGGAAGCATGGGGAATTTGGCATGGCAGCAACCCACTGAAGGGAACTTAGTGAGTTGGGTGGAGAGATTTTGGAGCTCCACATAAGAGAGTCTGCTGAGATGAGAACAGGTCTGGCAGGCTTGGTGGCCAGTGCCTTGCCAGCAATAGCATGGGTGCTTTTTTACTATTTCACCCACAGATGGTGCCCAACGTGGAGGCCTGGAGGCCTGGAAGTCAGGGAATACCAGCTTTGGTTTTTCTCACATCTCAGACTGCATTTCCCACCCCTAGAGCTGTGTCTCTGTGCTTCCCTAAAGCCCAGCAGGTGGGATAAGAGCAGTCAAGCTCCCTGCGTTTTGCCTCCTGGGCTGGTACTTGACCCCACAAGGGTGTGCTTTCCATTCCCTGATAAAAGGAGTATCTTTTAATTTCAGGAAGTAGGGATGGGGTGAGGAGGTGGGTCTTTATCCAGGAACTCAATGTCCTTCATCAACTAGTTACTATGTGTAGGGGGAATGTGACTTGAGTTTGTCAATGGCTACAGTGTATCCATTTCAGCAATTTTGAGTAGCTGAATAAGTAGCAAAGTAGAGAGGAATCTAGAAAGAGGAGTACCAGGGATCAGAATGTCACCCCAGGGTAAACAGGAAGCTGCTCAGGAAATCCACAGGGCCATGAATTCTTTCTAATAGCTTTATGACTTGATACTGTCTAGGAATCCATAAGTAGAAATTACTGATTGCTGGTTGGCTTGTGGTGGTGTGCCTTTAATCTCAGCTCTTGGGAGGCAGAGGCAGGTAGATCTCTATGAGTTCAAGGCCAGCCTGTTCTAAAGAGCAAGTTCCAGGACATCCAGAACTACACAGAGAAAGAAACCCTATCTCAAAAATCAAAACAAAAGAAATACTGATTGGAAGTGGATGTAATCATTTTTAATGATTACATACTTTCCCCCTAGAATATTCTGTTATTCAAAATGAATCATTATAAGAAAGTGAAGACTTGCTTTCTTCCTCTATGGGATTTCTTCTGACAAAGGGATAAAAAGAAGGACACACAGGAATTAGAAAAGATGTAATTCAGGCATGGGGGATGGCTTGGGTGACAAATCGCTCGCCTGGCAAGGATAGGGCCTGACTTTGAGCCCTAGAAATCAAGTAAAATGGAAAACTGGGCACAGTGGTGGGTACCAGTGCTGTGGAGGCTGAGATAGGTGAAGGGGTTTGCTGGTCAGAAAGCTTAGCTACTGGGTGAGCTCCAGGCCAATGAGAAACATTGTCTCAAAAAACAAAACAGCAAAGTGGGGGCTAGAGAGGTGGTTCAGAGGTTAAGAGCACACGCTGCTCCACCAGAACTCCGTTCCTAGCAGCCTATCAGGCATCTCACAACCACTTGGAATTCCAGCTCCAGGCGATCTGACACTCTCTTCTGGCTTTGGCATTTGTGTATGTATGTATGTATGTATGTATGTATGTATGTATGTACGTACGTGTGTATGTATGCATAAACACATAGACACAGTCAGACACACACACACACAAACACACACACACAGATCTTTAAAAACAGAAGGTAGCAGCAACTGAGGAATCATACCCAAGGCTTTCCTTTAGATTCTACCTGAATACATGTGCACCTGTGTACACATGAGCATGTACAAACACATACACACAAAAGGTAATATTTACAAACATATCTTTCCCTCATTGGGATCATTTCAAATGATTCTCAGCATATACCATATCCCTTACATCACCATAAGCTAGTTGTTATCATCTGGAATTCTTTTTGTAGAAGAACTGAGGCATACAAAGTTAAATAAGGTGACTACTGCCACACAGTAATTAAAATACAAATCTGGGACCTGAATTTGGGTGGGCTGACTTTAGACCCCAAGTCTTGGCTGCCAAGTTGTCTCCTGGGCATGCTCTGTTCTCATTTGTTCACCAGGTAGCAATGTCATCTTCACAGGCATCTCATGGTCAAATGGCTTGCCTGCAACTCAGATGGGGCTGAGAAGGAGTAACCCTATAGCCCAACACAGTTAAAGCAGCAAGGAGAAAACCCGCACTGGTTTCCTGTCCAGAGCCAGATGAATAATTTTCTGGATTGATTCCATTTCTTTGTTTCCTCATTTAAAATGGGAAATTTTCTTAATTTGCTAGACTATCTCTAATTATTTGGCTTACAGACATTTATTCATTCTATTAAAAATGTACGTTTAAATGGTGCGGTCTGAAGAGGATCAAACAACAAGTAACAATGCTCTTCATGGCTCCTGGCCAAACACTGCTAATGCCTGATTTCAACTCCTTTTTCACATAGCCAGACAATGGGACCGGGTTTTTTCCAAGTAATTTTCCTTGCATCTTGGCTCTCCACAGTAAATCATTGAACCGAAGAAATAAGCCACTACCTGGTGTCTTCTTTCTTGCACCAGTTGGTTTTAATGACATTTTTAGTCTTTCCTATAATTTCCCAAGGTGACGTGCTGCCTCAGTAAACCTGTTCATTTACTCACTCGTTAGCCATGTCGTTGTTTTGTCTTTCCCCATTCTATGCAGCCATCTCCTTTCCTATTTTTCTACCCACACTTGCTTCTCTCCATTTTCATCTTTCACCCTCTACTCTCCACTCTCCCTCCCTTCCTTCCCTTCAACAAACACTGCAGGGTTCCTAATAGATGCTGAGCACAGTGAAGATGTGTAGCTGGCTGGCTGGATAAATGGGATTGATGATCACTCAATGATTCTGTATTGATAAATGGGATTGATCACTAAATGAGTATGTATTGATCACCCACTGTATTCTAGGTCCTACTTGCAAGCTGAGAACAGAGGAAAATACACAATATCTTTTCTTAGAGAATGATATTCTTGAGTGTGTGGTAGGAAGACATTAAAAACAAACAAATAAATATATCATATGCTATGCAGTAGGAAGAGCTAGGGTTAAAATTGAATCGAGGGACATAAGAATGGGGGAAGAGAGCCTATTGTTCTTACATAGCCTGGGCAGCGAAGGTCTCTTTGGCAAGGTGACATTAGAACACCGATGCATTCATCAGAGGGAAGAGCAAGTCCCAAGGAAAACCCAATTTCAACATGGAAGAAAGGAACATGCAATCCTGAAAATGAGATGGGGGTGAGACCAGCAAGGGAAGCTCAGATGAACAGCTCTTGGGAGAAGTCGGAGGAAAGCATGCTCTGGGGCTGGGCACTGTGAAGAATTAACTATGTGTCTTAGGAGAAACACACACTGTGTGTGGCACCTCACAGCTAAGCCTGTTCTCCTGGTCCCCTCCTCACAAGGGACTAGGCTCCTCAGTGAAGACATCTTGGGGCTGCTCACCTTAAACACCCAGCTAAGGTTCCATAGAATGCTTTTTCTCCTGGCTTCAGACTCTCTTCCAAGTCACATTTCTCATTCAGGGGAGGGCTAACGAACCCCTAGGCCATGGCAATATGGGGCTGAAGAACAGAACTGTGTGGGGATCTTCCCCTACTATTAGTTTGGGATCTTCTGTTTTTATCTGGGTTGGTCAACATTAGGTAAGGCTTTTGATCTTCAAGCAAGACGCGCATACTCCGTGGAAAGGAGACAGCTTCAGTGCTGCCTAGCTATGAGCCGAGAGCAGTGTGAGCAAGGTACTGTGACAAAGCTTACATGCCCCGACCCGCAGGGCAGTCAACAAGGGGCCTCAAACCTGGAGAAAGAGTATGGGGGACAAGAGACGCGAGGAAGGAGAGCAAGACAGGATTCTCTGATCAAGCTCAGTTTATTGCAGACAACTGCATGGGCTTATAAGCAAAAAAACCGCGACCGAAACTCCCCATAGCCATGGCAGCACAGACATCAGCGGATGGAGAGCCTGTAATACAGGTTTCGATTTCCCTGAGGTCGTTGACTTAGAGTTAATGTGAAACCTAAGAATGAGGAAGTATCTAAAGTCGTTGACTTAGAGTTAATGTGAGACCTAAGAATGAGGAAGTATCTAGGTATTTGCCTAAGATAGCATTCAACCTTCTTTTCAGAGCACTGCTCTTTGTTCTTGGCAAGGTGGCTTCTTTGTTCTGGGCCAAGCGGCTCCCGGCAACTTACACATTTCTTCTTTATTTTATTTTTTAAATTTTATTAAAATTAATTAATTAATTAATTAATTGTATAGGAGTACACTATAGCTATCTTCAGACACACCAGAAGAGGGCATTGGATCCCATTACAGATGGTTGTGAGCCACCATGTGGTTGCCGGGAATTGAACTCAGGACCTCTGGAAAAGCAGTCAGTGCTCTTAACTGCTGAGCCATCTCTCCAGCCCCTACATTTCTTCATTAAATGGGATGCCCATAAGTTGTGTGTGAAGGGTGTGTAGATATACATATATCTTCCTGACATGAGCGAAGACATGCCAAGGAGAGACTTTTGTGCTTTTCCTTTGGGCTGCAGGAAATTGGAGTGTTCCCAGGAAACTCATGCTGGGCAAAGGTTGAAGCCTGGTGCCAGGCAGAGGAAGAACTTTCATACAGTTTTGACAACTTGTCTACCTACCTTGCAGGTGATGAACTGAGACAATGGCAATGTTTGGGACCAGGATGACTTAGCTATGCATGCCTCTTGTCTTCTATTTAAGCCTAAACCCTATGTTCGGACTCCCCAAATAGAACTGGGGTGAATAGACTTTTTTGTTACCCTTCCCAGTGTGGCCACATTGAACAAATATCTTTTCTCTGCTTTCCAATTTTATTTATCTGTTTACAAGTAGACTGTTGAGGATGGGTGGCTGAGCTTATCTGCTTAGGGTTGCTAGGCCCAGACTCTGACCTTAACTTTGGCAACTATAGGACTCTAAATGGAAGGATATCAACTGTGAAGTGTATATCCTTGGGGAAAGAAGGAGGGAAGGAGGGAGGGGGAAAGAGGGGGGGGGTCCTGTGTTTGGTGGTTTGAATGAAATTGGTTCCCATAGGGAATAGGGAGTAGAACTATTAGGAGGTGTGGTCTTGTTGGAGTAGGTGTGGCCTTGATGGAAGGAGTGTGTTATGGGAGTGTGGGTGTGGGTGTGGGTGTGGGTGAGCTCTGCGGCTACAGAAGCTCAACCTAGGCCCAGTGGCTCAGTAGTCCTTCCTGCTGCCTGAGGATCCAGATGTAGAACTTTTAGCCTCTCTCCAGCACCATGGCTGCCTGCACTCCACTATGCTTCTGCCAGGACGATAATGGACTAAACCTTTGAACTGTTAGGCAGCCCCAATTAAATGCTTTCCTTTATATGAGTTGCTGTGGTCATGGTGTCTCTTCACAGCTGGAGAAACTCTAAGACAGTGTAGGATATCTCAGTGTAGGATGTTAAACAACTGAGAGAGGTTGTTAAACAGGACTGATGACCTGAGATTGACCTCTCAAACCCATGCTGCAAGGAGAGAACAGACTCCTGAAACTTGTCCTCTGACTTTCACACATGTGTTGTGGCACATGCACACACCTCCACTTGCAGACATCATCTACACAAATACACATGTCTTAGTGTGTGGTGCTGGAGGAGCCAAGAGTTCTAAATCTTGATGTAAAGCAGCCAGGAGGAGACTGAAATTTGCACTGGACAGAGCTTGAGCATAGGAAACCTCAAAGCTTGTCTCCACAGCTTGTCTTCAACAAGGCCACGCCCCTATTAATGCCACTCCCTGTGGGTCAAGCATTCAAACACAAGTCTACGGGGGCACCAAACTTATTTAAATCACCACAACACAATAGTAGTAATAGTGATAACAATAAATATAATAGAAACTAAAAAAGTTTTCAAGAAAAAACATATTATTCAATTTCACCGTCTGCAGGCAACCAAATCTTAAACTGATCCAAGGAAATTTCTTGAGCTATAGCTATGGGAGGATCAGAGGAACAGAAATATGTAGATAAACTCCTTGAAGCAAAGGTGAGAGGAGAGAGAGTGAGGGTCTGGAAAGGGAAGCTAGATATACCTACAGTCATGAAAGCAGAGCACTTGAAACAAAGAGTTAAAGAGGTTTGAAGATGAAGGGAAGGGCAGACCAGAGGGTGGAGACAGAGGGAGAGGCTGGCATCTACATGAAGGGAATAGCCCATGGTGTTCATCAGTACAAATGTTAATGATTTTTTTAAAGTATTCATGTTGCAGCAATATAGACTTGTATTTATTTATGAGTACATTGTAGCTGTCTTCAGGCACACCAGTAGAGGGCATCGAATCCCATTACAGATGGTTGTGAGCCACCATGTGGTTGCTGGGAATTGAACTCAGGACCTCTGGAAGAGCGGTCAGTGCTCTTAACCGCTGAACCATCTCTCCAGCCCAGCAGTATAGACTTTTATTTCCCAAACCTTTGTATACTGGCTAGTTTTGTGTGTCAACTTGACACAAGCTGGAGTTATCACAGAGAAAGGAGTTTCAGTTGAGAAAATGCCTCTATGAGATACAGGTGTAAGGCATTTTCTCAATTAGTGATCAAGAGAGGAGGGCCCCTTGTGGGTGGTACCATCTGTGGGCTGGTAGTCTTGGGTTCTATAAGAAAGTCGGCTGAGCAAGCCAGGAGACGCAAGCCAGTAAGGAACATCCCTCCATGGCCTTTGCATCAGCTCCTACTTCCTGACCTGCTTGAGTTCCAGTACTGATTTCCTTTCGTGATGAACAGGAGCATGGAAGTGTAAGCTGAATAGACCCTTTCCTCCCCAACTTGCATCTTGGTCATGATGTTTGTGCAGGAGTAGAAACCCTGACTAAGACACTTGGTTAATATTTTCTCCTCACTCAAACGCCTTTTTGCAAGAATGTGTTATGTAGAAATTAAAGCTAGGAAAAGGGAAGCATGAGACACCTGGGAGTGTGTGGTCCCTGACCTCACTCTTCACCTAGAGGCAGAAGTGTGGGGTCATCCTAGAGCCAGAACTGGGCAGGATGACCCCAAGTTCCCCTTCAATCTGAAAATAGTGATTTTAATCTTTCTTTATCTAGACACTGTGAAATAGGTCAATTCTACTCGCTATCTGGATTACATATATTTTTAAAAACTATTATAAATTTGTATTAGGGTGCTGGTGAGTTAGAACTCTGAAAGCAAGGTTGAAAGCCAGAGCACCAGTGGCCCCCACGAAGAGGACGGCGGCCTTTGAAGTGGCTCTTCCTTTTAAGTATGGGAATAAAGCTGTCTTTAGTTTAGCAAAGAATTACCTATTTGTCTGTGTCTCAGGAGGATCGTGTATAAAAGTGGGTCTTTGCTATGGTGACCCAGGAAGTGGAGGAATTCATGCTATTATTTCTTTTCACAGCCCTGAGGGCACATCTGCTGCCTTTGAATGTCCTTCTCAATTTCTCTCCTTTTGAAGCTGTGGAAAACCCCAGCTATCTCCAGAGCAGGGGGATGGCTGCTTTTTTTTTTTTTTCTTCTGAGATAGGGTTTCTCTGTGTAGCCCTGGCTGTTCTGGAACTCACTCTGTAGACCAGGCTGGCCTCGAACTTAGAAATCTGCCTGCCTCTGCCTCCTGAGTGCTGGGATTAAAGGCGTGCACCACCACCGTCCGGCTAAACAATTCCACTTTAAAAAATATTTTATTTTTACTTATGTGTATGTGTCTGTCTGTATAGTATAAGCCAAATGTGGGCAGGTACCTGAAGTTTCAGAAGAGTGTGTTGGACCTCCTGGAGCTGGATTTATAGGCGGTTGTGAGGGGCCTGAAGTAGGTTTGCCCTCTGCAAGAGTCTATGCGTTCTTAACCACTAACTTACCTGTCCATCCCCCTTAACCCATTTCTCCTTTGTTTCCTACCCTTCCCAGTCCTCTCTTCCCCCTCATTGTTACATTACATATAAATGAACTGACATCTAGATACAACCTGCTGAGCCTATTCAGCGTTGCCTGCATCTATGTTTCTAGGGTTGACCTCTTGGAATCACGGGGCTCATTCTGGGGAGACTAATTCTCTGTCTCAGCAGTTATCAATTGCCTATGGGTCTTCATCTAAGGGTGGGCCTCCTGGGATTTCCCCCATCTATATATGGATGTAAACGGCTGTTGGAATTGTTCAGGACTTGTTTTAAATAGCCCTATTGTTGAGATTTCATGGGTGTAGCTTTCCTGGCATATCTAGGAAGGCACAATTTCACAGCAGACTTCCTGGTCCTCTGGATGTTACAATTTTCCCTCCCCCTCTTCTTCGATGTTGCCCGTACCTTAGATGTAGGGGCTGTGTTGTAGATACCTCAGCTAGGATTGGACTCCGTAGTTAGCTGTTCTCTGCATTTTGATTAGTAGAGGCTTCTGTAATTGTCTCCTTCTGCTACAAAAGGAAGCTTTTATGATGAGTGCTGTGGGTATAAGGCAAGCATTTAGAATGCAGTTGGAAATTATATTGAAAAGTGGAGGTGTTCAGTTCTCCTCTATTATCCATGGCCTCAATAGCCACGAGTAGTTGGCTGTGTTTCTAGTAGCAGGCATGGTTTCCCTCCTATTAATCAGGCCTTGAGTCCAATTAAAGAGCTGTTGGTTACTGCCAAGACATAAGTGTCATTGTTACATCTTTAGAGATACCATAAAAGATGTGATTATAGGAAAATTTAAAATTACACAGATGGCTTGCATTAGATTTGTTGTTGTTATCTTTTGAGACAGGATCTCATGTATCCTGGGTTGGTTGGAAGTTGCTATGGAGCTGAGGATGACTATGGATTTCTGATTCTCCTGATTCTTTCTGCTCTACCTCCTGAGTACTGGAACTACTGGCAATGCCTCATGCCTGGGCTTATATGGTGCTGGGGCCTTAAACAACTAGGCAAAGGTGGCACATGCTCTGACTCACTTAGCCACAGCCCAGATTAGATTAGATTCCATTAGATTTCTGTTGGACATTAGGTCATCTTGTGGATGGTCCGATTCCTTGGTACACTGTTATGGATGAATTTTCTGGTAACTTGAGCTCTTGGCACAGACACATGCTTAGTTTTCTTTATTGCTTGTGAACTGAATGGGTCCCATGGATAGTGGGCAGGTTTGAAGGGAATGTTAGGCCCTGATATTTAGTAAGATTCTTTGTTCTTGTCCTGTGTTTTTTCCCCCCTAAGACAGTATTTCTCTGTGTAGCTCTGGCTGGCCTTGAACTCAGAGATCCACCTGCCTCTGCCTCCTGAGTGCTGGGATTAAAGGTATCTGTCATTACTGCCTGACTCTTATCCTGGTTTACACCTGAATGATGTGTAGTTGACCTTGTTCACTTTGAAGTAAAGAAGCAGAGACATGTTGGCAACTGATAACCTTGGATGGAGGCAAGACTGGCTAAGGCAGGGGACATCCAGAGTAGGTGCCGACATACCTGCTGCCCTTCAAGTCTTCTCTGCACCCCAGTGCCTTTTCTGTCTTTAAATTCAGGTGTCAGAATGGAGAGAAGCAGAGCTTGAGGATTTTCATCAAGAGGGACACAGACAGTAAGACTAGATAAGTACTATAACTTACAGTCTTCCTCACAAGAGTGGTTTAAAAAGATAGCTAATGAATATTTTGAAAATGAGTTGTACTGGATTTCTTGAAGTTATTTAAGACTAGAAAACCATGAAAGAAAGGTGTCTTAGTTTCCTTTCTGTTGCTGTGATGAAACACCAACCAATGCAACTTAGTGAGAAAAGGATTTATCCAGCTTATAATTCTAGCTTTCAACCTATCATTGTGGGGAGAGTCAAGGCAGGAATTTGAGATAGCTTGTTATATCATATGTACAACCTACGGCAGAGAGAAATAAATACATGTGTGCCTACTTGTGTTTAGCATCCTCTCTATACTTACAAAGTCCAGGATCCCCTACCTGGGGAATGGTGCTGCCCACAGTGGGCTGGGCTCTCCTACATCAATTAACAACCAAGAAAATCCTCCCTGCCATCAGACATGCTCATAGGTGAGTCCAATCTTGACAGTCCCTCATTGGGACTCTTTCCTTAAGTGATTCTTGATTGTGCAAATTTACAAAATTACCCATTACAAATGGGAACATTGCAATTTGGAATGGTAATCAGAGATCCTTACTTGTATTCTGAGTCTCCTGAAGGATTAGACTAAGATGGCTTCATGGGAATGGCCTATCAAATTTTCAAGCAAAGAAAATTCATGGTTCATATAAATTTTAGAAATAAAGAGGAAAAGCTTCCCGACTCATTTTGCAAAAATAGAATAAGCTTAATGCCAGATAAAAATGGAAAAGGAAGGCAAAGGTACTTACAGGTCCATTTTGCTTATGAGCTGCATATGAAAAAAAATCCTAAACAACATGTTATATAACAAAATCCCTAAGTGCATTATAAATATAATCAAGTGATGATGGCTTTAGCTTCAGGAGTTCTGGCCATGTAATTCTCTGAATTAAGTGGTTGAGCATGGACCTTTTCATATTTATCCTAATCAACAAAACAAAAGCTTTTGATAAATTTCAGCTTCCATTAATGATGATGAAGAAACACTGGTGTGTCTGCCAGTTGAGTCGCATGATTCCCGAGAGTCTGTTGTATTCCATGTGTTTGGATCAGTGGTACTTGCTGTTATAATTGTGTAACTTAGCTGAACACGGTAGGGTCTGAAGAATAAAAGCAAATCTGTTTCTCTGAGCATTCAGTTGGATGTTTTGGAAAGACTTGTGAGAGGCAAGCCACTCTTAATACTGCGATAGGTTCAGGGACAGTCTCATGTTAAAAATCAAAGGCCTTGCGGAGTGTGGCGCTGCACACTTTCAGTTCCAGCACTTGGGATGCAGCCGATGGTGGATCTCTATGAATCAATCCCAGGCCAAACAGGGCTACATAGTGAGACCATGCCTCAAAAAACCAAACCAAACCAAACCAAACAAACCAAACCAAACCAAACCAAACGCCAATGAATAGAGGCCTATGTATTGAAAATTGAAATGGAACTGTATGATCTTATTACTTCCCATTCCTTGTTGTTTAAGTTATCTACCAGTTGGCTCCAGTTGTGTCACCTAAGAGGGCTCTCATTGGTAACTCTTGGATCACAGGATCCTTCCTGAATCCCTGGAACTAGCTTTTTTATTCTCTTTCCCTCTCATTTGGTTAGAAGAGGAAGAAGTGGCCCTGCTTTCATCCTGCCCAGCCAGCTGGGCCACAGCAGGACTCGCTTGCCCAGCGGCCCCATGTCTGTTTCCCCTCATTCTCCCTGCCTTTCTTTCCTCCTCAATTATTTAAATCTAGAAGAAGGCAGAGATTTAGGGACTCTAATTGCTCCCATTTCTTCTTGGTCACTTTGGAAATTCTCCTGAGTCTGACAATGAGGTGTTTTAAAAGTTTTTGTTGTTGTTGTTGTTTTTTGGGTGGGGGCAGGGATGCTGTGCTGGACATCATGTCCACTGTAGACAATAAACAAACTCTGATCATGTTCCTAAGATACTTCCCAACCCCCTGGGCCATAATATTTGCATTTTCCTCACTTCCTCTTCTCTAGATCTTAGCTACTAGAACTATTTTTTAAGCGACTTGTTTTTATCTTAAATTATGTGTTTGTGTGTGGGTTTGTGAACATGCTTGCTTGCCTGTGCATGTGATACCTCTGGAGTTCAGAAGAGGGCGCTGGATTCCCTGGAGCTGAAGTTACAGGGAGTTGTGAGCTGCCCAATATGGGTGTTAGGAACTGAACTTGGGTCCTTTTAAAGAGCAGTGTGTGCTCTTGGCCACTAAGCCATCTCATCAGCCCTGGAAACTCAGATTTTGGAAAAAAAATAAAGAAAAGCCCAAATGGAAATGCTAGAAAAAAAAAAAAAAACAAACCTCAGTGAATCAAATAATAAACCATAGCGGACAGTGTCAGCAATAGCCTCCACCAAGCAGAAGCAAGAACATCAAGGATGAAGCAGGATGCTGATGGAAAACGACAAACATCATTAAGGAAAGAAAAAAATGGCCACAGTGTCACTGACTCAGAACTCTGGGATTACATCAGTAGACTAAACCTAAGAATATGAGGGACAGGAGGGGGAGGAGCAGAGGGAAATAGTAAATGCAGGAGAATCTATCCAATGTGATTATAGCAGAAATATCTCCAAATGTAGAGAAAAAAATAGACATCCAAACACGAGGCCTTTAGAACTCCCAGTAGACATGACCAGAAAAGACACATGCCATATTATAGTCAAGAAGCAAAAGCACAGAGCAAAAAAAACAACATTAGAAGCTGGGAGGAAAAGATCCCAATTCACAAAAGCAGAAACATCAGAATAGCATCAGATTTCTTGTCAGCAACCATTCAAAACTGGGAAGCAAGGAATGATACATTTCCAGGTCTGAAAGTAAATGGTTGGCAACCAAGGTAGCTGCATCCAGCAAAGCTTTCTTTCAGAATTGAGGAAAGAAGGGCACTTCGAGATAAGCACACACTGAGGCACAGCTGAGGATAATTAAGGAATGCTGACCACAGGAGGTAGGACAGACATAAGACCGCACAGGACAGGGTAGCTGCCAGGAGAGAAATAGACAACAAAGCCTAGCTAGAAAGGAATCCATGATGTGCAGCACTCGGAATCAGCAAATCTCTGAAACTCTCAGGGGAGAAAGCAAGAAACAATAATTCAAACAATTAGAAAAGCAGCCAATAAGATTACAAGAATGCTAAACATCTCTCAACAACAAGATTGAATGTTAAAAGATAACCTTAATTGCAAATGACCGTAACTCACCAATAATGAGATGTAGACTGGCTGACCAGATTAAAAAAACTCAGAGCCAACTATCTATCTCCCCTGAAGCTAGAGTTACAGGTGATTGATTGTGTGCTGCCTGACTTGGGTGCTGGGAATTGAACTTAGGCCTTCTAGTAAAAGCAGTATGAAGTATTAATTGCTGAGTTATCTTTCTAGCTTCTGATTTAAAGATTTACATGAAAAGAAAAAAGCATTAAAAGGTTAAAAAAATGTTAGCAAGTAGTAAGACTTACAGAGTATGTGAATGATAGGGGCCATTTAAAACTTATTCTAGTATTAATAAAAAAGGGTCGTGCAAGGCCCTTGCACGGTTTGGGGAAGGTCAGTAGGAAATAAAGCTTTCCAGGATCCATAAAAAGGGAACAGAGTGTTACCTGTTTCCTTCACAGGGCAGAGATAGGGGAAAAGGTACTTCAGCTATTTCTGCAATAGAACTTTGGCCACAGGTGAATTAGTGGGGTGTTTGGACTCAGTCTTAACAAGTATAAAGGGATTCACACTTAGACTTAGGATAATATTGTCAAATATATTCACTCAGTTACAAAATGCTCGGGCAGGCTTGAACTAAGATTTTCATCTGTAGCTATAAGCATTCTTCACAGGGTCAGCTGTGTATTGTTCATGTGAAGTAATACTAAAAACTTCTGTATCTGAGTGCTGGAGAGATGCTTCATTACTTAAGAGCACTGGCTGCTGTTGCAGAGGATCTGGGTTTGGTTTTCAGAACTCACATGGCAGCTCACAACTGCCTATCATTCCAGTTCCAGGAGATCCGATGCCCTCTTCTGGGATCCATAGGCACCTGACACATAGTAGTGCACAGACACACAGACAGGAAAGCATCCATAAATATAATGTAATAAATTAAAAAAATTCTGTATCTGTTCTATGAACTGTATTATCATTGTTTTTAAGTTTTTATTTAATGTGTATGGGTGTTTTGCCTGCTTGCAGTGCCCACAGAGGCTAAAAGAGGGCACTGGATACCCTGGAACCAGAGTTACAGATAACTATGAGCCACCTCTGGAGGGCTGGAAATTGAACCTCAGTCCTCTGCTTTTAGCTGCTAAGCCATTAGTCCAGCCCCTGACTTGCATTTTTCAATGATTAATTCTTTTGACACAAATTCTTCAGTTTTGGTCACTTTTGTATCTTGTTTTAGATTTTTTTTCATCTCATAAGAAATCTTGAAAATGTGCTGTGACTATAGCTCAGGTGTGTAGTAATAGCTATTTTTTTTGAGACAGGTTTTCTCTGTGTAGCCCTGGCTGTTCTGGAACTCACTCTGTAAACCAGGCTGGCCTCAAACTCAGAAATCCGCCTGCCTCTGCCTCCCAAGTGCTGGGATGAAAGGCATGTGCCACCGCTGCCCGACTAGTAATAGCTATTTTAATAAATATCCCGGCATGGAGTTCCTTCCTGCCTTCGACCATTTATGTTCCCAAATGAAAGACACACACATAGCCTTTATATTTTAATATGGCCTTTAGCAGTACAATAGCATGGGCAACTCCATGCCATTAGAATCCACTTTGTTACCCTTAACTCCGAGCTACTACTTATTAACTTCTCTGTTCCATCTTGGCACAGAGTGAGCAGCCCGCTGGGCCCCGTTCTCCTGGCCCTTTTACATGGCAGCTCTCCTCTCTCCCGCACATTCTTTTTCTTCTATGGTGGCTGTCCCCTACATGTTCCTACCTTTCCATGATGGCTTCCCTCTCTCCCTCCCTCCTTCCTTCTCCTCCTCCTGGTCTCTAATCCCGGAAACCTAAACCCTGCCTATTTTTCTTCTCCTCAGCTATCAGCTGCTAGCATTTTTATTTACCAATCAGAATCACCTGAGGGCAGGTTCCCAGAAGCTACCTGCGGACACTAGATCATGGAGGGCTAGCACTTAGCATTACAATAAACAGCAAAAGACAAAACCTCAACAGTCAATAGGGTACTTTGCTTGCAGACAGGAAGTCCTGCTTTGATCTCCTGCGCTAAGTAAATCAGGTGCGGTGGTGCGTGCCTATAATCCTAGCACTTAGGAGGCAGAGACAGAATCACAGCTATCCTTGGTTCCTTAGAGAGCTCAATGCTGGCTTCAAATAAGAAAGACTAGTTTAAAAACAACAAATTTCCCTAATACCTTAAAAAACCTAAATGGTACTAGGCTTGGTCTGACTGTCAAAAGCACCTTCTTTTCCCTTTTGTGGGAAGGAAGAAAAAAGTGTGTGTGTTTGTGTGTTGAATGGAAGCCATCTGATGCTTCACGTGTAAAGTGGAAAACTATCAGTGTTAGGTGACTTAAGACTCAGACGTGTCACCACAGGTCCATTGGAGTCAGATGCAGGCTGAAGAGCTGGGATGTGACACCAGAGAGAGTTGCTGTCATAATATCCCCAAGGCTTAGAGCAGCAGCAGCTAATGGTTGGTTCAAGAGCTTATGCAATTGAACAATATCATGTATGAATCTCTGTGCTTTCCCTAGGAGTCAAAACCCTTGGATCCAATCCTAATGTACCACTCCAGCTCCAGGACTCTGTACAAATCCTCTAAACCATGTGCAGATGTGTCTTTATGTGATGTTGGAATCCTCAGGTTTCATTGCATGATATAAGCCCGCTTAACATTAAAAGAAACAGAACCTAAGTGTGTTTAATAAGCAGCAAAGACGTCTGTGTCATACTTGACTAGAAAGAAATATTTCTTCTAGTAAAGTCTAAGTGATTATCCATTTTAAATGGGGGAAGTAGATCTTATTAGGTTCTTTATTACAGATACTGTAAATCACTCAGACAATGCAAGACACCAGCAAGAGACAAATGATGACTCAAAATTAACCTATTGCCTTCGTCAGATCAATAACAAGGGGGCATAGAGTAAGAACCTAGTCTTAAAGAAAGCCACTTTTTGTGAGCAATAGTGCTTTGGGGTATTCTTCGAAGGTACGTTTTACTGATGCCTTCATAGTTAAGGTTTAAACAATTCTCATAATGTGATTTTTCTCAGTCATCTGTGATGATCTCAACCTTGTTACAAGTATAGAAGAAAGAGAAACTGCTAACTGGGAATTGTCAACATTACTTCTTGGTGAGGATGCTTGACTGTCTTAGTCAGGGTTTGTATTCCTGCTCAAACATCATGACAAAAGAAGCAAGGGGGGGAGGAAAGGGTTTATTCAGCGCACACTTCCACATTGTTGTTCATCACCACAGGAAGTCAGGACTGGAACTCAAGCAGGTCAAGGAGCAGGAGCTGATGCAGAGGCCATGGAGGGATGTTACTTACTGGCTTACTTCCCCTGACTTGCTCAGCTTGCTTTCTTATAGAACCCAAGACTACCAGCCCACGGATGGCACCACCCACAATGGACTAGGCACTCCCCCCTTGATCACTAATTGAGAAAATGCCTTACAGCTGGATCTCATGGGGGCATTTCCTCAAGGGAGATTCCTTTCTCTGTGATAACTCCAGCTTGTGTCAAATTGACACACAAAACCAACCAGTACACTCGACCATCATGTAAGATGGTGTTTTTTCTCCTATTTCTTTATTTTGACAGCATTTCTAACACCAGAAATGCTGAAAGAACTCACAATGAGCACCTGTTTGTTTCCACCCATGTTCAGTGGCGTTCTTGTTTTGTTGCAGTTCCTATACAACTGTGTCTGATGTTTGGTAGGATCATCTGAAAATAAGATTTTGTTTTTATGAATCATACCTATCACCAGTATGTATCCTTTTAAGAGAAAGAACATTTCTTTTACTAGTTATTAATTTTTAAAAAATCTTGTATTTGCATGCATGTGGAGGCCAGAGTTGAATCTTGGGTGTTGTCTCTTTGATTTTAATAATGATTTATTTTTATTATTTTTAATTTTGTGTCTGTGTGATACGCACATGTGTGTGTGAGAGGAGGACATTGGACCTCTAGAGTAGGAGTTACAGGTGGTTATGAGCTCTCTGGCTTGGGTGTTGGGAATAAAACTGGGAAAGTGCTCTGAACGACTGAGGTATTTCTCCAGCCTCAACCTTGATTTATGATACAGGGTCTCTTACTGTTCTAAGAAATGTCAGCCAGCCATGAAGCCCTGGGGACCTACCTTTCTCATGTTCCTCAGGGCTGGGATTACAAGTGCGTGTCACCAGATCCATCATCTTTAAGTAGGTTCTGGGAATTTTGTTCAAGACCCCATGCTTGCGGGGCAAGCACTTTATACCTGAGCTATCTCCCTAGAGCCCTGGTTCTCAACCTGTGGGCTGTGACCCTGTTGGGAGTTGCATATCAGATAACCTGCATATCAGACATTTACATTACAATTCATAGCAATAGCAAAATCAGTGTTATGAAGTAGCAATGAAATAATTTTATGGTTGGGGGTGGTGTCATCAAAACATTAGGGCCTGTATTAAAGAGTCACAGCATTAGGGAGATTGAGAACCACTATCCTAGAATGAGCGTTTTAAAACTACTCTAAACTGTTATTTAAATTAATAATAACTTTACAATTATTGTTAATACCCAATCATCCATTCACATTTCCCTCAGTGCCTTCCAAACAATACCTACATATTTATTTTTACTTTTGCATGATGGTGTTTTGCCTGCATGTATACCTGTGCACCATGAGCATTGCTTGAGTAGATCAGAAGAGGGCCTCTGATCCCCTGATGTTGGAATTGCAGAGGGTTGTAAACTGTCATGTGAGTGCTGGGAATTGAACTCAGGACCTCTGGAAGAGCAGCCAGTGCTCTTAACCTCTGAGCCATCTCTCCAGCCCCTGTATCTTTAGTTTTTTGAATCATGGTGTAACCCAGGTTCACATGGGCTGATTGTAGTTTTTCAATATCTGTTAATCTGGCACACACATCTGACTTATTTGTGTTCTGGCTTTAGAGTCTCAGGCAGCTGTTATGTGAACTGTGTACATTCTGGCCTTTTCTGGTGGCCTTTTTTTGTTGCTTGGTTAATTCCTCGCCTATAAATCAAAAGTCATTTCTATAGGCTTTGTTAGATTCAGCTTAAACCCTTTGCAATGGTGTTTCATACAGGTTGTGTTTTATATCCCATTCCATATGGGACACTAGGAACTGAATGTTTGTCACGTGACTCCGGGGCAATGCAGGCATGCTCTACCGAGAGGTGATCTTTCCCTGTAATTTGTAAATTATCAGGAGAAAGAGAATCAACATTTGCTATTCAAGCATCCATTTAGGATTTTTGCTTAGAGTAGAGTTTCTAGTTGGAGGGGCAACATGGCGATTTCCTAGTATTCTTTATTACATTAGTACTTACTCTGTAGCAGAACCATTCGCCCTTTTCTTGGCTTTCTCCTCTTCATTACCTTTGAGCTTGAGTTTCCTTATAGGCCCAGGGATGTTTGGTAATTCAGAGCCTTCCATGATTATGGTCATTACTCTTTTTGGATGTGTAGATTTACCACGGAGGCCGGTGGGAGTGAGTGCCTTGGGGTGGCTTCTGGGGTCCTCTCAGCAGTTCTTCTATTCATCTCTGAGTGGCCCCGTTTTGTGACTTAAGATGTCCTTGCCTCAGCTTGTACTGTTCCCCAGCTTTGTTTTTCAATGACCCCTGTGTGCGCGTGGGTATCCATTCAGTGGAAGGCTGGAAAGGATCTGGGTACTAGGTGCCCTTGCTCCTATTACACTGTAAATGCTTCTTTTAGACAGAGTAAGAAATGCGTGTTTTAAAAGAATAGTGAGTTCAAGTTGACTTTTGTAATTAAAATACAATACACAGCATCCCCGTCCCCCCTCTCCCCCCATGTTCTGTTAAGCGCTAAACATCTTCCTTTGTCCTAACTTTAATGTTTTCTGATTGGCTTTACTGAAAACACTGCATAAAATAGTTTCAAAGCTCCAATTCCAATATGCCCACTAGCAATAAACTCACATGCTGTATTTACTGGTTACTTGAAATAACTATTTTCTCTAGGTGGAGTTTTATCAACTTGAAATACAGTTTGGATCACTTGTTCACACTTTTAGTATTATTGAGGCAAAATTGGACTTTGTTAGGATATAGTTTTATTATAGATTTAAGTGTGGGTGGGGAGACAGAGAGGGAGAGAGAGAGAGAGAGAGAGAGAGAGAGAGAGAGAGAGGAACATTCTATACCTGACAGTCAGTGGGTGTGAATTACTCTCTCTCTCTCTCACGCACACACACACACACACACACACACACACACATTCCTCTCTCTCCCCCCTCCCTCTCTCTCTTGTTTAACTTTATATACAAAATATTTACACATTTTAAAAGAAAAAATTATATAATAACAACTATGTAAGAATAAATATGCAGAAATAGGACCCTCATTCCTTTCTTTCAACTTTCCCCTGGCTTTTGTTTAGCATTCTTTTTGTAAAGGCAAGAGTCACATTTATGTATCATAACACTTGATACATTTGACAGTCCGTGTGCTCTGCTAATCTGAGTGACAATGCTGCTGCCCTAAGGTGGCATCAGAGGCTGATGTGGACTGGGAATGGTTGACTGGGCTCAAGCAACAAGGCCAGTCCCTACAGCCCGAAAGCTGACTGTGGGTCTTTAGGAAGCAGCTTTATGGGGTTCTCACGGTTAATGGGTGAGCTCTATAAAGGGAGACAGTCTTAGCATGGAGTATCTCCCGAGTGAACAGAAGAATAAGAGTGTTCCACATAACATGATTCAATGAGAAAAATGTTTTGTCTGATTTCATGATCTTGCAGCCAGTGAGGCTAAGGTCTCCCTAGAGATGAACCCAGGACAGGATTTGTGTACAAGTGATCTATCATGGGAAAAGGAGGACAGGGGAGGGGCAGGGCCCGTTAATGGTGTGGTTTTGTCCAAATCCCACAGGAAGAGGCTTCATAGACCATATGTTGGGGGAGGGGCTATTACCTGTGGCGGGAGCTGTCACCTTCCTATTTGTCTTATCAACTTTATGCTCTCTACACACAACAGAAATCGGTCAAGCCTTCTCCAGAGGAAGGGACTTTTGGGCAAGTATCAGGCATATCAGGGACTCTCTGCCACAAGTTATTGCTGTGGCTTAAACTAGAGTTAATCTAAAACAAACATTTTATTAAAATGGCCATAGAACTGGTCAACCACAGATAATAGCTCCCTGTTTAACGGAAGTTTCTGAAAATGTTTAAGCCGCATTACCGATTAGTCACATATCATAGAGGATACCTTCGCTGCATGAAATGCCCAGCACTTCTTTCTAATTCTTGCTTTATTTTTATGGCCATAAATCTGAATTCAACTGCTTAAGGTCATGCTGTTAATAATGGGCTTTCTCTAGGAAGAATTCTTTTTGTGGCTAGAGGAGGGATTTAGGAAAACCTGGTAGAATTGAGAAACTAATTCAGAAGTTTCTGCCTGACTGTCCTGGGATCACAGCCAATATCCCTATGGATGGAGGCAGGCTGTGTTCACTTCCTCCCTGGGTTGCATTTGCTTCAATAGCTATCTTTGATCTTAGCCATCTCAGCTTCCCTGGGTCTCCAGCATGACCTTCATATATCCATCTTTAATTTACGTGAGTCAAATGATTTACACAGATTTCCTTCTTTCTCTGCTCCTACCATGTCCTGTTGCTTCCAGACATAAACAGATGAAAAACTTAGCCAAATTTAGCTGCTAAATCCCTAGTCAAAACCTTTCAGTTTCAGGTGTAAATTCTGTCTTCCAGTTCATCATGGAGGCCCTTAGTCACTGCCTCTAAAGAACAGATGTAGAATGTGTTGAAGCAGGTTTCTGTCTACACAACATGGTTTGGTTTACTTTCCCCAGAGAGCCCTTGTCTTTGAAATGGAAAGGGAGGATTGGGGGAAGGCCCTGAGCCTCCCATCTGGAAGCTGGTGGGCTGAATGCACTAAATCCATTTGTAGTAGTATCAGAGGGTACCACCCACCCACCCAGCACATACATATTAATGGCATCTAGCCTATTGTTGAGTGGGAAAGTAGGAGGGATTTATGTGACTCAGGCTGAGAGTGGGTCTGGTGGAGGACAAGAACTTAAAGTTTGGTTAATAAGAGGTTTTGTTCTTATGGCTCAGCAGGTACAGAGAACCAGTTCAGCTAATGATTTATGAAGAGAATATAATTTCGGAGGGTGTCTTAGGGTTTCTATTGCCGTGAAAAGACACCATGACCATGACAACTCTTACAAAGGAAAACATTTAATTGGAGTTGGCTTAAAGTTTCAGAGGTTTAGTTTATCATAGTCATGATGGGAAGCATGGCAGGATGCAAGCAAACATGGTGGTGGAGAAGGAGCTAAGCATTCTACAGCTTGATCCACGGTCAACAGAAAGAGACTGTGAGCCACGCTGGGCCTAGCTTGAGCATATGAGACTTCAAAGTCTGTCGTCCCCCACAGTGACATACTTCCTCTAACAAGGCCACACCTATTTCAACAAGGCCACGCCTCTTAATAGTGCCACTCCCTATGTGCTAAGCATTCAAACTCATGAATCTATGGGGGAGTCCTATTGTAACCACCACAGAGGGTCTTTATCTGACCTTGACATAGGAGGACAAGGGAAATCCTTGTAGGCATGTCCAACCTTTTGACCTTGTGACATGATGGTGTCATCTACAAAGCTCGTACTTGAGCACAATGGGGTTACAAAAAGAAAACAGAAGTAAGACTGAGGAGTGATTGGCTCTAAATGGATCATCTGTGTCACACCCCTTTTCCTCAAGGCTTAGGGATCATTTGAGAAGAGGGCAGACAGTCTGTAAGAGCCAGAGGTCATGAAGACTGGGGTAATACAGTGTCTTTTGGACATGATAGGACGGCTGCATTCATGAGCTCACAGCAGTTGTGGTTGCCTACATGTGGTTCCAGCATGGATGGGGAGAGGCCCGCAAAGCCCTACTCCTCACTGTGATGCTATTGGTGATGCATAGCTGATGAGGCAGGCGTCAGTTCTTTTTAGGAATATGGTCTAGGAGAGGCTCCCATGTGGTAGGAGATGGTCCTATTCCTGTGGACATACTGATAGCATTAAGTGGACTCAGTGGGCTTAAGGAGGGGGCATGTGGAATTGGGAGAGAACGGCCGTGGGGAAGATGGGGAAGAAGTTGGACGTACACAATGTAGGATGGGGAGGTGGATTTAATAATTTATATAAAAAATTAAAAACAATCCAAGCAAATAGGGGGTGGAGGGATCCTTCAATAGTTAAGAGCACTGGCTGTTCTTCCAGGGACCTGTGTTCTGTTCCCATTCACAGTCCTCTGTAACTCCAGTCTCAGGGGATCTGATGCCCTCTTCTAGCCTCTGGGAGCACTGCACACACGTGGTGCACAGATACATGCAGGCAAAACACTCATACACATAAAGCAAAAATAAATGAAAAAACACATAAGAAAAACAAAAATCAAAACTGATCCACCTCATGATGTTCTGAATAGGTTCAGAGTTTTATATTGATCCATGTGTGTGGTTTTATTTTTAATTTTTATATTTATTTTTAGCTTCTATTTTTATTGTAAACAGTATACTCTTTTTAGAACACAAGGGAGTGTGTGAGTGGGGTACATTTTATTAGGTAACCCTGTTCCCCAGGCACACAGAGCTTAGGTAAAAGTTCACTGTGAAATTGTAGGTAGAGAACTAAAAGCTTTTTTTTGTTTGTTTTTTTTTCAAGACAGGGCTTCTCTATGGAGCCCTGGCTGTCCTGGAACTCACTCTATAGACCAGGCTAGCCTCGAACTCAGAAATCTACCTGCCTCTGCCTCCCAGTGCTGGGATTAAAGGTGTGCACCACCACTGCCCGGCTAAACTAAAGGCTTTTTATAGTGACATTATTTGTTATAATTCATCAACCAATTGTTCAAACACATTTTATTTCTTTTTAAAAAACAGTTATTACTTTTATTTTTACTTTATGTGTAGAGTGTTTTGCCTACACATATGTATGTGCATTGCACATGTGCCTGGTGCCCAGAGAGGCCTGAAGAGGGAACTGGATCCCTTGGAACTGGAGTTAGGGATGATTCTGTGCTGCTGTGTGGGTGCTGGGACTCAAACTCGAGTCCTCAGGAAGAGCTGTATGTGCTCTTTACCACTCAGCTATCTCTCCAGTGCCCTGTATTTGATACACTAATAATGAATTTAACATTTGCTTAACACCCTATACTGAAGTAAATGGAATCCATATTTTAAAAATATTATCCCAGATCTATAAACCTAAATAGGTATAAAAGAAATGTAGGTTTCCTGTGTGAGTTGATACACAGCATGAACGTATTGGAGGAAAGTGGGAGCTGAGGACAGAGGAATCCTGAAAGTGACAGTTCCTATGTCAGAAAAGCCTGGTGGTTTGAAAACTGGGAAACTGATGTTCCCAGCAGAGGCTGCCCAGGGAGCAGATGTCTGAGTTCAAGAGTACCGGAGGCTGAGGGTAAGGGCTGAGGAAGCAGAGTTGGTGCCTGGCACTCAGAAAACTTGGGATGCAGATCTGCAGGGCAGGAGGCTGGGGGAGGGGCTGGGGTTTGGCTTCTGCGGCCTGTTACCCTTCCCCCACCTCTGGAGCCTTTGTGACTTAAGAGGCTAGACGAGTTCTGTGACTGAGTTACCACCAGGCTGACCCACAGTTACCTGGCAGCTCAGCGGTCCCTGCTGAGCAGGACAGGGACTAAGGACATCCGATGAGGATTTCACATAGATGTAACTGGCTGAGGCTGGAGCAGATGCTGTTAGGTATGTGGGGAAGAACACTGTCACCTGGCAGCTCAGAGGTCCCCGCTGAGAAGGACAGGGACAGGGACTAAGGACATACGCATAGGATTTCACACAGATGATGTCTGGAGCAGATGCTGTCAGGTATGTGGGGAGGAACACCGCCCATCCGTGCTGGCCCCTGTGTCAGGGAATCTCACCTTGAATTAGGCCTTAGCTGCCTCCTTTCTTAGCTGGCCTCTGTCTCCCTGGCTTCCCAGGACTCCAAGGCAGGTGATACTGCCAAGTTCCTGAAGTACTTCCTCCAGCAGAAAAAGATGTTAAGGATTATGCCAGTTGCCATGCTGCGGAGTCCTTTCCTTATCCATTCTGTAGAGGGTATTCACTGTGAAAGCCATGGGTCCTCAGAGGCTCATCTGAGCTGCACAAGATGGCTGTCTCCCTCTCAGCTCCACTTACTATCTCCTGGGCAGAGCATGAGGACTGTCTTAGGGACCCAGTAAGGCAGTTCATTGTCAAGCTGAAGCCCAACAGTATCCAGGGATACTGGATGGGAGGAGACTGGGAGTTGATCCTCAAGAGACCCCTACGAACAAGTGACAATTCTGGTGGTCCAAACAGGCTTCAGTGGCCAGAGAGATCATAGAGACAGTTCAGGTGGAACACAGGCACCCAGCATGGGAGGTGATATCCGACGATGCTCTCCTGGTCTCTGAGGCTGGGATCTTCACGGTACTGAATCCAGATATGAAAGCTCAGGTGGTTAGTGAGGTTGACTTCACAGCAGAGTCTGAGAAGCGGCTTATGGAACATGTTGCTTACATCCTTCTAGACCGCCACGATGCCACCTTCCTTCTGTAGCCGGGACTTGAACCTAGGTCTGTTCTTGTGCTAGGCAAGCACTCTATCCCTGAGGTTTTTTTTTTTTTTTTTTTTTTGGTTTTTCGAGACAGGGTTTCTCCGTATAGCCCTGGCTGTCCTGGAACTCACTCTGTAGACCAGGCTGGCCTCAAACTCAGAAATCCGCCTGCCTCTGCCTCCCAAGTGCTGGGATTAAAGGTGTGCGCCACCACTGCTCGGCTTTTCTGTCACTGAGTTTTAACCCCAGCCCTCATTTTTTAAAATATAAGATTCTTCAGACCATATTGTTCTTAAGTCATGTGTGGCCGTTTTTCTTTTTCACAGAATTTGTCCTGGTAATGCCACATTGTATTAGTTAGTATGGAGCCATTCAAGTCCCAAAATCTTTCTATAGTCCTATCAGATCAGTACTTTAGCCTTCTCTTTTGGTTAAGATGGCTAGAAATTGGCCAGTTTGATTTAACTCATTTTTCTCTGTGCTCCATATTTCCTTGATTGCCTTTCCAATAGTATTTTTTCTAGCTCAGTTGGAGTTTACCTCCTTTTCCAGTTCCTTCAGGTAAAAGCTGCAATAACTTGTGAAGACCTCTGTGTTCAGGTCCTGGAACTTAGTATGAGGAAATCCTCACTTCATTGCTGCTTGCTAGACTCCAGGCTTTTTAATAAGTAGCATCTTCATTTTTATTAATTTAAATCGTTTTCTAACATCTCTTAATTACTTCTTTGGCCTGTAGTACTGGGACTTGAACGTGGGTCCTTATGCTCAGCTATTTCACAGACTGATCTGCTTCCAAAATCATATCCTGCACCCACATGATTTTATGTGTCACTATAAAAATCTGTAGGATATTTGTCTCTTTGAGTCAACTTACTTTTCTTAAGCTGGTGATCTCCATTTGCTTGCAATTTTTCTGCAAACCACACAATTTCTATCTTTTTAAGGCTGAATGAAATTCTATTGTGTACACACTCTGCATTTCCTTAATCCACTCATCTGTTGGCAGATACCTTGGTTGGGTCCCTAACTTGGCTACTGTGAATACTACTGCACTGAACAACGATGTGACTTAGAATCTTTCAGGGATATGCCCAGGAGTAGCACATCTGGCACACTGTACACCATGGTATATATGACTAGGAGTAGCACAGCTGGCACACTGTACACTGCACACCACAGTATATATGCCTAGGAGTAGCACATCTGGTACACTGCACATTGCACACCATGGTATATATGCCAAGGAGTAGCACAGCTGGCACACTGCACACTATGGTATATGTGCCCAGGAATAGCACAGCTGGCATACTGCACACTGTACACCATGGTGTATATGCCCAGGAGTAGCACAGCT